>OX326964.1:9281777-9797183 GCA_946800305.1 Medicago arabica
ACACCGCTAATAATTTGAGAAAATCACATAATTCAATCGAATTATGTGTCGGTGTCTTGTAGTGTCGGTGCTTCATCTAAATTATTATTACTAAAATTACAATGACTAATTTTTAATTAAACCTTTAATCTATTTCTACTACTACTACAACTACCAACATGATGAATAAGATCAGAAACCTTGCTGTAAACCTAGGGTTGTATTTGAGAAGTAAATCACTTTTTTTTTGTAAATTTATTTTGGCACATACTTGTAAGATTGTTGAATATATTAACAAACCTCCACGGTGAGCAAAATGATAAAGTGTTAACTAGGTGGAAGAGCTTATAAGTATACTCTCTTTGAGTCTATAGGTTAATCATAAAGAGATGTGGAAAAAATCATTTCTCAATATTTCAACATATCTATAAGTTATTCAACACGTTGCATCTAACATGTAACATGAACTATTGAATTAGATTACCATCTTTAAAAGTGAAATGCTTACTATAAAACACACGCCTCCATGCACGCCACCCACTTGTCACAAAAATCCACCCATCTTTACATATATTTTAAAAAAACTCAATCCGTTGAATCATAGGTCTTTTCAAAGTCAATTTTTAGGAATAAGAGTTATCTTTTTCTCCGCCTAGCCAAATCCACAACTTCATTTAATGTCATCACTCATCCATTAAATTTCTATCTTTTAAAAAAGCCGATTGAGACATAGAAATTATAGAATTCATAACCTTTGAAAACCTTGTTTATGTCGATCATTTACTTATTTAACCCTAAAAAAAACTTGTTACAATGATTGAATTGAGAGTAGAAGATGAAGTTCAGAGAATATTCTAGGAAATAGATAAAGTAATAAAACTCTATACCTTTTAGCAATGAGCACAATATGTTTCTATGAATAGGTTTTATATATATATACTACTTTTGTTTTGTGTGTGATTATAAACTGAAATGTTATGAAGTATTATTATATAATTAACATTGTAATTGCAATGTTTTTTCTTTTGCAGAAGTATAATACTTATTTGAAGAGGTCAGCTGAGTGGACTAATGAAATGCAATTTGGCTTAGAAGTTACTCAGTCTTTGCCCAAAAGGGACCAGTTGTCTCAACTAATTTTATATTTGTCTGATTTCAGTTTATTGTTATATATAATTATAATCTCAACTAATTTTATCAAACAAGTGGACTAATTGTTAATTATAATCTAGTTCAGTTTGCTAATTTATTTTTGGGTTAAATAAGTAAATAATATTTTAAATATACCAACATTTAATTTTAGTTCCCCTAAAATATTTCTTAGACTTTTGATCCCTGCAAAGTTTTCAGTCCAAGAAGTTAGTCCCTACTTTTTAGTCAACTCATGTCTAACCTTCATATTTTGTAATGAATTTTTCCAGAAACGGGTAGAAAATTATTGCAATATTTAAAAAAACAAATTAGAATTGTTTAACAAAACATGATTTTAATATGATTTTTTTAGCACCAAAAACCTAAAAATTCATATTTAATATGTTTTGTTAAATATTTCAATTTTTTTAGGAGAGAGTGTCATAATATTGCAAAATTTTATTAAAAAAAATATGATGTTTAGACTTGAACTGACTAAAAAGTAGGGACTAATTTCATAGATGAAAAATTTTAGGTGAATCAAAAGTCTAAGAAATATTTTAGGGAGACTAAAATTAAATGTTGATATAGGTAGGAAGATCATTTACTTATTTAATCCTTTATTTTTTCACATAATTGTAAGATATGGTCCACTTTTGAGTTTAAGAGATAATTCTACTCTCTTTGCATGAAGGCTTTCCCCCATGTTAGGATTGTATATGATTAAAATTGATAGTGGAGTCCATGCTTGGCCAAAGGTAAAGTTTGTACAGAGGGAATAAAAGATTTTGGGGTGGCTTTTCATTATCCAAATTATATCTTTACACAATTTTTTCTATAATAATGTTTATTGTTGGTCTCATTAGAAAAGATAAGAATTTATATCATTAATTTTATCTATGATATGGTGTTATTTGAAAAGACGAACATGATTTATTGAGTTTGTTATAATTTGAAACTCACAAACATCGATAATTATATTTTTAGTCAAAATCAAAATTTTATAACAACATGTTCATAATGTACAAATGTTAATGAAATAAAAATAACGGAAAGACAGGAAAGTCAGTGTCCGTCTTTCCACTAGTATCGGTAAAAATGTAAACTATTAAATAAAATAGTTTATTGAAGGACAAACCTATGTATTTTCATTGTATAAAATAGAGTTTAAACGGGCACTACGTGCACGGGCGTCCCGTCTTCTTATTGCGCTATTGCGTATAAATTACGAACAACAATAATTTTTTTGAAAGGACGGACATTAGTATTTATGAAATGTTGATTAAATTTATTTTGATTTTGATTAAAATTATAGGTATAGATAATATATGTTTTGTACTTTTATATTGAAGCAAACTATACTTACATTTTTCAATGATGCCAACAATATAACAAGTATATATCTTTTAAAAAAACTATAACAAATATAATGTAAATTCTCATCTTTTTTGGTGGCACCTACAAAAAACATTTTTATGCTCAAATTCGGTTAAGGGTACGATTGGAAAGAGACAGGTCCGCCTAAAATAATCTATTTTCTTTATATATTGTATAGATATGAATGAGTGCTAGTTTTCTTTATATATTGCGGTAATGCATGTAAATTATGAACAATAATTTTGATTCTTTTTTTTTCAAAGGAAAGAGCATTGCTATACAGTGTGACATGGAATAATTGAAAAAAAAACCTTCGCTTTCTCCTCTCATCTTTCTAGAAAAACTTTCGCACATCAGCCGCTCAATCCTTTCTTCTCCTCCAAAATACAAGTGTTATCGTCGTGATGTAACTGTTGATTGCGGTGGTGCATTTGCTATTCATAGCTGAGCCACCCGGACCTCATCCAGGGTCACACAACGGCGACGGTTGTTCATCCAAAAGCTTGCTCAACCTCCTTGATTGTGGGTTTGCTTCAGTTACCACTTAATCGTGTTAGATCGAGTATGACTTGTTCATGATATGTCATAAGATTTGGGTTGAGAATCAGAATTTGTTCGTGGGTCCAAATTTGGTTCGCTATTTGAAAACGACAGTGTTTCTCTATACTCGGTGGCCACACTGAACGTTTGTGTAACTGGTTCTGTTGTTTAGAGACTCATTGTACTGTTGTGTTGATTCGTCTGGATGTGGTTCAGATGTCTCTTCGATGCGGTCAGTTTTTATGCTCGAGAGGGCTTTGATGCTTGCTGTTTTTTTTACAGGGGCGGTTGGTACGTGAATCTGATCCGTGTTGGCGGTCGGTTCATAAACCATAATGGTTTGTCTCTAGTTTGCTTTCGGTACCGTAGTTGAGCCAGAAATGGTTGTTACTTTGCAGAAGATCGCAGTAAACAATTGGTGTGTGGGTTTGCTAATTACCGTGTTGGCGGTCAAATCCACTCCTCACTATCAACTGTCTATGATTGAAGTGGGACTGTGTGGACTCGAAAGAGTCGTTAATGCTCGTTGCTGTTATTGCAGGGACTTGATGGTACGTGATCCGATTTCATGTTGACGATTGTTTCATTCGTCAATTCATAGACCTGTTTCGTTCTCACAAACGTAAGTGTTCGTTTGTTGGAATTGATTAGGGTTGGATCCAATGTGTGATGTTCTTTTTGATGTATTACCCGTTAGGGTTGATTCACATGGATTGACTGAGTCAAATTTTATGTCCCCCAGTTTTTATGTAATTTTTTTTATTTTTTTAACAATATATATGAGCAATTGACAAAAGATTATAGTAGGTCACAACTTAGTTGGGCACTATTCTTTTTTATGTCATTTTGCTCTCGCCTTATAAAAAAAATGAACAATAGTTTTTGTGAAATTTAGATTTAGATTACAATTATTTTGATTTTGAATAAAATATTGGTGTACATATTTTTCCTCAAAAAAAAAAATAGGTATACATATTTTTCACTTTCATGTTATAACAAATTATACTTTTCTTTTCAATGACACAAACAATATAAAAAAAAAATAATATAATGTTTTCTGAAAGGATAAGATAAATTATTGTATTTTTGAATGACATCAACAAAATAACATTCTTATAGACGAATTTGATTAAGGGTATAATTGGAAGGGAAAAGTGAACCATAAACCATGTATTCCTTTTATATATAGTATAAATATAAATAAATAAACATATATTAATCATATTTGACCATTTTATAATAACATTAATTGTTTTTTTTAAGAGTTTGACCCCATATATATATATATATATATATATATATATATATTAATCATATTTGACCATTTGATTGTAACATTAATGGTGTTTTTTAGAGTTTGACTGCATTAATAGTTATTCAAACAAATATATTTCAAGCAAATGTTATATAGTTCAAATTCAAGTTTAAGTTCCAACAACCCCCTATTAACAACAATCACAACATGCATCAACTCTCTTTCAAGCCAAACAATTACGAACAATAGCAAGATCGTTCCTTTGTATTAAATAGGTAAATAAAATTATTCGCCTACTTGAAATTAACAAACTTCACGTATCCACCACTTACTGCGAAGAAAACTACACTAAGGTTACAACCACGAATCAACCTAAAGCAAGTCATGATCACAAATCCATCGCCCTTTCGAATATTACAACCCGGATCATAACTCAAAGTTAAAGGAGCAGCGTAGTGTATGCGAGCTGAAGCATCACCCATCAGCACTGTCACCATCTTCAAGAAGGGAGTACGGCCATTTTTTTAAAACAACAAAGGAAACATTTTTTATCATAGGTATAATCTTACTCATTGTCATCTTTTTCTTCAAGATTTATAAAATTGTACGAGATTAGAATGTCATATTAGTTAGATGAAAATCAAACACACAATAGATTTGATCAAGTTACTAGATCTTATTAAAATGTACTAGTTAGATCCCATTAATTAAAAATCAATTTATGGTATTAAAACTTTATTGTAAACAATCTAATATTTAGTCAGTTGATGAGATCTATTATGTGTTTAATTGTTGGTCTAACGAATCTAACAAACCGATCCCATACTTTTTTTATAATTATTTTAAAATTTGTCAAAAAAAAGAGATAATGATGATGACGATGATGAAATTATTGTTCGTGAATGATAAATCTGTCAAAATTGGTCAGATGTTCTTCAGAGCAACTATTGACTTGATCATTCAGATCATAACTTCATCTTCACAACTTGATAAATTCTCTTTCAGAGCTTTTACTTTTTGTTGACCATCTTCAAATCCGAGTTTTGTCGTCAAAGCTTCACTTGAAGATCATTGTTGTTCATCTTCGTTCAGAGCAATGTGTTTTAGAGCTAGATTGTTGACTTCAGAGTCAGATTTTAATTATATGGTTATGCACATTTGAACAAACTTTAGAGTATCCAATTGTTCTTCTATACACTATTATCATCAAAACCTTAGAGATATTGTTCTAAAACCCATCTTGATTCATAATGCCGTAGTCTTTACTTAATTGTCACAAAACTTGGAAACACCGGAATGTTTCACATAAACGGAAGCTTCAATAGAAGATTTCACATTAGCGGAAGAGTCAACAATATTTGGTTTGACATCAAAGGAAGCTTCAACCATAAGCGATTTCAACTCGACGAGGGACTCAACATTACTTGGTTTTGACTCAAAACATCATCAAACCACAACTATCAACAAAGAATATAACATTGCAAAAGAAAATTATCAAGAATTATTTCAATGAATTAATGAAAAAAAACGAAGGAAAAAGGCACCAAAAAATCAATTTTTGGGCACCAACGAAAGTTATCAATCATTATCCCAGTGGTAGTTAATCACTGTTGGCACCAAGCGGCAGTTAACTGCCATTACGACTAAGATGTCCGAAAACAAAAATATGGCAGAAAAATCATACATTATAAAACGGTTAAAAGATGTATTACATGTTTGTTAACGTTAAATGAGTGAAGAAACCTTCTAACAATCATTCTTCAATAATTTGAGACCATGATTTTGCATCAAAAATTTAAAATTTGGCTTTTTTGGCTGGAAGAGGGAAAAAAAGTTGGTAAATGAAGAGCGAGGTGAAAGTGTGTTGCCTTATATTTAAAAAATACCGTTGGAAATAGTTAGCAAGTGGTAGTTAGGGAGACATTTTGGAAGTGAAAAGAGGAATTTTATTTATTCCTTTTAATCGAGTCCAACTTTGAATTAGTGTTTTTTTTAATTGAACGAGTTTCACAAACCCTTATTGAATGTGGGAGTGGTTATGGTGCATAAGGAAATCCTTATGCACCGTGCATAAATCTCAACATAATTGCTTCCTACACCCCAAAGGAAACAAAATAAAACGAACCAAACGCGGAAACAAACTAAATCATCACCGTCGTTCATCATCATCACCACTGGAATCTTCAATCTCATCATCAACACCGTCGTTCATCAACATCACCGTCATCATCACCGTACCGGAGTGCCAAAACCATTTTGCTGTGGAAATGATTTCTGTGAGTTGTACTCCAAACCCAATTATTTGTGAAAATGGTTTCCAGAATCTTCAATCTCATCATCAACACCGTCGTTCATCATCATCACCGTACCGGAATGCCAAAACTCTTTTGCTGTGGAAAACCATTAGATGTAATTAATGGTTTCCAGCAGTTGTACTCCAAAACCATTAGATGTACATAATGGTTTCCAGCAGTTTCCCAACCATAAATCCCTCTAACATCTTCAGATCTGAAACCGTGAACACAAACAGTGACGAAACAGTAACATATAACAATCAACACCGCGCCACTGGATCGAAGAAGAAGAAGAAAACGCGAGGGAAGAAGAGGAGCGAACCAGTTTTAATCTTTAGATCTACTCCTTCTCGTTGTGTTTTTGCGCGATTCGAGTTCGAATTTGGCTTTAAAACGAAAATGGATGTTGAAAAATGGCTTTAGTTTTTAAAAAGGGTGAGTTTGGTTCTCCGGCACGGTGCCGCCTCTGGCCGGCGACCACTGCGCCGGAATCATCATGTGTGGCCGGAAGAGATGAAGACTCATCTGAATTGTAGAGAGAGGGAGAGCTTTATGTTTTAGTGAGAGAAATGCTTGAAGCAAATGAAGTTTGATTTGGTGTAGTTTGAGAAACCATCAGATCTACACTAGATCTGATGGTTGTGAAGTGTTTATGCACGGTGCATAAGGATTTCCTTATGCACCATAACTTTTGCCATTGAATGTGTCGAGTTTTTATGTGTCTATCTTCTTCCCACTTTAACAAACCCTAAAATCTCCAACTTCCAGAAAACGCTTTACATATCTCAATTTTTCAAACCAATTGGTTTCGTTTCTTCCACAAAAACAACAATGGCTTCTTCAGAAGAATCATTATATTTACCTGATGATTGCTGGATACTTATCTTCAAACTGGTCACAACGGCGTCGACGACAGAGAATACAGTCTCTATTTGAAATCTCTCTCCTCCATATCGAAACAGCTCCTCTCCATCACCAACAATTTCCAATTCTCTCTCACTATCTATACTGCAACACTCCCTTACCCTCGTCGCCTATTTCAAAGGTTTCCCAATATCACCTCCCTCAACCTCTCCCGTTGCTACACTTCTGATATCCCAAGCTTCCATCGTGGACTCAACGCGCTTCTCTTCGAAATCTCTCGTTTTCCATTGAAACTAAGATCACTTAATCTCTCCAATAAAGCCATCATTCCAGCAAAAGGGTTGCGAGCTCTTTCTCAAAATATTACAACTTTGACCTCTCTCACATGTTCCAACATTTTATCTGTCACTAGCACTGACATGTTCCTCATCGCCGATTGTTTCCCTTTGCTCGAAGAACTCGATCTTAGTAGACGTGGAAGGTTAATAAACATTGTTGGTGGAGTAGAGGCTCTTTCATTAGCACTTTCCAAACTCCGTAGGGTTAATCTCTCTGGTCATGAATACATCAATGATGAAT
This sequence comes from Medicago arabica, assembly GCA_946800305.1. Classification (NCBI taxonomy): domain Eukaryota; kingdom Viridiplantae; phylum Streptophyta; class Magnoliopsida; order Fabales; family Fabaceae; genus Medicago; species Medicago arabica. Next base: position 9,289,797 of record OX326964.1, read on the forward strand.
TGCTTCTCCATTTGTGTAAGAATTGCAAGCTTCTTGAAGAGGCTACCATGTTTAGATGTCGTCAATTAACCAGAGCAGGCATGGCTTCTGCTCTACCTATGAGACCAACATTGAGGTCTTTATCGTTTACAGGATATTATGAAATTTATGAAGATGCATTGTTTTTTGAATTCACTAGGATTTGTCCTTCCCTTACTGAGATCAAAGTGGAATACCAATGTGGGAGGGTACAAAATGTAGGGTATCCTAATCTTGCCATGAATTTTGTATTAAACCCTCAATTAAAGTCTCTCAGTTTGGTTTCCAATCGTTGGTTAACAAATGAAAAGATGGAAACATTTGCTTCCTCATTCCCCAATTTGGAGCTGCTTGATTTGAGCTCATCCCATAACATGCATGAAGAAGGTATTTGTCAAGTTTTACTGAGATGTTGTAAGATTAGACATCTGAACTTATCCTACTGTCCAAGAGTGAAGCTACGCAACATGAACTTTGAAGTTCTCGAATTGGAGGTCTTGAACTTGTCACATACAAGAGTTGATGATGAAGGACTTCGTGTGATCTCAATGAGTTGTTGTGGACTTTTGCAACTGTTACTGGAAAGTTGTTGTGATGTCACTGAGAAGGGATTGAAGCACGTGGTAGAAAACTGTAAGCAACTGAGAGAGATCAATTTGAGGAAATGCCTTGGAGTGCATGGTGATGTTGTTGCCTCAATGGTATTTTCAAGGCCATCACTGAGAAAGATAATTGCTCCACCTTGCTATTCGTTCACTGACAAAAAGTGGGAATACTTCAGTTTATGCATGATTATTGCTTAAGGTATTGTGCAATGCTAGCAGTTGGGTGTTATAAGAAGTTTTACATTGTATTGATTTTCATTGCCTTGATTTGAAATACACTACGTGTATAAGATTCTTGTGTCGTACTTAATTTTAATTTGGCCAATAACAAAAATAAAATGATAAAATCTGTTAGCAACCTTAAGTAGTAATGAATGTATATTAGTTAGAATTCAATAAAAAATATTAGTATGAATTAACATGCTGAAATTTTGAGTTTATTTAATGTGAAAATACCGATTTGTATATTGTAATACATTAACCAATAGGAAAGTCTCTTATGGATCAAGATGTCTAATCCAGAGCTGGTGAAGGGTCTTATGAACCAGACGAAATTTTTTATTGTACTTTGGTCTATATGGGTTTGTTGTAATATGGTAATAATATTCTGTAATTGTGAAGCATATTTTTTTCGGCTATTTTGAGTCTAATAAAGTTCGACTCATGATGTTGGTTTTTTGTGAAAATGCATAGGAACCCTTATCTATTTCCTTATAGGTCTATTATTAACTAAACGGCTGTGCTGGTTTTTTTAGCGAGTAAATATTTCAGTTTTGAAGACATTTAACTGTGTGCTTGGAGTTGTGAAGCTTTCTGTCCAGTTTTCAGCAGGATTTAGCCGCTCTATGGTAGTCAATGATGGAAAAAACATTCTTGATGTTGTTGTGGACATTTTTTTGGAAATTTGCTGGTTGAAGAGATTAGATGTTCTTTGTTTCAGTATTTTAGATACAGTGGGTTATTTCTGTACTTTGTGTTGTTTCTGTTTAGTTTTTTTATTAGTCTTTGTTGTTTTCTTGTCGATTCTTCTTGTGGAGGCTTGTTTCTTGATTAAAAAAAGCCTTTAATTTATGCTAATGAATTGCTCTTTTACCCTAAAATCTCTCCGAATTTGGTGAAATCAATGGGTTAGCTGTGTGCAAAGTTCTTGCATGTGGTAAATGTTATACTAATTATTCCTCTTTTTAACATTCACTTTTAGTATTGCAAGATTTCTCATTATTATCTATATCAGATTCAAGTAGGAAGTGATTATTTAGTTGGATTTGTATAGAGCTAATGAATCCAAACATATGTAAAAATTGGTAATTGATATTGTTGCAAGTTGGTAATTGATGTTGTCATCTTTGTCAGGGTTTGCAGAGAGGAAGGACGCAGTTGGGATACACGATTTGTGACTGAAAGAATCATTTCATTACTCTCAAGGTGTTCAAACCCGAGAGTTTTGGTAAACTAGTGGAGCATACTACATGTTACCGGAAAGCTATATGTTTAGGAGGAACATACTAATTCACATGCATGTGAATCAATAAGTTTTTAGATCCGATTAACCTTGGATTACTATTTCCTTACGTTTTAAATTTAGTGATTAGTTTATGTCCAATGCATTATTCTCATTAAATCTAACGATTACTTTGACAGTTTCTTTTTGAGAGACGCCCTTTGATCCAGACATTTCAATTCAAAAGACTTATTTGTTGTTTTCCCCCCTGTATTCAGCAATTTCCTCTTACTGATCTCAACTATCAACAACTTGTAAATATGAAATCATTATGAAATTCCTGAGACACGTTTGAGACACACCTGTCTAATCTGCCCGTGCCGCTTCTCTGCATCTGAATTTGTAAATATGGAATCGTTATGAACCTCGAGTGCCTCTCTAGGAGGTGAAACATATCAAAGATTATATGGTTAAGTGAAAAAATTGAACAGTCTTTATCTAATTATAAGTCATAATTTCAGATCGAGAAACATTATGTGTGGATGTATCTATTTGAGAGCAATACCGTCAACAATGTATCCTAAGTTAAATAGAAGGAAATAAAGTTTATTTTAGTACATTTTTATTTGGAAATAAACCTTCTTAGTTCCAATAACTATAGACCCTTAAGGTTATTAAGAGTTAGTGTCTATTTTCTTTGCATTCTTTTCATTTTTTTTATTTTTATCTATGTTCCTGTTAAGCTTTATTAAGTGTTGTAAAATTGATCATTTTCTATTTATTAGACGAGTTTTGCCGTAACGGGAAAGTTCTTGTCATGTGACTGAAAGGTCACGAATTCAAATTCAGGAAACAACCTCTTGTACAAAAAATAAGGTAAAACTGCGTACAATACACCAAAATTGTGGAACCCCATTCCAGATCCTGCGCACGTGGATGCTTTAATGTACCGGGCTGCCTTTTATTATAATACAACTTTTGTCAAACAATTAATGAAATCAGATGAATTTGCTAACAATGCTCCTCTTATAAAAAGTCATGAAAACAGAAACCGATTCTTGCCAAAAGTTTTTCTTGAGACCAACGTTTATTAAAGTATGTGCACTAATGGAAAGATTCTTTAGCGGTTAAACTTTTCGGGAGAAATCAAGGATACAACATAATGAAGGATTGTCTAAAGAAAGTTTGAAAACAAAAAGAAAGATTTAATATCATGGATAATGATAATGATTCTATGTGGTTAACTTTGGTCAAGTGGCTGATAAATAGAAAGTTATTGACGATGGTCCTTGGATGATATTTTACCATTATTTAGTAGTCTCTTATTGGTCATCGGAATTTACCTCACCGGAAGCAAACATCAAATGTACTGTCGTTTGGATTCGATTTTGTGGTCTCAATCGGGTTTACTATGATGAGAGTGGATGACAATACATTAAAGATGGAGCATGGAAGATTCACCCGTGCTTGTATGGTGAGAAACCTTACTCTCCCGGTTGTTGGTAAAATGGCTCATGATGTGGAGGGAATCCCCTAATTGTACATATACATATTTTCAGGGACAACTGTTAACAGCTCATGATGTGATCATAATCATGTTGTCGTGATTGTGTTTACCCTGGACTCCCTTGAGTGGACCTCTACAGTGTATTAGTTTTTTTTTTCCCCTGAAGTTAGAATCCTTCGAATATTTTATCCTAAAATTTTTTGTGGAACTTTGATGATTGATTTATTCTCTTTAATGATTTATTTTCTCGGTGGATATTTTGATATACTCCCTTGAGGTTATATGGTCAAACTTTTACGACTGAGGTATCATAAATTATTCTATTTCGAATTGAAACTGTGCATCATTTCAATCCATATTTATAATGTTTTAATCTCATTTTATTGTTGAATGTTGTTTTTATTTTTTCTTTCTAATTTTGAATGCATTTCAGGTGATTGATGATAAGGAGAATTTAAGAATGATCTTTCATTAAACCGTGTCATAGGCATTAAAGTTGTTGTCCACGAAGATACAAGTTCAGGTACAGGTATTTTTTACAAATACGGGTATGGGGAAGGGCACTACAATATCCTATCCATATGGTACCCATTGCCATCCCTACCAATCATAACACGTTATTTTCTCTTCATGAATGTCTTTAAAAATCAAAGCCATTCTGTCATATCATACTCATAATATACTTTTCATGTGTTTTTTGAAGTTCTAGCTTAGCTACTTCAAGTATGTGGCTTGCAATTATTGCCTAAGAAGATGAAAGAAAGTTTTGGTTGCAGAAATTGTTGATGAGTTCCACTTTGAATGTTTTTAGGACAAAATACATACAGGGTCACACTTCAAATTCAATCTATGACTGGATTGCAGAAATATTAGATCATCATATCAGAAATGGATGGAGTATCCATGCAAAAGCTAAATAACCAACACTTCAAATTCTTCTTGTCTTTTTTAGATTTATTTTATCCAAGAGTGCTTAATATTAAACTCTTAAAAGATAATCTCAACAAAAAAGTGACTGTAACACTGGCTGAAGCGGTGAGGTGATGGTGGTGTCTAGCAATCCAAAGTGCAGTATTAAAACTGATAAGATGTCGAGTGGATATCTTGGATGTGGGATATTATATGTTTGTTTGATATTTTGATTATAATATAAGAAATACACAGGTTAAAATTCATAAACATGCACCCAAAAAAAACATAAATCACATGTTTTAACAATGGCTTCCGCAAAAAATTCATTATATTTGCCGGATGATTGCTGGATAGGTATATTCAGATTGGTCACTGAGGACGGCGACGACCGAGACTAGCACTATAAGTGGGGGCAATCCTCACCTCACAAGCCGGTTTTGTGGGGTTGTGTTAAGTCCAACCATCATTTCTAAGATGGTATCAGAGCCTCTCCAAGATCCATTGGGCCACCTGCTATCAGGTTTCCGCTATCGGGCCACTCACCATTTATGTTCACGATCCAAGCCTAATAGTGTTGGTCGTGAGGGGGTGTGTTAAGAGTCCCACATCGAATAGGTGATGGCTTGACAATGTGTTTATAAGTGGGGGCAATCCTCTCCTCACAAGCCGGTTTTGTGGAGTTGTGTTAGGCCCAACCACCATTTCTAAGATTTCTGAGTGAACTCAACGCCACTCCCTTACCCTCGTCGCCTATTTCAAAGGTTTCCCAATATCACCTTCCTCAACCGGCTTCTCCTCGAAATATCTCGTTTCCCATTGAAACTCACATCACCGCTGATTGTTTTCCTTGGCTTGAAGAGCTCGACCTCAGTAACGATGAAACGTTCACACACATCTGAACGTTCACACACATCTTCTGTTACTACGTCAATGACAAATGGCTTTTACTTTTTTTTTTTTAAATTTCATTGGCACTTTTCTAACTCCGCAAGGTTAATCTCCGGCTGTTACTACGTCAATGACAAATGGCTTTTACATTTTTTTTTTAAATTGTAAGGTTCTCGAAGAGGCCATCATGTTTAAATGTTATCGATTAACCAAAGCAGGCATTGCTTCTGCTCTACTTGAGACACCAACATTGAGGTCATTTTCCTTTACCAGTTATTCCGAAGAGCATGAATATGCAATGTTGTTTATATTCATTAATAATTGTCCTTCACTTAATGAGATCAATTTGAAATACCAATGTACGTAGGAGGGTACAAAATGTAGAGAATCCTAATCCTTTGATGAATTTTGTTGTAAGCCCTCAATTAAAGTCTCTCAGTTTGGTTTCCAATGGTTGGTTAACAGATGAAAACATGGAAATGTTTACTTCTTCATTCCCCGATTTGCAGCGGCTTGATTTGAGCAGGTGCCGAATGTCTGAAAAGGTATTAGTCAAGTTCTAAGGATGTGTTGTAAGATTAGACATTTGAACTTATCCCACTGTATAGGAGTGACGCTACGCAATACGAACTTTGAAGTTCTCGAATTGGAGGTCTTGAACTTGTCACATACAATGGTTGATGATAAAGGTCTTTGCGTGATCTCAAAGAGTTGTTTTGGGCTTTTGCAACTGTTACTGGAAGGTTGTGTTGCTGTCACAGAGGAGGGATTGAAGCATGTGGTTGTAAACTGCATGCAACTTAGAGAGATCAATTTGAGGAACTTCCATAGAGTGCATGCTGATTTTGTTGCCTCAATGGTATTTTCAAGGCCATCATTGAGAGAGATAATTGCTCCACCGTGCTATTCATTTATGGACAAAATTGGGAAAACTTTATTAACTAATTGACCATTGAATTTCGTCGATACATGTGGATATTTGGTCTTCTCTGTTTGGAATTGGAAAGATAGCAATTTAATTTAGTAGTCAAGCTTGATTTCTATTTTGATTATCCTCTTCATTCTGTTAAATACTTGAAAAAGTATTCTCTGATACTTTTTCATGCTCATTAGTTTTTGGATCTTGTTTCCGGTTAAGTGAAAGTCCCTGCTTTATCTCACATGGCAAAGTAAGGTACAAAACAAAATGAACCTTTAATTAAAACATGACAACATTTTAAAAAATAATTAATTTCCTTCGTGTTAGAACATATAATCAAATAATATTATTAGACTAAAATTAGCAAATCATCTAAAGTAGAAAATGTTGTCTTTATTCTATATGGTTTTCTAAATAAAACAGAGGTAGTGTAGTGTGATTTATTGTTCACTGTGGAAATTTGGGATCTTTCGGCAGATGCCTACATATTATGTTTCCTAACGTGAAATTTGTGCCCTCTTGCACTACTAGAAGTCATCGTTTTTCCTGCAGATTTGCTTGCAGAAAATAATCCGCAGGAACTCATGAGGATTTTGCTGTGGATGCTGTTACCGCAGAGACATCCGCAGGTAACTATTACTTTTGCCGAGGCTTTTCCTGCGGATGAATTTTAGATATTTGGTTTTACTTTTCCTCAGGCAAAATCTGCAGGGTACTGCGACCGCAGGAAACGGGTCACATGCGATTTGTCATTGACCTCCGTAGGTAATTCCGCAGGAAAATTGAGAATTTCTAGTAGTGATGGTTGCAGAGAAGGAGGTAACAATGAAAAAGAAGATTCGTCACCAGTAGTATCAACTGAAATGGCAATGTATAGTCTCAAAATGGCCTTAATTGAGCTAAAAGAAGACTCTCCATTTTCTACAACATCTGACATAGTGAGATTTGAGGTTCCAAGTGAGGAGTAGTACAATATGATTTTTTCAGTGGAAGGTAATTTATTGCTCATTGAGTATTTATTTATCACCTTTATAGTGTATATAATGATAATATTGACCGATAAAATGTTCAAAGAGTATCATGCCACTCTTTTATTGGTGTCATCTTACTCATGCAATCTAGCCTTTGTCGGTGATTGCATTTTGTGCTTAAGAGTCTGTGAGATGAGCAGGACTGATTTGTTGAGTAGCTGAGGAGAAAAAAAAACTTGCCTAGTTGAATTCCAGAACTGAACAGTTTAAGAAACAAAGGAATATTAATCCTTATGGTAAAAATTTCCTATATAAACTGTTTAATCAACTAAACTTTGGTATATGGTAAAGTCCACAGACATTTTGTTGGTGGTAATGACTCTGAATTTGTGTGTTCTGATGATACTTTGATATGTTGCTTCCATGAGAGGAAGTTCTGTTCGTCATGCTTTAAAGTAGTTTTCTGCGTGAAGATTTTTAAGACATTCTTTGGAATTGATTGTTGACTAGTTTGCTGATTCTGAGTAGTTTGATTATAGTTGCTAACAATATGCGCAGATTCATCGTTGGAAGTTATATTTGGATATAAAAAACGAGTTAAATAAGTAAATGGTCCTCCTAAATATACCAACATTTGATTTTAGTCCCTTTAAAATATTTTTTAGCCTTTTGATCCCTCCAAAATTTTCTACCCATAAAATTAGCCATTACTTTTTAATCAACTCATGTCTAACTTTCATATTTTTTAATGAAATTTTTTCAGAAATGAGTAGAAAATTATGACAATATTTTCCAAAAAAAAATTATAATTTTTTAACAAAAATATGAATTTTTATGTTTTTGGTGCTAAAAAATTCATATTAAATTCATGTTTTGTTAAAAAATTATAATTTTTTTTTGGAATATATTGTCATAATTTGCTTCCCGTTTATGAAAAATTTCATTAAAAAATATGAAGGTTAGACATGAGATGACTAAAAAGTTAAGACTAACTTCATGGACAGAAAATTTTGGAGGGACCAAAAGTCTAAGGAATATTTTAGGGGGACTGAAATCAAATATTGATATATGTAGCTAGATGTGGCGAGGTGGAAGGTAGGTTGATGGATGGGGGGGGGGGGGGGGGGGGGGGGTTCGGCTTGGTGGATGACCTGACCTTATGCAGGGTCCGTGAAGGGGTGGGTGAGGGTGTTGGCAGATGGTTTGATGATAATGCCAGGAGGGTGGTTGGAGAAGGGAGGGACACGTTATTTTGGTATGATACTTGGGTGGGGGATTCTTCTTTGAAGCTAAAATTTCCTCGCTTATTTGACTTGTCTGTGAATAAAGATAGTACGGTGGAGGAGATAGCTAGATTAGGTTGGGAGGTTGGAGGGAGGGAGTGGGAGTGGAGACGTCGTCTATTGACGTGGGAGGAGGAAAGTGTGGAGGAGTGCTCTGGAATGTTATGCAATATTGTTTTACAGGTTACAGTTCAGGATACTTGGCGGTGGTTACTTAACCTTATCCATGGTTATTCGGTCCGTGGAGCATATCATTTTATTACTAATACAGGGACAACTGTCGATCGTAATCTGGTTGATGATGTGGCGACTCCTTCGTGATAGATTGCCTACTAAAGATGATTTGGCAAGACGGAGGAGTATTTCAGCAACTGACACGGCTTACTCGACATCTTGTGGTAATTTGGAAACATCAAAGCATTTGTTTTTGGATTGTGCTATGTTTAGTTCTCTTTGGTCTCTTGTGTTTCATTGGTTAGGCATATCGTCGGTTTTTGGTGGTGAGCTTCGACATCACTTTTTACAATTTATTAATATGGCTGGTATGCCTAGAAACATACATTTTTACTTCAGGTGATTTGGTGTGCTTCTGTTTGGGTAATATGGAAGAAGTGGAACAACCGTGTCTTCAATAATGCGGTGTCAGATTCTTATACTCTCCTTGAAAAAATCAAGTTGAATTCATCTTTTGGTTGATATCAAAACAGGTGGCCTTCAGTTACAAATATCATGACTGGTGGAAAAATACTCTGATGTGTATGGGCATCCATTAGTTTACTGTTTTCTATTCATTGTTTCTGTTGGTTACTATTTGTTGAGGATGTTTTGTTGTAAATACTTTGGTTGATTCACCTTTTGCACACCTTGTGCGGAGCGACTCACTTTTGATTATATATATATATATATATATCATTTTAGCTTGTTCAAAAAAATATTGATATATGTAGAGAGATCATTTACTTATTTAACTCTTTATATTTTCACATAATTGTAAAATATGGTCCACTCTTGAGTTTAAGGGCTAATTCTACTCTCTTTGCATAAAGGCTTGCCCACATCCCGCATGTTAGGTTTGTATATGATTAAAATATTGAGAGTGGAGTTCATGCTTGGCCAAAGGTAAAGTATGTACATAGGGTATGAGAGATTTTGGGCTGGCTTTTCATTATCCAAATTATATCCTTAAACAATTTTTCTATAATAATTTTTATCGTTGATGTCATTAGAAAATATAAGAATTTATATATCATTTTTTTTGCTATGTTATGGTGTTATTTGAAAAGACAAACATGATTTATTTAGTTTGTTATAATTTTAAACTCGCATACATCTATAATTATATTTTTAATCAAAATAAAAATTACATTAAAAAAACATGTTCATTATGTACAAATGTTAATGAAATAAAAATAATGGAAAGACAGAAAATTAGTGTCCTTCTTTCCGCTAGTAGTATAACTAATATTATTCAGGTTGTAGTAAGATAGTCCTATTTTAATGAGATTTAATATTTTTTAAATAAAATTTAAAATAATATTGTTTTTTTAGGGAAAAATAATATTGTTAAAAGGGTAAACTATTAAATAAAATAGTTTAAATGAAGGACAAACTTATCTATTTTCCATGTGGAGGATGGGGGTTCATCGGGGTGCCAACTTAGTTGAAATGTTGACGCTTCCCTTCGATGCCTGTCGTTTCTCCTGGTTTAGCGAAAAAAATGTATTTTCTTTGTATAAAATTGCGTTTAAACAAGCACTTCGTGACCGGACGTCCTGTCTTCTTATTGCGCTAATGCGTATAAATTACGAACAACAATCATTTTTTTTAAAGGACGAACATAAGTATTTATGAAATGTTGATTAAATTTATTTTGATTTTGATTAAAATTGTAGGAATAGATAATATATGTTTTACACTTTTATATTGAAACAAACTAAACTTTTTTTTTTTCAACGATACCAACAATATAATAAATATATATCTTTAAAAAAATATAACAAATATAATGTAAATTCTCATATTTTTCAAAGGCACCAACAAACTAACATTTTTATGCTCAAATTCGTTTAAGGGTACGATTGAAAATAGAAAAGTCAGCTCAAAATAACTTATTTGCTTTTTATATAATATGGATATAAATGACTGTTCGTTTTCTTTATATATAGTATAAATAGGTGCTTGTGTGTCTACTTTTTTTTATTGCGGTAATGCATATAAATTATGAACAGTGGTTTTTGTGAAATTTAGATTTAGATTAAAATTATTTTGATTTTGAATGAAATATAGGTATACATATTTTCCTAAAAAAAATATAGGTATACATATTTTGCAATTTCATATTATAACAAACTATACTTTTCTTTTAAATGACACAACAATATAGAAAATATAATATAATTTTTTTCGAAAGGATAAGATAAATTATAATCTTTTTGAATGACATCATCGGTATTACATTTGAATAGACAAATTTATATAAGGGTATAATTGGAAGTTAAAAGTGAACCATAAACCATGTATTCCTTTTATAAATAGTATAATTATAAATAAATAAATATATATATATATATATATTAATTATATTTGACCATTTTATAATAACATTAATGGTTTATATTTGACCATATTTTACCATTAATGGTTTTCTTTAGAGTTTGACCGCATTAATAGTTAGTCAAACAAATATATTTCAAGCAAATGTTATATAGTTCAAGTTCCAACAACCCCTCTTTTAAAAACAATCACAACATGCCTCAACTCTTTTTCAAGCCAAACAATCACGAACAATAGCCAGATCGTTCCTTTGTATCAAACTGGTAAATGAAATTGTCCGCCTACACCGAATTAACCATATTCACGTACCCACCACTTACTGCAAAGAAAACCATGCTAAGTTTACGACCACGAATCAACCTGAAGGAGGCCATGATCACAAAATCATCGCCCTTTCAAGCACTACAGTCTGATTCATAACCCAAAGTCAATGGAGCACCATAGTGGATGCGAGCTGAAGCAACATCCATCAGCGCCGTCAACACCTTCAAGAAGAGAGTAGAACAGTTTTTTTAAAACAACAACCTCAGCCACCACAGCACAACATGGTGACGACATTTCGAAGAAAAACATTCGACCACCACAACCATCACTAAGGTAGTTTTTGGGAACAAAGCCTGGTTCGATGGAACAAAACACCCACATAGCATAAATAAATTTTTTTGGTGTGTGATGCCACTAATAATGATCATGAAAGCGATAAACTTCACATTGTCTACTTGGGCTCACTTTCTAAGGGAGTGCCACATTTTTCAACATCACACCATCTCAACTTGTCACAACAAGTTATTGATGGTAGCGACATATAAAATGCTTAGTTTGAAGTTACAAGAGGAGTTTCATTGATTTGACGATCATACTCAACTATCAACAAAGAGAACATATTTTCAGTACGAGAGGTATAACTTAATCATTGTCATCTTTTTCTTCAAAATTTATAAAAATTGTACGAGATTGGCATGTCATATTAGTTAGCTGAAAATCGAACACACGATAGATTTGTACAAGTTACTAGATCTAATTAAAATGTACTAGTTAGATCCCATAATTAAAAGTCAATTTACGGCATTAAAACTTTATTGTAAACAATCTAATATTTAGTAAGTTGATGAGATCTACTATGTGTTTAATTGTTGGTCTAACGAATCTGACTAAAAAAAAGATAATAATGATGACAATGATGAAATTATTGTTCGTGAATCATTAATCTTAAAACTAAATCAATAAAGTACCAATAGGGTTGAGAGAAATACTAAAACACTAAATGAGTTTTGATGTAATATGGAAACTAAAATACTAACAAAGAGTACTTATCTCCTTGAACTTCCACATCGGTCAAATAGGGTTGATGTGGTCCTTGTTCAACAATAGGAAGAACACGAGAAACTAGCAGTTCAATTCTTAATTGAGGATTAGGATGATTAGGTTGATTGGTGTAATTGAAATATTCGATGGTCTCATCATTTGACCAATGAAATTTCTTTTTTGCATGACAATAATCTGAGTGTGTACATTTGTAATAACCCCCTTTATGTTCATTCTTCTTAATTTTTTTCTCGCCATATTTTTTCCACTTACAGCCATCTTTTCTTACCTTTTCACGTATGATAGAGCGGGTGTACTTACTAGATTGCATCGGAGATGATTCATGTGAAGGAGTATTAGAGCTCTGCAAGTGTTGCGTGAGTGGTGAAGAGTGTAAAGATATACCGTCCGTCTCTTGTGACAATGTGATCTTCCTTTGATGACTCACTCGATTTTGTAGTTCAGAAAGAGGATCATCACACTTTGCACCACTCGGGGAACACTTGCAGAGCCCTACTACTTCTTCACCTGAATTATCTAGTATGCATGATAGTGAGTACACTCACTCTTTCATGCATGAAAAGGTTAGAAAAGATTGCTATAAGTGGAAAAAATACTACGAGAAAAAAATTAAGAAGAATGAAAATAAAAGGGGCTATTACAAATGTACACATCAGATTGTCAAGCAAAAAAGAAATTACATTGGTCGGATGATTGGACCATCGAATATTTTACTTACACCGGTCAACATAATCATCCTAATCCTCAATTAAGCATTGTACCGCCAATTGCTCATGTTTTTCCTGTTGTTGATCAGGAACCACATCAACCTTTTTTGGTCGGTGTCGAATTTCAAGGTGATAAGTACTCTTTGTTGGTATTTTAGTTTCCACATCAACCATATTGTAGAATTTTCAATTAATTCTATATAATATGGGAATTTTTTGCCTGCTTATTGTAATAACTTTAATCGAATCCCTTTGATTCTATAACAACATCTAAGCATGTTGTACTTGCATTTTTCCAGTTCAATCATCTCTCTTGTTTCTACTTAAAGTTTGGAATTATGAAAGAGGTTATTAATGATTAGTGACTAATTCCCCATTAAAACCCACTAAATCTTAGATTATCAACTTTATTACCGTTTGGAAAAAGAGATATCCAAAATATCATTTGTAAATAATTCAACATATCTATAAGTTATTCTATGTATTGCATATAACATTTAACATGAACCATTGATTTATATCACCAACTTTGAAAGTGAATTGCTTACTCTATGAGAGCCAAATCTTGATTCTATATTTTGTTTTGTCTTAAAGTCTATTACTCTATTCAATTTTGGTATGTTTTGGTTTGTTCAGAATACCAATATGTTAGGGATTCTATCTTTTAATGAATGGTTATAGGGAATGAGGAAAAAACATAACAGCAAGAGAACCACTTGGGCCATAGAAACGCAACACCAGCAGCATTGGATGCAAAGGCTATGTACACGGTCTTATATGCCATAACTACTATTTGAAATCTTTTGTTGAAAATCAGACTAAACTCTTAAAATTTTCTGCACAGTATTAAAATTTTCTCGACACCGCCTTATATTTTACAACTACTATTTGAAATCTTTTGTTGAAATTTTTTACTTTGAATGTTTCTTTCTGAGAGATGCCCTTTGATTTGTGAATATGGAGCTCCACTTTGAATGTTTTTTACATTATCACATTTCTTTAATCAATCAATAAGCGACAAACGACACTCATAGTAAACTATACCATAGGTGAACCGTGTCCGCTCTGCAGTTGAAGACAAAGACATGATTAGGTGAACCCTGTGATCAAATATGGTATGTTTTCAGTTTGTGTTAATCATATTTGTTTACTTTTGAAGCACGGTTGTTGTTCTAAAAAAATTGGTAGAGATGTATGATAATTAGGATTAAGATTCATGCATGACCAAATCCAGATTTTTAATAATTCAACCTCTAGTTGCCTAATATCTTCTTTACTTAATATTCTTTGAATGGTCAATTAAGCAATTAATTAGGAAAAAGAGTATTTTAAATGGATGATCAAACATTATTAATGGATTTAGTTGAGGGATTAACCATTGTGAAGTTTCCAAAGCAAGCTCCTCCAACATTGATTATTAAGCAGCCATAACATTCCTAGTAAAGTTGATTGAAATCTTGTTGTAAATAGAGATTTGAAGATGATAGAGCGAAATGGTTCGTCAATGGCTGAGGTAAATACATATCAATCATGTTGCTCACTTTAGTGTAAATTTGTTCTCTCTTGCAGCCAGAGTCTTGCTTTTTCTTTACTTCTTGGTATCATTCCTTGTGTTGCAAAAAAATGCATTTGAAAGCTCAGTTACTTCTTTCTTAATAAGCTCAGTTTCTTTAAGTTGTTCAACATTGATTTCAAATTTGATTGAGTGCTAGAGACTTACCGTAATCAATTCACAAGGACCGGAATTCATAATTACTCCAAGAAAACAAATTTATTTCCACTTGAAATTGAGTTCTTTTTACTTATTAACACTTGAGAGTTATATTACTAACCTTACTTTATGTCTTGGAACATAGTGGGACCCATTTATGATTTGACATTTGTTTTAATTCTTTGAACTTATTATCGATTTAAAAAAAAAGTTGAACACTTAACTATTATTTAATTTGGAAAATCTCTTATAAGAAAAAAATTGTGGTATTTTCCGCAAAAGAAAATCTTTATTACACTTATTTGTGAAAAATATTTTCCTTTCAAAATACATTTACAATGTAAAAAATTGAGGTGTTACATTATGGTATCTACGACTGATCCTAGATCTTCTTCCAATGAGTTGAGAGTTGTCAGCCAATCAAGACTCAAGTAAAGTTATATGATTTTTGTTTTACAATTTTACTTGTTTTGGGTTATAGTTAATTTCTATACTTCTGTTGATAACTAAGACCCGTTGATAAAAAAAAATAGTGAATACCATATAGAGGATGTGAAAACTCCGGTTCAACTAATGTGAAAACTCCATTTTATGGTAATGTATAGTGAATGAACTTATAGCAGACAATAGATAAACAAGTTGATAACCGATAATAGATAAACTAGCGGATTAAATTTATATTGTTTAATAAAATTAGGGTTGAACTAGCTAATTAAATTATTAATAACACTATAAAAAAAAATAATGGAATCAAAGTATCAGATTGTTTATGTGTCAAAAATAAAATAAAATAAAATTTAAATAAAAATTTGACACCCAATAATATTAAGAATTTCTTAACATAGTACAGCTGTAGAAATTAAGGAAACCAAAGAGACAATTAATTCAATCTTATTGTTCCCGCTGTCTCGCGCGTATTAGGAAACTTCCACAAGGTCGGTTTCTTTTATGACCGTTGGAATCACAAAACCCTAAACCTATAAATATATCTATTCACTCACTCACTCACTGTCACTTTCTTTCTTTGTTTTCAGGGTTTGTTGGTTCTAGATACAACGCTGTTTCCTCTCAAGAATTGTTTCCTCAAAAACTGTTTCCTCTCTTTTGACTGCAATTCAATACAACGTTGTTTCTTACTAATAATCTGTTTCCTTTCTTTAACTAACAGCAGGGAATCATTTTCTTTCATGTTCAAGTATTTCTTTTAGGGTTCGTTGGTTGTTTACAGTTAGAAGACACAACTCTTGTTGTCTACAAAGTTGTTTCTTCTTGGCTTTCGCTCTTCAAAAACTGCTTTCGTTTGTGTTTCCTCTCTTTTGACTGCAAATTGTAATGGCTTTTTTCATTGACAACCCATTATTCCCTGCTGGTCTCAAGGTTATTGCCATTGATCATGACATCACTGTTCTTAACACCATTGAGGATATGTGTAATCGATATCACTATCAAGGTTAATAACCTTATTCAATTCTAAAGTTTGTTTGTTCTTACTTTTATGTATTTTCATGTCTCTTTGTTCATGCTTATGTATATTTTTATGTTTGTTTATTTCAGTTACCAAATGTAACACAGCTTCTGATGCCTTGAATTTGTTGGAAAGAAAGGATTGTTTCGATGTAATGTTGATTGATGCTCATATGCCAAACATGGATGCTTATGACTTTGTCCAAAATGTTACCCTAAAACTCAACATTCCTGTCATTAGTAATAATTTCTTCAACTTTACATTGAAATTCATTAGTTACACTTTTCACATGATTCATTCATATATATGTTATTACTTAGAAGTGTGAACCGACAATATTATTTCTTTTTTGTAGTGATGGCTCTTGATTCCACAAAAAGTTCAATTATAAAGTCTATTGAATGTGGAGCTTGCACATACTGGACTAAGCCTTTGTTTGAAGAAGAGGTCAAGATCATGTGGCAACATGTTGTAAGAAACTGTTTGACTGAAAATAAAGAATATGAAATTGTTGGAAGCTTGGTGGTTCAAGAAAATAGAAAACGGGATAGAGAAGATGCTAATGCCTCAAAAGAAACACATGCAAAGAAGGCCCGTCTGTCTTGGTCACCAGAACTGCATCAGCGGTTTCTATGTGCAGTCAATCAACTAGGCCTTGATAGTATGATTATTTCCTAATTCTTTTCTTTGATTTGTTTGTATTATTTAACATCTCAACTTATGTGCATTTTTATCTCACTTATTTTTCAGAAGCAAGACCCAAAATGATTCTCAAAATTATGGATGTTCCTGGTTTGAGTGTAGGACATGTTGCTAGTCATTTACAGGTTTGTTTTCGGAAGGAGTCTAATTAAATTATTAATATTATACTACATGTGTTTTGAGTGATTTTAAATTAAAACTTATAGAGTACTATTGTTAAAATTGTGATTGCAATGTCGTTTGCAGAAATATAGGATTCATTTGAAGAGATCGGCTGATGAAACAAAACGTGGGAAGAAAAAAACTAAGTCGAGTGATAGCTCTCAAGCTGAATGGATTGATCAAAACCAGAACAACGACTTTCTAGCTGAATGGATTGACAGTGGGACCGGATCCTACCTTCACAATCTTATGGCCTAGCTTAGTTCTAATTCATTTTCAGCATATGCCGTTTAATTAAAGAATTCTTAGTTTTTTATTTTTATCATTAGTTTTACCTTGCCTTAATGTACTCTTGTTGGTGAATCAATGAAAACTTTATTTTGATTGCATTCCTTTAACTATAGTGATTTTTTTCCATTCTGTATAGTGTACTTAATTGATGGTTGAGTGATTCTATTCATCGGATTTCATAAAGATAATACAGAAAACGCTGTTATATATCAATATTACAGTGGTGACTTTTTATGCAGACAAGCATAATTTATTAATGATGATTTCATAAGTAAAGTTATCTAGTAATATGGTATTATAACTTTGAAAAATCAGGCTCTTTGATATGCAAATTACTTAATTACCAATACTAGTTGTTAATATATTACTACTATTATATACCAACGGCTTGAATAAGTACAAGAATCTTGTTCTTTCAGTCTAAAGATGTTGGTAAAGAATCTTTACTTATAGACCTTCTGCAATGTAAGAATTAAAGATGTTGGTAAAGAGAACTCAGTAGAAGCTAGGGAGGAAAGTGTTTTGGAAGTACTGACCAGAATTGGTTTAGTTTATGTCGAGGTATAACAGAGAATTTTAAATAGTCATTTATAGTGTTGTTTGCATCAATAATCTTATCAACATTGCTCATGAGAATTCACTTGGTTAAGCTTGGATCAATAATTTCTTTGTTACTTGTATTGGTTTCAGTCATTGAAACTTTCTAGCCGGAATCAACTATCTTCTGAGTAGGATAATCTTGAATAGTGTATTCAATAAAGTCGCCTCATCTTTTGTTTATTTCTTTCAAATAATTCTCAATCTAAACATTTAGCAATATATTTGTTGTCACTTGCAGAGAATCTCACAAAAGATTGATTGCGATGCTCTAGGTTTGGTCTTTAACTTAGAAATTAGAACCGTTTAGCTTAGAATCCATAACATTCATAGTAAATTACATAGGAACCTTGCAGTTAATAGAGCTTTGAATATGATAGAGCCTTGCTGGCTGAAGTAAAGTACATCTCAATCATACTGGTCCCTTTAGTCCAAAATTTGTTCTCTCTTGCTTTTTCTTTACTACTTTGTATAATTCCTTGTGTAGCAAAAATTCATTGGAAACTCAGGTTGTGCTAGCACTGAGAACTAGAGTAGTGCCTACTGCTAATATAGATCCTATAGCGTGGTGAACTTGCTTAAAGGTATTGAGCAGTGTTATCTTAATGATATGAATGTTTGTTATGTTTCAATCAGAACTATTGTTGGTTGAAGGTAAAACTGCCTGCCAGTTTTTTCCCTCACCCGCCTAATGCATTGCCATTTATTGGAAACACAAAAAGCATGCCATGTATGTGACTTGGAAGATCGATATATTTAAGCTATATCGTGCTTTAGGGAGGAGCATCGGTTTGTCAGAAATTTGAAAGAAGTAATTGGAGATGGGAGATATAGTTGTTTTTGGTTGGATTTGTGGGTTGAGGGAGATGCACTGATTAAACAGTTTAGAAGACTTTGATTTATGGTTAACAGATATTTCGGGTTTAAGAAATTATTTTTGAAGAGAATGGAGCTAAAGTGGTCAAGTGGAAATGGAGAAGGAGGTTGTTTCAATGGAAAGAAGAGTTGGTGGAGGTTTGTAACGGAGTGGTTCACTTCTTAGGAGCATTTTTTTCGAAGGCGAGAAGGGTGGTGTGAGTGAAAGTGGGGTGGGGGAGTGATCCAAGCTATACAGTTAAGGAGGCATATTTACTGTTGAATGCGGAAGATAGTGAGGAGGCAGGTTGGCTATCGGATGTGTGGACTTCGATGGTCTTTCAAGATAGGTTCCAATTATGCAATAAGTCAATGGTTTGGGAATCTTATGTTTTGTTTGGGAGTAGTAAGTAATGAGTCGGAGTGTGGACTGGAGAGGAGAATTATTTCATTCAAAACTGCGAATGTTGGTGTGCATGAGTGTTTCTGTTAGTGTAAGTGATTCTGTACTGAAAAATCTGTTGTAGAGGACCTGTTGTGGCCGATGATATTGGATTCGTCCATAGACAATTGCAATTTGTGTCTGCTGCATTTTCTCGGCTGTGGTTGCATATCATGTTCAGATGGCAGCTGGTGCGTTTCAGCCTTGTGGTCAAATTGGAGCTGGAATTCATTGCATCTGTCTAGATGTGGTCAGAGGCGCGTTGAGGATCGATGTTATTTGGTCTGGTCTGATGAAAAATACAAGATTTTTTGCCTAGAATGTTGCATACCGGTGGTTATTTTGAGAAGGTTGACCTAACTGCATGTTAAACACCTTCACATCATCTGGGAAATGTATCCTGGGAAGGCACTGGCTTTTCTAACAAGCAATCTTCTATAGTTTTAACATGTCATTTGATTCATTCAATTAAGTAATATATGTATTGTTATTACATATATTACCAATACTAGTTGTTAATTAAACCTTTAATCTATTGCTACCACTAGCATTTTGAGTAAGTACATGAAGCTTATCAACCTTGCTTTGTTCTGCCATTATGACTTAATTCAATTATAGTTAATATCTGTATATGCTTATAACTTCCCACTTGCTTTTTTTTCCTAAAAAGTTTAAGGGAGTTAGATTTAAGAACAAACTTGAATTAATGTTCGACATACATTGAGTTTTTTTTTTTGTTATTGTTTATTTATAGTCATAAAAAAAATATTTTATTAACATGTATAGTCATAAAAAATTATCTTATCTTATTTCTTTGTATTTTAATTATTTTATTTCTTTATATTTTTTAAAAATGTTAACACGACGTGTCAAACTAAACAAACATGTTCTTCATAGTTAGAATTGGTTCATATTTTACATTATGTTTGTCTTCTACTTTCTCCTCAAGTTTTATCATTATCAAGTTTCTCGCCGTATCTACTATCTAGGACCCTACATTAAGTGTGCACAAATTTTATTTTCGTTAATTATTAATATCAATGTTAAATTATTTTATACATGCATCCAATTATGTGTTTTCATAATAATTAATGCGATTGAACATACATGAATTGTCGTATTCATTAATTGATTTAGTAACACATAATTGGATGTATATGTAAAATTAAAATTCATGCATAGAAATCAATCTATTTTTCTTATTAATTTTTATTTTAAACTACTAAATTTAAATTTTCTTTACTTTTATCCACTAAAAAGAGTTTAAGACTATTTATAACTTAAAAGTCAACCGCAAATAATCCAAATCATTCTTTTTCAAATCATATGAGACAAGATACCCTTCTTATTCAAAGCCAAAATTCACTTTCTATCCAAAAAAAATAAAAATAGTCAAACTTTATTAAGAGAGTATTTTTTTTAGTTTTTTTAGATAGACGAAATAATAAAGTTATTATAAACTCACACACATAAGTGGAGGTATCGGGGTTCGAACCTCAGTCATGACATTCGATCTAACAATTTCGGCATTTTATCAGCCTAACAATTTCGGTATTTTGTCGATTAAGCTAGGACTTTTGACAACAGAGTATTATTTATTTCTTTGTTTAAATTTACTTTTTTTAAAAGTAAAATCAATAATGAATAATTTAATTTCAATAGAGTAAAATTAAAGAAAACTTTAGTCTCTTAAATTTAATTTCTTGTTTGTTGAAAAACACAAAGTCACACCAAACCAAACAACCTTCCCTTTCAATCCATCTCTCAAACCACCGTCGTCACCGGCGACGCTACCACCATGACCGAGAAAGCGAAGCAGCAACGCGGCGGCGGCGGCTTCGCGTTCTCGTTTCCGGTAACCGTCGTCATTTCAGCAATCTTATACATTTACATCTCCACTGTCTTCGTCTTCATTGATAGATGGTTTGGTCTTTTCTCTTCACCTGGAATCATAAACGCCGTCGTTTTCACCGTCATAGCTTTCATGTGTGTTTTTTGTTACCGTTTAGCTATTTTCACGGATCCGGGTCGGGTTCCGTCTACGTATACGCCTGATGTTGAAGACAACACAATTCCTATTCATGAAATCAAACGCAAGGTAATAAAAATTGAATTTTGCATTGTTATGAATATTGGGTTTTTGACTATTTTGTCTTCTTATTGTCTTTTTTGTTTTAATTTGGATTTTTCTTATTTAAATTGGGGTTTAGAAAATTAGTTTAATTTAATTTATTCAAGCATAATGTGTTGCCATATCAATTAATGAGGTACGACAAATCATGTGGCAACACGTCATGAGATGCACGTGTAAAACATTGTTACATTGACGTTGTATGTAAATTAATCAGAATAAGTTTGATGCACTGTCAGTGTAAGACTTTTACATTGTCAACAAATGATCTGTTGTATAACTTTTAAAGTATATATGATTAATGATAATATTTTAATGATCCATTGGTTATGATTGATTGATCGATATTCAATAATTCCGCCGTGTTTTAGTTAAAAATCACTTTTTGTTTTTGTTACTTACCACTGAGCTGACACCTCATGAACTAATTTGATTGTTTTTGTTTGTCTTTTTATTTTAGTTTTTATTGATTGTTTATGTGTGATTTGTTATGTGGTGAGTTTTTGGAAGTTGGAGTTTCTTGTTGTAGAAGTTTAGCTGAATTTTTCATAATGATTAGAAAAAAGTAACATTTTGTTTTGTTGTTGATTTAGCTTCATTATGAGTTTTAGACCTAGTATAAGGAAAGGGTTCAGTGTTAACTGGAATGCTTCCCTTTTAGCTGGATAGGTTAAACAATAGTAGGAATCTGTTAATGTAGTCTTGATCTAGGTTTTGGGAACATGGCATTGTTGCGGTTACTTCATAATTCTTAGGAAAATGCTTCTTGTTACGAATCATGGTTTAACGAAACACAAGAATAATTCTTCATTATTAGATTTATCTCCAACTGCAACCTGATTTCCGCCACCGCCCACTATTATTTTGTTTTGTTTTGAAAGTGTAATTCTTAATATTGTAGAAAATCGCAGTTGAGTACAACTGATGCGCACACATTTGTGGTTGCGATGCAATCGTGAAGATATTGAAAACCTTGACGTTGCAGCCACACAATATCTGCCAACCCCCAAAATATTGTTGCGGTATAGTGGGTGGCCGTACGGCCACTACACCGAAGATTAAGGAAACAATTCGAGAATAAAACATACAAAATTAAAAACATGATTAGAACTAATCCAAAATAAACTGAGGTAGCGACTATAAGTTGAGTGCATATTTGGGGTTTTTGCCGGAGTTTCATTGTAGTGGCCATACAAGCCAATACAGTCACTACTAAAAAAACGCAGCGCAATGGGGTTTCATGTAGCGCCCAAGTGCCGCTGTTGATCATGGATATTAATTTTAACCTTCTTTTTGTCGTGTTATGTCATTTTTTTTATAAGCAGTGTTATGTCATGTGTTGATGTGTTTGCCTTCTGTTGCCTTATATTCCTAATTACCTATGAGTATGACTAATGTGATGGAATGAAAATGATTTCAATATGGTTGGTTTGACTGGAATTTAAATTTGTATTATTCCCCTATAACCTGATATTTTTCCCTAGACTAAGGTTTTACTTTTTATTATAAATCCTAGTTAATTAATGCTTATTATGGTGCCTGCTCGTATGCTGGCTTTTAAAGTGGACCGTCGTTTATGCGGTTGTCTTCCCTTGGAAGAGGTCATCTTTACTAATAATGACAATGTTGTATGAGTCTAGCTATACTAGTAAGGTAATAATAACCTGCATTTGATGTGGTATGGATACCTAGTACACAATATTTATTTATTAAAATATAATTATAATTTCAATTTAAAGATTAAGATAAAATTTAACAAGTAAAATTAATCTAAACCTATGATTAATTTGTCTAAGAGAAGGGTTTGTGCTGATTTTCATCTTTTTTGTGAAGGAACTTTTAGTTATTTACAGCTCATATACATTTCGACACTTGTGTCTGAGTTTGATGATGTTTTTGTTTTTTTCTTGAGTTTTAGTAATTTAGGGGCCTCATCTCCTAGGTTGTTCATCTTATACAATTATCCTTGTTATGCATATGTTTCTTAATGACCCTTTTTAGGATGCCCTTTACTCTCCATAATTTTTAGGATATATGACACCATAAAGCCCTGACATGTAATAAATTTTAAAGGTAGTCTATTTAACTTTAAATCTCTCTCAGGGTTGTCAAATAGTGGCTATAGTGTAGGGGAATTTGAACAATTTCTTCCGTTTTACGCTATTTAGTAAGTGTTATTAAATAGCAGGGCTATAGCACTATAGCGGAATTGGAAAAAACCACTATTTTTCACGATCCACATTGACAACACAACATTGATCTCTCGTAAATGTTTGACCTATAATTTACATCGCTATTCCTTTATTTCCAACTATTGGACTATTTTCCATCTAGTCCATCCTCCTTGCCAGTGTTTCTACCCATTTCTAGAGTTGAGAACTTGAAAATTTTGCTACTATTCTATGCCGATTAAAAACATTTTTTTTGTCCTGTATTCAATTATTATAAAGAGATGGCTCATTTAATATAACATTCTATTTCGTTGAACCATTCACGTGGCAGAAAAGGGAAATATTTCTGATCTTGCAAAGATTCCCATAAACATGCGATTGTGTATCAATTCTGAATACCATTAAAATTAACTTTCCAGTGATGTTTTTTTGGAACTGTGAGCAGGGTGGAGATTTGAGGTATTGCCAAAAGTGCTCTCACTATAAGCCTCCCCGTGCTCATCATTGCCGGGGTTGTAAAAGATGTGTTCTACGAATGGTATGCATGATCTAAATCATCAATCAAGTTTTATCTTTGTCTTTTTGGATAATGACAAAAAGTGTTGTTTATTGGTTGTAAGGATCACCATTGCATTTGGATAAATAACTGTGTCGGTCACGCAAACTACAAGATCTTCTTCATTTTTGTCACATATGCTGCGATTGCCTGCATTTACTCTATGGTATGTTCGTTTATTTTATTATCTGCATGACTTAGTTTTTATAATAGTTATGAATTTCCTACCACGCTGTATTTGCATGAATGAAATCTGTGGCCTGATTTAGTTTTCTCTTTTGATATTTTTCATGGTCTGTGCTAGATTTGATGGTTCTTTTGTTGACAATCTTTTTCGTTCAATGTTGCTTGACTCTGTAGGTTTTACTTGTTGGTAGTCTAGCTTATGATGGTATACATGATGAAGACAAAAATGGCGGCTCTTTCAGAACTGTATATGTAAGTTCTACTAAATACAAATATGCATCTCCCTTCAGTAAAGTTAACAATTTTATTTTCTCATGAAATAAACTTTTTTGCAGGTTGTTTCTGGCCTCTTACTGGTCCCTTTAACTATATCATTATGTGTTCTTTTAGGATGGCATATCTATCTCATTCTACATAACAATACCACAATAGAGGTTATTACATGCTTTTAATTCAAAACTGTTATTTTATTTGACCAGACTGATTTCGACTTACTCAATTAGGAAGTTGTGTTGGCAGTATTATGAAGGAGTGAGAGCTTTGTGGCTTCAAGAGAAGGGTGGAAGTATCTATAAACATCCATATGACCTTGGCCCATATGAGAATTTGACATCTGTAAGTATTGAAGATTATTTTGCTGCTTCTTTTTTTCTGTCTTTCCTGTTTTTTCTCCCACCCTGATTTTTTCTCATTGAACTTCATTCATTTGGTCTTCTTTTTTTCTTTCTTCACTCATTTGTTTATTTTTCTTTCTTCACTCATTTGGTTCATCTTTGAATAAACATTCGGTTCATCTTGATCATATCATATGGCATCTTTAATGATTGAGTTAGCCATAACTTTTTCACTGACTAGCCTAGCCATTATTGTAAAGCATTAAACATAATTGAACTCAACTGAGGTACATCTGATTAATATGATAATTGACGGTTGTTCTTTTGCATTATGAAATTAGGAGAGCACTGTAACTACATATTCATATATTGATTACTCTGTATAGTATCAGTATGTTAAGTCATTTATGTTTGCATAAAGAAACATATTACTCGAGATTAATTACCATGTACCAACGATATAGTTTTTTTTTTTTTACTTGTGAATCCAATCAAATCACACATTACAATACTATAGTATTAATATCTACGCCACTTACTGATCATGTGAAACTGCGTATTTAGACTTACTGATACTATGATCAGATGTGAAGTTGACAGATGGAACATATGTTATGTAAATATATGTTTGCTTGTTTTTATGATTGAATTTTTCAATCATTAGAATTTTCAATCTTCTCCTTTTTTTTCAGTTTCTTTTATTATTAAAGCAAACATAGAAGCTACAGCTACAAAATGTGAGTTTGAGCTTCTGTTTTATTTATTTTTTTGCAGGTTTTGGGACCAAATATCCTTAGTTGGCTGTGGCCAACAGCAAGCCATATAGGTTCTGGACTTAGGTTCCGAACCATCTATGATCTCACCAAAGGCGCATCATCATCTAAGTGAAGTTTTCACAGTGCTTTGCCATGTCTTTGGTAATATATTCGTATTAACATTTGTTGAGAAGAATAATTGAGTACTGACAATGCTAAATGACTGCCCAAATTCAATGCCTTTTTAACGCAAATCACCAACAATTGCTGAAGTGTCGGTGTTCAAGAGCTGTTTGCTGCATATACCTGAGGCAATTATGTAATGTATAACATACAAGTTTTTTCTTCTTTTTTTACCCATTTGTTAGACATAGATTAGGCTTCTTTTCATCCTTTCCCCATCCTCCAGTCTTGTTAGGTTTTGGATGATGTGGGGTTACAGCTGTAAAGTTCTGTTTATAAACCTAATGTACAAAAGAAAAACAGCTCATCAAGGGGCTGTAAAGGGATTGCTTAACCATTGTGAAAAGTTGTATCTTAGAACTGTATTTTATGTATCTTGTAATTGGATGAAATGTGTTGTCAAGGGATTGCTTAACCATTGTGAAAAGTTGTATTTTAGAACTGTGTATTTTATGTATCTTGTAATTGGATGAAATAATAACATAGTTATATTGCAATTTCTGTTGTTGATAGTAGTGCTATTATTCTGTCAAAAAAAAGGAGTGTGCTTGTAATTTCTGTCATCTAGTTTGTGCCACGTGAGTAGAAAATGAATTGGTTTTAATCCCTTGACTGTATATATCATTCCTCTATCACAAAATGAGGCATATTTAGAGTTCAATTTGGTGGAAAATGAAGAATAAGAGTAAGAAAGGAAAACAGAAAGAGCAGGGAGTGAGTGTATGCTTAGATCGGTGGTGGCACTGATAAAATCATTGTGTTGTTGAAATTTTAAATTAAGTATGGCTTCTGTCAAAATGCGGTGGATCACTGTGATTTCGTTAATGAATGGTTTTTAAAATTGGAATTCTTAAAGAGTGTATTTAAGGCACTCGTTAACAAAACCTTACTTAAATATTTGATGATGCTGGTTAGGATATTGTTTTGATTAAAGGTAAACTATAGCCGACAAATAAGAGATTGTCGCATATTTGATTGCTGCATAACTCTCTAACATATCAACCATTTCCAATTATGCACACTTAGTTTTTTTTTTTTTTCTGAAGAAGTTAAATTAGTTCACTTAAATTGATGTTGGGAAGAATCAAACCTGAGACTTCTAGGAGGAGCACACTCTTAAGCTAAATTAGCACACTTAGTTGTTTAACATATCAACCATTTCCAATTATGCACACTTAATGTTCTAAAACATTAACATTATAATACAATTGACCAGAAAGAAACAAGTATATAGGTTGAATTGCTTCATGTATACATTATCATTTACTATTTTATGTGTTATTGATGTATATAATGGTTGTTTTCTATCCAATCCTTAATTGGATGCCCAATGACATGCATCGTAATGGTCATCTTTCAGCCGAAGCATACTTATCCTTCTAAACGAGGGTTGTGTTCTTTTAAAATTCTGTAATATGTAAGGGTCAAGGTTCGAATATTGAATTTTTCACTTCTCCACACTTATAGTGAATTTAGCCTCTAAACAACTTGACAAAAAAATAAATAGTCTGTGATTATGAATCCAACCTGCCAAAAATGTTGCATTTTACTTTGACTGTTTCTTTTCTCATCCTATGAGTTTCACATGCGCCTTATGCAGTTCGGATTCTAATATTTTGGATTCTTTTCGAGTCGAGAGATATGGAAAAGTAAAGACGGATTGCTCGGTTGGGTACATCGAAAATCAAATAGTGCTGGATTTACGGTTATCATAAAAAGATCTTGTAGGGTGGAAAAAGTAATAACCTTTTACTTTACTGTATTTTCACGTATTTAAGCTTATTTTCTTGTTGATACTTTGTTCTGCAGGGCACATTTTCTAATTGACCTATCTATTTCAATTTAGGCCCTCATACATGATGTAGAAACAAACAATATTTGTCATCGTTAACAATACAGGGTTTCAATATAGAAGAATAAAATAGACGTAGAGGGTTTCAATGATATTACAATGACATTGACATGAATAAAAGTTACAAGAAAATTATGTAGTATAACATAAGAAGATTGCTTTTCTAACTGTAGTTTTTTCTTAATAACGCATAGAAACTCCTAAAATACCCCTAGTGGTAGTTAACTACCGCTGAGAACCAACGCTAGTTAACTACCGTCGGCCCAGTGGTAGTTAACTACTGTTCACACCAGTAAAACATATAGTGCAGTATGTGATCCGTTTTTCAACCATTGATGACGTTCATTGTAGACTTGATTTATATTTGTCATGGACTCTTGTCTTTTCTTCTTCAAATTTGTCAAAATATTTTTTGGTTTTACCGAACTATTACAATCGCTTTGTCGTCCTCCATTAATCTTCTGGCAAGAAGGTGCCCTGCTAAATATGACAACATCTCATGGTTGTGAACACCATTAAGAATAACCAACTTCCAAGTGTTTTCTTCCTTGACAACATATCCACGCAACTTGAACAAACACCCACATTTTCTTGATCTCGTTGCTTCATGCTTCAATTTTTTCTTCGGTATTTTGTGCTCGCCACTCCTTTCACAAACCAACTCCAACATTGGATTTCTTATTGCACAAGATCTTTTTATGATAACCGTAAATCTAGCCTTATTTGATTGTCGACGTACCCAACCGAGCAATTCGTCTTTATCTTTCCATGTCTCTTAGCTCGAAAAGAAATTATTTGTATCAACTTCGTTGTCACGAAGTTTGGACACGCCAGAATTAACGCTTAAAGCCTCTATTTTAGTGGGAGCTTCAACTTTTACTAAAACTTCAACCTTAATGGGAGATTCAACTTTCACTTAAGCTTCAACTTTCAGCGGTTTGATCTCGATGAAATAATTGACAACACTAGGTTTCGATCTACCGGATCATCACCCGCATTGTCAACCATAGCTATAAATAAACAACATATAATTGCTAAAATAATTAATTTACATGTATCTAATATAAAGTAAGAACATAAATAAATCAAAACATTAAAAAAGTTTTAGGTAGTAGCACTGTCCTTGAAATAAATTTGAAAATTTTCTAAGTCCTCAACAGTAGTTTTTTTTTTGAAGAAAAGTCTTCAACGGTAGTTAACTGCAGCTGGTTCTTCATCCGCAGCGGGAGTTAACTACCGATGAGCTGCATGTTAGAAGAAAAAGAAATTGCAGAAAAATGACTCAAATGGAAACGAGTTTAATGATGCAATACTTGTTTCTTGACGTCAAATATATGTAGAAACCTTCTAGCAATCCATCTTCAATGATTTGGAACCAAGATTTGAAGAAAAAAAATAAAAAGAGATTTTTTTGAATTAAGGTGACGATGATGTAAGGTGACGAGTGAATATGGAGGTAGGTTGTACTGGTTATTGGGGGGGGGGGGGGGATCGCGAAGTGAGTTAACTACCGATGGGCTCAGCGGTAGTTAACTATTGCCGGTTGCATAGCGGTAGTTCATTTTAGAAAAATTCATGTGTTTTTAGGAACTTCTTGATGTTAGAAAAGCAATTTTCATAACATAATGGACTCTACTAACTTATAAACCTAAATGATCCAATAGAATAGGCCCACTAACCTATTATCTAACACCTCCCCTCAAACTCATGATGCAATAACACTTAGCATTAACTGTTTGTCAAACAAAATACGAAAAACATACTAAATAATATAAGCTTCTAACACTATCCCCTCAAGCTTAAACTTACTAAGTTTTAAGCTTGTTACAAATTAGCCAGAAAAATAAACCAAATCAGATGATAGTATAACCGATTGAGAGCAACAACCAAAATAAGTTATCTTCATAGAGAGAGAAGCAAGAACCATTAACCAGCCAAATACAGAAACTATCCAGCAATTCCAACTCGCCCAGAGAATCAATGAAAGCGAGAAAGAAGACTCAAACCAAACCAAACAAAAGAACCGGTAGGGAGAAACAACCATACAGAAGAACCAATAAATTAAGAGAGGATAAATCAAATTGGAGAATCAAAAGGGAGAATGACAATCAATCAGAAGAATCAAAAGGGAAAACAATCAATCAGAAAAATTAAAAGAGGGAAGAAGCAATCTATCAGAAGAATCAAATGGGAAAGCAACCAATCAAAATAGTCATTAGAGAATCACTAATCAAAACATAAGAAACAATGGGGGAGAAAACAAATCAAATAAACAGATAGAGAATCAATCGAACTGAAGAGGAAGAACAATGCTTAAATTTTACCATTGGATATCAGAGGTCAATGTTTTCCCAATGTTGTTGAGATGTTTTTTTATAATGTTTCTATAAAAAAAATTACCTCATGCACCAAACTTATCTCAAATCCCCAGATTACTCATACTATTTAAAAAATAAAAATAAAAATTCTCAACAAGAAACTATTTATTTTCCGACTAAATCTAAATTTGAGTTTGTCGGAACAATTATTTTTTAGATTTTATTTTTATTCTGACAAACTTCGACTCAACTTTGTCTAAATCTATTTTTAATTGGGAAAACATGAATTTTGAGTCAATCTCAACAAATTTTGACTAGTGAAATATCTTCTCCTTGTTTGAAGAGTTTGCGTCCATCTGAATTTCCTAGAATCATTGGCTTTGTTTGAAAATATCCATAATTATTTATTACATGAACATAAAATACACAAATTATTGTATGCTAACATCTTAATTTATTTGATGCTTGATGCAATGTGTAGTATTTCCATGATGTGATCATATTTAATTTAATTCAAGATAGTTCGTGAACAATTATAATAAAAAAATTGTGATGTTCAACTAAAAATTCAATTATTGGGTTTTAATAAAAAAAACATATTTTTAAAGTTAGATTATTGACAAAAAAATTCCTATTCGAAGTAAGTCTTCCATAACACATTGAACACTAAACTAGAAGTAATACCTCTTACAAATAAACAACAAAAAAAAAGTGTTTAAAATAGTTAAAATAATTGCTTTCTTTTACAATTTGTTCTTGGTACAAGATTTTGTCCTAGGACACACAACTCTCCTACCATAGAAAAGCACCCAATTATATTATATCAATTTTGATTCGAGCACATTATTTAAATAACAAATTAGAAACGAAGTTGAATTATTTCTAGTCATAAAAAAATGTGTCACTATCACTAGTGTGTCAACCTTATATATTTTTCTTAGAACAATATATATTTATATTTTTTATTTATAATTATAACATAACATGTCACTTTTTTAGGGTTGGCTTGGCAAGGAATGAGCACGGTTGAAAGTGCTCTCTGTGTCAAATGATAATTATTTTAAGTATATTATTTCTGTTGAAAGCTACTATTAATTTACTTAAAGATATAGAAAGTAAAAAAAAAACAAAATGCTTTATAACTTTAGTTATATTTTTGTGTGT
Organism: Medicago arabica; assembly: GCA_946800305.1. Taxonomy (NCBI): domain Eukaryota; kingdom Viridiplantae; phylum Streptophyta; class Magnoliopsida; order Fabales; family Fabaceae; genus Medicago; species Medicago arabica. Next base: position 9,321,082 of record OX326964.1, read on the forward strand.
TCCTATCACCTAATGAAGTATCAATATCTGGATATATCACCTAATGAAGTTTTAGTGTCTAGACTAGACTAGCCACATCTCTTTGGTACTACGGAAATTGAAAACGTTAAACCACTTTTGGTACTTGAAACATGATTATGGATTAAAGTTGAATTTGTATTAATTAATGGGTTAATAGCGTTTTTCCTCCCGTGAATTATGCCATTTCTAATTTACCTCCTTAAGAAAATTTTGGTCTGTAAAAAAAAAAACTTCCGAAATACCCTATAGGTCATCCAACGTACAAAATCGATAATCTAACAAGGGGTAAATTGAAATTTGCACAAATAACCAGGGAGGTAAACCAAAATTTTCTCAAATTATAGGGGATAAACTGAAATTTTCTCAAATGACATAGTACGAAATTTGCCATGAAAATCCAAAAAAAAAATTAAAATTAAAGGACGAATTTCAAACCGAAGTTTTTTTAAGGGGTAAATTGAAATGACCTATTTTACAGAAGAAAAATACTATTAACCCTTAGTTAATCTACTTTTGCTGTTTGTGAAAATATATTTTCTCTATTTAAATAATGTGGATATCTTAACCACTAATACCCATATTATCAATGGTTGAGATTTACTACTATTAATCTTTACCTAATTATTTCATCAAGTTTTCTTTAATTGAGGGAATCTTGATCCGATTAATATGAATTATGTACAATAAAGTTAGAAACAAAATCCACAGAATCCTATGCTCGATCGAGGTGTAATCTATCAAATCTAAGAACTTCCCATGCTCAAAGCAAAATAAAATATTGTTGGGTTATGGCTTTTTCTCTTATGTGTCTATACTTAATTTCTTTCCACATCACATGTTGTAGCTTTCTTAGTCAACAAACTTCAACTACACCCTCTTTTAACTTTTATTATTCGAAGATGAAAAGCTCCAATTATATGCACGTCTAACTATATTGAAGTGGAAAATGATTGAGCTTAATGGCTAATGGAGTTGGCAAAGTTGATCACATTTTTTATGGATAAAAAAAGTGGAAAATGGATTTTCTACCATATATATCTTTATGGGTAAATTCTTTTTTTTCCATGAAATATTAGCGAATTTCGGTTTTAATCTCTGTAAAAAAAATATTTAGATTACGTTCCTGTAATTTCAGATTCCTCCCACTTTTGGTCCCTGTAATTTCAGATTCCTAAAGTTTTGATCCCTCATTTTACGTGTCATGTATGCAGATTCTGCTGACGTGGTGAAATGAGGGACCAAAGTGGAAGAATCTGAAATTACATGGACATAATCTAAATTTTTTTTTTTACAGGGACTAAAACGAATATTCGCTAATATTACAGGGACTAAAAGAGGTATTTACCCTGTCTTTATTCATAAAAAAAAATCTTTATTCATCACGATTTCAGCCATCAGATGAAATTCAACATTTAAAAGACATTTTTGTGAAGAAAAAAAATCATCATTTTTATAAAAGTAACATAAGAACTTTTAAGAGTCTGGAGAGAAAAAAAATATAAACATTGTTTTAATTAATGTTTCGAATAGTTTCTCAATAAAATCATTTTTTATAATTGATTAAAAAAATTAGTTTTAATTATAGTAAAGAACCATGATTAAAATCATTCTCTAAAATTAATATCTAAAGTTCTATGTTTAATTTTTTTTTTTAAATCGCAAATTTAAAAAGTGGTTTTAATTTTTGTTTCAAATATATTAATAGTATAATCAAACATTACAAATACTAGCTTCAAGTAGAATCGGCATATGTTTGGGTTATGTGGTGACAATAATTAATTCTGAATAAATTCATCGTATAAAATTAATTATAACTAACGGTGAATTGAAGGCACGGTGATTTATCTTTAGATAAGATGAACTTGAAATTTGTGGGTAAATTTTTTGGCTTAAATACACTTTTGGCCCTCTAACTTTGCACTAATTGCGATTTTGACCCCCTATTAAAAAAATCATATTTCAGCCCCCTATTTTTTTCCTCTGTTGCAACTTTTAATTTTGATAATTTAAAATTAACTATTCAAGACAGTAAAAACAAGTGGGGTGTTTTATTGAGCTGGTCTCATATTTATAGGGCAAATAAAGTGGTTTGGGACTGATTTCTTGATCTTCTACTATCTTAGAATGTGATTTTTTTTAATAGGGGTCTAATTCGCAACTAGTACAAAGTTAGAGGGTCAAAATTATGTTTAAGCCAAAAAATTAATTTCAAAATCAAAAGCTACAAATTCTAACTTCAAATAGAATTAATTCTGAAAACAAAATCAAATCTACTCAAAAGCCACCTAAGTTGTCATAATCAATTATACACTTTTAGAATAAATTTTGGTCTCTTCCAAAGTAGAACCATATACACTCAAATCTAAAGGCAAAACTCAATCTACTCGAAAGCAATCAAAAATATCAGAATCAATTATACACCTCAAGCAACTAGGTGAAATCAAAACTTTTTTTTTGGTTAAGAGGTGAAATCAAACTCTATTGAAGTGAAACAAAATACAGGATCCAATCAATTGTCCTAATAGCGTGATAACAACAATTTTTCTATGACTTATAATGTCGCCATTTTTGTACTTGTATATACAACATTTCAAGTTGTTGTTGAATCTGTGTTTAATAAATAAATAAATAAAAAGTGACATCAATAGTATATAATTATTTTATTAAGTTCCATAAAAAATGTAGGCTGCTACAAAAATGTAACAAATGAATATATTGAACACAAACAAACTTAGCAAAATTAATAATCTATATTTAAGTAACAATAATGAGAAAATTTAAATGAAATGTCACAATCAAAGCCAACCCAGGTGGTTGGAATTATTGAGGGTAAGAAAGATTGAAATGTAGCTTTCAAAGACACATAACAAAGAAGAGTAGCACATTAGACACCTCAATTGCTAAGGTTTTGACAAATACGTAACCATCCTCTCTTTATTTTAAGCATTGAGTGACACAGAAATAATCAATAAACAAAAACCCTATTTCTCACTTTCCAGCTTTTTTCATCTACTTGGGTTGGTTGTACTTTTCCATGGCATGTAATTTTGGGTTCCAAGTATTTGATTCCAATGAATGAATTAAATAATGGAAGCAGAAGCACACAAGATCTACATGGTCATTTTCACTAATTATTAACGGCACAGTCTTAGTTTATTTTATTGCATGTCCATAGCTGTCATAGGGTCCAAGTTTTCAACCACCCCCAACTTTGGAAAACTACGACTTTAATCAAATATTTAGTTCTTCAAATATAAGAATTGTGTAATTCGATTACATAACAAAGGAAACTCGTTTACCTAGGCACGACAATGGGCGGAATGGGGATGAGTTTTACATTCTTCGTCCCCAAAGCCGATTCTCATATACTTATGTGTTACCGCACTCATACTCAACGGGATGAGAAATTGAACATTATCCTCGTCCTCGACGGGTTCGGGTATCTCTACCTCATTCTCATCCATGTATTGAATAATTTTTTTAAATAAAAAATAGAAGTGTTTTTGCAACCCCTATAGAAATGTTGCAATACATTATCCAACAATATGCTTACTTTAACATTTGTTAGATCGATTGATTTAGTTGCTCCTTTAAATATCAATGGTAGTTTTCATAACACAACAATTATCAAACAAAATAACATGACATATCAACGTAAATTAATTTTCTGCATTCGGGACGGGTTTGGGTATGGGTTCGGGATGGGTGCCTATATACCTGTTACCCGTCCCATACCCGTGTTTTGAAATCGAGAAAAACACAAACCCAATCAAAATGGGAAAACCCCGTCAAATTGAGTTTGGTTCGGACAGATAACCACATGTATAGGTTTTGTTGTCATGGTTATGTTTAACTGATAAGGAGTTGATTTATATTTCAGAAGAGTGTAGTTTAACTTTCATTGTTGGTGTGAGGTCTTCATTAATGAGTAATTTATAAATCGTTTTATAGTGAGCTACCATGACAGATCCAAAAATTTGTTGGGTTGTGAGGACATCGTGATGGATCGTCACATTGAATTTTAGAACACTATATCTTAATAAAAAAATTAATCCATTATGTGTAAGGGTTCACTCACTTGTATATTATTGGCTAAAATATGGTTTTGGTCCCAGTAAATATGCCTAATTTTGGTTTTAGTCACTGTAAAAAAAAATGTTTTTGGTCCCTGCAAAATATGTCTAGTTTTGGTTTTGGTCCCTGGAGGGACTATTTCCAAAAGTAAAATATTTTGCAGGGACTGTTTATCTAATAAATGGGTTCAATCATCATGTGCCACGTGTGCAAATCATCACAAAAGTGGGGCCAGAGACCAAAACCAAAACGAAACATATTTGCAGGGACCAAAAACAATTTTTTTTTACAGAGACTAAAACCAAAACCAGACATATTTGCAGGGACCAAAACCATATTTTAGCCTATATTATTTAACATCAACTTTTTAATTCAATGTGAGACTTATGTTCAGTTGATATACCAATACTCACGCTCTCTCATCTCATTCGAGTCCATTCATTCATATGAGTTGGCTCGTGAAGGGAGCTCATGGGATCTCACATTTAGACCTAATGCAACCACATAGAAGAAATTAGACACCACATTTTTAAAATCTTAATACATTAAACATATAAGTTCATTCTTGTAAATTTTAATCCACTTTTCTATCTAATTTAAGTCTCACATTTACATTTGATATACCAACACTCTCTCAATATTTTTTTTATAAAATAATAATAATGTTAACATTGAAGGTGAGAAAAACACAAGAAGGGGGTTGAATTGTGTTTACTTTTTCGCAACTCTTAAAGAGTATGAATCTGTTTTCCAGGATCAGAGTCTGAATAAGTTCAGGACCTGATGGAAGATCAGAGTCTGTTGCAGCGGAAATTGTAAAGAGATAAGGGAAAGAGAGAACACAAGCAATTATACAGGTTCATTCCACAAACCGGAAGTAGTCATGTCCCCCTTGCACTTCCAAGGAGAGTTTTACTAAAATGTAATAACAATTACAAGTTGCTCAAACACACAGTAAGAGACTTCCAATGCTCAAGTACACAAACAATAGACTTCTTTGATCAAGGACACGCCCAAGAGATTTCAAATGCTCAAGCACGCAGGCAAGAGACTTCTAACACAATTTACAGAAAATTGAAAGAGTGATTGAACACTTGATATACAATCAGTGGTGTTCCAAAATACAAAACAGTAAAAGACTCTGTTTTCTATGATACTTAGAAATTCTAGGATGAACAAGTTTGTAAGAATTCTCTAAGTTGTTGATGTGTTTGTTTGACTCAGGGAGAATAGCAAATAGCTTAATAAATCGTTCAAAGTCAGTCTTTTATTCTCCAAGTCTTCATCCCTTTATATAGGTGTTGTAAAGAGACGTTGAAACAATCTAGCACATCACATAGTCATCTGGAAGCTTGATCAAATACTGTTGATCTGTTGCTTAATATGGTAATCGTCCTTCAATACAGATTTTGAATTCCATTCCATTTGAGGTGAAATACCAGTAGACACAGCTGCCAAATTGTACGAGGTAGTGGAGTAGTGGAAACAGAGTTTGTACAAAGTACACTGTCCTATTTCTGCATTCTTGTCGTTAAGCATCCCATGCTCAAGTTGACTTTGAAGCTAGCCGTTATACCATGTAAACGTTCATTTGCAGTCGAAATACCATCAAAGATTCATATAACCAAATATTTGATTAGCAATCTTCAGACTCTCTGTAGGCCATATAGACTCTGATGAGCTTCAGACTCTCTTCAGCTCCTTCAGATTCTCTTTGTTCTTCAGATGCTCTGGATCTTCAGAACCTCTTGATTAGCATTTCTTTGAAACAACTTCTGCAGACTCTCCAAGTCTTGTACATTTTCGATACAGCTTCTTCAGACTCTCCAGATCTTCAGAACCTCTCGAAACAGCTTCTGATGATTCTTCAGGCTCTCTAAGACTTTAGAATCACTTGTAACGAGCTTCTTTTAGTATATTGCTATTTATTTGTTCTTACTGGATTTTTTCTATGAATAAAAACTTTGACTAAGATCCTGCACACTTAAACAAATATTAACATATCCAATTGACAATTTTTAATACCTTGTTATCATCAAAACTCAAATGATATTGTTAAACTCATTTGTTCAAACAAACATAAATTCTTAAATTTAGAGTTTTGTTCACACTTATCCTTTTAGTTCGTCAATTTTGTACAAAGGGATTAAATTCTATGTTTGGTATAAACTATTTGATTTTAGCTTAAACACATTAACCATTTACGCATAATGATCACTTTGGTCAATCAAAATAGACAAACGTAATCAAGAAATTTCAAGTTTAGGAATTATTTTAAAACTTCATATATTTTGAAAATACTTAATTATACTTTTGATCTTCTATTTACATTGATTACCTATTTCAGTCCACCCACTTCTAAATTCAAAAGTATAATTCACATTTTAAAAACTTAGAATTTTCTCTGGCACTTAATTGGAAGTTTATTTTTTTGGAAGTGTCTAGTTGAATAATTAGACCACATGTCAAAGGATGCAACAATACATATGTAGATTATTTTATTTTTATGTGACTAAAGAATGAATTTGAATCCTCTTCCATTTCCTTCTCCTTCCTTCTTCGTGCTAGGAGAGATATAGAGACATAATCATATTTATTTCAATTTTGATTTTGATAAACCCTATACAAAAAATAAAATTGATTGTTGTCTTTATTTCTCTTCTAACATGATAAAGAAAAGGCTAAAGGAAAAAGAGATGGTATAAATAAAGGATCAAAAGTTCATTTAAAAAACTTTATCGATTTTTTCACTAGAGTGAATTATATTTAAAGTGTATCGATTACCTCTCACATAAAGTTTTAAATTTTGATTTGTCGTGTTTTGAGAGTCTCGCTCCTTCCGTTAGACTCATCTCCGTTTATACATTTAAGATTTTTTATAACTTAATTATCTATTCGTAACAATTATAATAACAACTAAATCAGGCATTCACAATATTGTGTGGGGGAAATTTGTTGGATCATATATTCAATGGGTGGAAGTAATACGGCATATCTTGATTTGGAAACTAAGGATAGCTATTCCTATGGTCAATATAGAAAAGGTGTTTCATAAGTAACAGAACTCTCAATTATTGATTGAAAACTCCGTTATGTACATATCTACATTTCACAATCTTTCAATGATAGAGGCCTAGCTTAATCTAAATTTCTAAAGATAATTATGCAATCAATTAGATTGCTGATGACATCCTGTTATAATTGCTTGGCAGAATTATATTGGATAGTTACAACAATTATTTTATGGTTTTGGCTTTTGTTTATTCTACGTGTATGCACTGCATTGTGGGGCTTGTTACACAAATAATGTTTGCTCAAATTATATATATGGTTGAGTAAAATAGAAGTTATATATATGGTAGTAGATGACCCTAATCTTTTGGAGTTTGGAAGTTTTGTGAAATACCACTAACAAGACAGTTGGAGATTCATAATTTGATCTGCTCCAATCTCCCTCCGCAGCCACCACCCAAAATAATAATAATAATAATAATAATAATAATAATAACAACAAGAAGAAGAACAACAACAACAACGTCAAAGAGGCCGTTTTTAATCATTTTTCGGAGCATTTCAAATCGCCTACTATGGTGCAGCCCCGAGCTATTGATTTAAGCTTCCGTGCTTTCTCGTATAGGTAGGGGGCAGACTTTGTTAAGCCGTTTACCATGGAGGAGGTGAAAGTTGCGGTTTGGGATTGTGATAGATACAAGTGCCCCATACCGAATCTTATGCGTTTTATTTCTGATTTTCATCGAAACGGAAAGTTGTTGAAATGTATAAATAGCACTTTTATCACTCTCATTTCAAAAAAAGATTTCCCTCAGAGTTTAAATGATTTTCGCCCAATTTCTTTGGTGGGAAGCTTGTATAAGGTGTTGGCGAAAGTTTTAGAAAATAGATTGCGAAATTTTATTGGCAGTGTAATTTCTTTGGTGGGAACCTTGTATAATGTGCGCTATTCTGCACATTTTTGCAGCTATGTCTGGGTTGAAGGTGAATTTCCACAAGAGTCATCTTGTTGGTGTTAATGTTAGTCAATCTTGGTTGCATGAAGCAACTGCAGTTTTGAATTGTAAGGTTATGGTTTTGCCTATTTTGTACCTCGGCCTTCCCGTTGGTGGAGATTCGCGCCGGCTAAATTTTTGGGACCCTGTTGTTAATCGAATTATATCTCGTTTTTCCAATTGGAAAAGTTGCTACTTGTATTTTGTTGGCCACCTTGTTCTTCTAAAGTCTATCATAACCTCGATTTATGTTTATGCTTGTTCATTCTTCAAAGCTCCCTCATGTATCATCTCTTATATTGAATCTTTTTTAATTCGTTTTTTTTTTGGGTGGGGGTGAGGATCATAGGAAAATCTCTTGGATAGATTGAGGGTCCATATGTTTGGACAAGGAGGTTGGCAGTTTGGGGGTTAGGAGAGTTAGGGAGTTTAATATGGTGTTGTTGGGTAAGTGGTGTTGGAGGTTGTAGGTTGATCGAGAGGGTTTTTGGTACCGACTCTTGACCGCTAGATACAGCCTTGATGGGGGCGGTTACAGGTAGGGGGTCATGAGGGATCGACATGGTGGAGGGAGATAGTGAGGATTCGTGATGGTACTAGTCCAGGGGGGGTACTTGGTTCTCTGACAATGTTCGTTTTACGCTCGGTAACAGTTCTACTACCTTATTTTGGTTGGATAAGTGGGTTGGTGATGTCCCTTTTCGAGATAGGTTTCGGCGTTTGTATGATTTATCAGAAAGCAAATTGCTAATTGTGGCTCATGTTTGTATTTGGGTGGGATGAGGGTGGGGAGGCTTGGAAGTGGAGGAGGAGGTTGTGGGCGTGGGGGGAAGATATGGTAGAGGAGTGTAGGACTTTATTACTGATTGTTGTGATGTAGGTTGATATTGTTGATGTGTGGAGTTGGATCCTTGATTCAGTCGATGGTTATTCAGTAAGTGGAGCCTACCGCATTCTCACATATAGGACATCGTCCAGTCGGTATGTTGTAGCTGGTCTCTTATGGAGGCGGGAGGTTCCTCTGAAGGTTTCGGTGTTTGCTTGGCGCCTTTTTCATAATCGTTTTCCAACTAAGGCAAATTTATTTCAAAGAGGGACCATTCCTTACGATGCTTAGTTGTGTGTTAGTGGGTGTGGCATGCAGGAATTCGAGAATCATTCATTTTTTATATGTGCTATTTTTTTGTCAGATTTGACAACTTGTTTGCAATTGGCTTGGTGTTTGCTCGGCTGATCCTTCTAACATTGTGGATCCTTTTCTTCAGTTTTGCTCTTCCTTGGGTTATGCAACATCATGGAGATCCTTCATGATTTTGCTCTGGTTTGCAAGCTCTTGGGTAATTTGGAAGGAAATAAATGATAGGCTTTTCAGAGGCAAAGAAAATTCTCCCTCCCATCTTTTGGAGAAGATTAAGCTTTTTTCCTTTTGATGGTTTAAAGTCAAATTTACTGTTTTTCATTATAATTTCATAATTGGTGCTAGAATTCCTGTGTTTGCGTGGGAATTGACCAATTATTGTTTCGTACTATTGAAACTTTGTTGCACTTTGTTCATCTTTAAGCTTTTTTCTGAGACACACCTTGTAGTAGGAGAATAGTCAGTTGGTAGTAATATATATATATATCATTTTGATTTCTTAAAAAAATAAATTAATAATAATAATAAAATATGTGTGAAAACATAATTGTCAAAATGATAAAATTTTCAACCCAAAAAAATGCTAAAATATATTTTTCAATTCCAAAAATACACTTTTTTTTAGGTAAAAAATACACTTTCTTTTTAGTCTCGATAAAACTACCTTTTTTAATCTTTGCAAATATCAAAATTATGCACGTGATGTCTCGAAATAACGACATTATAAGGTGGTAAAACCAATACAAGTGGACGGGTTAGACTTAAAATAAATTAAAATAAAAAACAAATTAGGCTTCATAGCCTTTAGCCACTACTGAAAAATGTTTGACACAATCAAGTAAATGTTCCTAAGACATTTGATTGTTGAATTTTTTTTAGAGAATAACACCCCTTCCAAATAACTCAAATATACGACGAACAAATCACTTGAATGTAATGACAAATATCCTTTCGAGATAAATGTGAACCACCAAATTACAAAACATGCATATATTAGAAGGTAACAGACCGAAAATTTCGATACACAAAGTCAAATTTTACAAGAAAATCACATTCAAAGAAAAGATGATTAAAGATTTCTCCTTTCCACACCCTCCTCAACACATTGTTGGGTCTATAAGAGCAACTTCACGACGAAACATGTTGTCGTTAATTGAAATTCTCTTATTCAACAATTTTCACATAAATAATGATACTTTAAGAAGCACAACAATTTTCTAAATAATATACGAGAAATAAACACGGATAGGCTGCTCTGACTGAGTCAATAAGTAATAAATTGTTTCTAATGAAAAAATTAAGGAAAATTCTTTAATACTCATGAAAAAAATGTCAATCGGTATGAATAAGATACGATTTATTTAAAATTACTAACTGAAGTTGGATCTAAGCGTCTAACAACATATTAACTCAAGATAATGACAATTCAAGGATAAACCCTCTTAATCAAAAGTAGCTACTAATATGAATATCATCTTCTTGAGTTAATAGGTTGTTAGACGTAGATTTAACTCTGGTTAGTCATTTTTGTCATTAGTATCTAAGAATTTTCTTGCATTTTATATCTACACGACAAATGCCTAAGTGCCTGTCTACCTAATTTCGGCCAAGGAAACATTTGCAGATGGTAATGACATAGATAACTTACTTCTTAAAAAAAAAAAAAAGACATAGATAACTTTCACCAAGTAATGTTCAAGAACATTCGAAACTATGATTCAAAGATCAAAATCAAATAATTAATTAAAAAAAATGAGAAAGCCACCAATGACTTGGTATGTTTCTTAGAAGGATCGTGAAACTGTTTGAAAACAAAAAATCATATCATATGGGCCATGCATGAATCTCGATCGTTACACTTAGGATGAGTATGGTTTGGTTCGGAACGAAAATTGAATCGAACTAAACCGAACTGTTTGTATTTTGAATCAAACTGAATTGTTTCGAACTAAACTGTTATCATTGAAGAAAATTTAAAAACCAAAAAAAACCAAACTTTGGAATTTTTTAAAACCAAACCGAACTGTTTTCGTTCAGTTCAAAAATTGTTAATAATGATTCGTTTTGTTTAGTTTAGTTCGGTTCAGCTCAACATTTTGGTTTGGTTTTTGGTTTTTTTCCTACATCTAGTTCCAACCGGGGCATTAACAAAATTTATTACCTGCCCTATATTTTTTAATCTAGTCACAAAAGGTGTACCAAGGTTAAAAAAACACATTAATGCATGTGCATGATTTCTGTTTAATATAGTACATCTTTTGTACTACGAAAAATACAAAAGACATCACTATTAGTAAGTAACTTTTGTCCTTTAGGATATAAAAAGTGGAGCTAATATTAGCTGTAACCTGTTTGTCACTAGTCCTCTTGCATGGACCAACCATACAAGTACTCCCATTTATTGTAGACGTATTCACAAAACAACAAAATGGTTAGATGAAAATTTGATTTTATCATAATTTTTTTTAAAGAAAAGGAAAAAATGCTCTATATGTTCTAAATTATTTTACTGTATTAGATTAACTCTTAAAATGTTTACTTTATTATTCTATTTAACTCTCATAACGTAAATATTGCTGACATTTATTTTGAGTTCATGTTTAAACCCGTTAAAAAACATAGTTGGCATCGGAAAGGCTGCCGTTTGATTCAAGTGGTAAGGGTTTTGGACCTCTTAAGTATGTCGTCAAGGTTTCGATAACTCACCTTATGTGTCCCACAAGTTCTGCGACAAATATTAGTCACGGCTAAACGACGGTGGAAACTTCGTATCAATATGATTGTAACAAAAAAAATATTTGGTTGCCATTGATGTTTATGTGGTCGCCATTGTGCTTTTATATTTTAGAGAAATATTTGTGTGGTCATAATTCTAAATAAAAATTATTTTGACACAAATAAAAATATATATAACAGAAATGAATTAAATAATATTTATTTTTAAAATAATTAACTGATATGTATTTTTGTATATGTATGTAAATCATCTTTGAATGTTAAACATTTCTTCAAAATGTTTACGATTATAAGTGATAGAAAAATAATATGTATTTTGAATGTGAAACATTTCTTCAAAATGTTTATGATTAAGTGATAGAAAAATAATATGTATTTTTGAATGTGAAACAATTCTTCAAAATGTTTATGATTAAGTGATGAAATATTTTCTCCTATGGTGTGATTATTGCCCTTATCAACATGTACTCTTTGTCCATTTTGAAAGTAACTGTTTGATTTAGCAACCACAATTATCTTCTTCATTTTTGAAAGTAATTGTTTGATTTAGCAACCACATGTTATCACTCTGATTCTGGATATTGTCTTAGTACTCATCATTGGTAAAGAAAGAAAAAACAGTTTGAACTGCCTATCCTAAAAACTCATTTAGAATTAGAGTTTTTAGATCAATTGTGAGAATAACCAATTTACATAGTAATATATCAATATCATTGTGATATTTTAGCTTAAATGTAGCAAAAAGAACAATGTGATTATTTTTTAAAGTGGTTTTCTACAACCGATTCAAAATGGATAGTTAACCAGCATTATGCAAAAAGTTGAAACAAATTTTAAGAAAATTTCATTTTTCTCTAAATGCAAGTTTATGATAGACTTCATTGCTGGCAAGAGAATATTTCTTTTTATTTTTTTAAGAAAAAAAATGATGTCCAATAATAGTAAATAAAAAATTGAGGCATAATAAAAACTTACCCTAGGGACATAGATCTTGGACTGGCCTGCATATATACGTACATGTGTCCTTAACGAATATCATGATTCATAGAACCAGTACAATATTTTTCTTTAGATAAAAATATCCCAAAATATCATTGCCATCTAACCATTTTGAGGAAAAATCCAATAATAATGAGTATACATTTTAACTAAGTTCATTTCATGTTATATTGAGCTGTATACGACTTGGTTTTGTCATAGCATCCTTTATTCATTTCACAACACATTTTTTTGGGCATTGTAGAAGTTCTACACGCAAAAGGGTAGATTATATGATATATAAGTATAGTTTAAAAGATTTAAAAAGATTGTTATTTTTGTTTAAGATTGTTGTTCCACCTCGTCAACACATAGGTGGCTTCCAGTTGTGTTGAAAGAGAAAGTTACTTCTATGTTCTATTTATAGGGGCATGCTAACAATTAGTATTAATATTCTTTTTAGTCAAGTATCAAAATGAGAATCAATCAAGTCATTTAGCTTAAATAAATAATTAATTTTAGTTAATGACTAGATCTTTCAAAGAAAAACTGAATCTGGATCAGAGCAATGTTTTGAAACCTGGATTGGTAGTCGATTCGGTCAAGATATTAGATCACTGGTCGGACCGTATGACTATTGACTTAATCTTTATAAAAAAAAATAATGACATAAACTTTATAATATAAAAGTTAATAAAACTTCTTCTATGAAAAATTAATAAAAATTCACACATTTAAGTAATTACCAAATATATATCAAAATCATATTCACATTATAATAAGAAAAACTAAATGAAAAATATATTTTATAATTATCAAATAAATATGTGAGATATTATTTTTTTATGAACATGAGAGATATTTATATCATATATTAATAAACATATATATATATATATATATATATATATATATATATATATATATATATATATACTCGTGAGATATAAACGTTTCAGCTAAATATATATAGTTCAAATGGAAATTTAACAAGCAAGTTCACATAACCAAGTGACAAGTGTTAACAATATTTTGTGCTGCATGTATCTGGTTTAGCTCCCACCTGCTCCAGTTTGATAATTTTTTTAAAAATAATCATTTAGAATCTGGTTCGATTCCTAGGTGGGTCATACTGGTTCGTCCACCCGACCCGTACGGGTTACATCGGGTTTTTTGGGTTGCTTGTATATCCGATCTGATCGCTGACCAACCCGTCCACCTCTTTAAAACATTGGATCAGAGTTGTGACAATTCTTAGTTAAATTTTTTTACTCCAAAAAATCAAAATCATCCTTAAGAAATTGGTGGTTAGACAAAAAAAAAACATCGACTTACATATAATCATGTATTGTCTCTGTCAACTGAGTTAAACTCACAAAATTTAATTCCTTTTTACATTGGTTAAGTTGGCAATTAATGTGAAAAATATCGTAAAATATTCAAATATATTTATAAAAAAAATAATCGATTTTGACCCATCAAATATACAAATATATGCCACAATATTTTACTTTACATCACTTGTGAAACGAATCAATATAAAAAACGGTCGTAAAATCTCATTTTTCCACTAATAGTCTACAATGTAAATGTATATTGAAGTATTCAAGAGGTTGAATATTGACCATGTGTTATGATGGTAATGTTCTACGAAATTATGTGGACATAAGTGGAGAAGATGTAACATGTAATTGAATTCACTTTTCCTTACTTTATTGCGTGCACTTGCTTAACATCATCTAAAGAGACATGAACCCCACAAGAAACTAAAGTTAGAAGCATTAAAAATATGGCAGCTTCTTCACATAAGCATTTGTATATTCGCTTGCTTTAATTGTAATCATAATAAAAAGCTTTAAACAGATAAAGAAACTTTTTCTTCTCCTGAAAATCCATATGGACTTATTCTAAAGTAACTTTTAACATTATTGTACAAAAGTTATTATGATAATTATCATGAAAAACACATGAAAGTGTGTTTGTTTCATAAAATATTGAACAATGATAGGTTTGTTTTATGCAAGTGTGAGTTATATGTCCCACATCATATAGAAAAGTAAAGGTTGAACATCTTATAAGTAAGAGACTATAAACTCATTGCCTTAAGGTTTTGAGTAAGAGTGTGGCGTCTCTCTCGCTTATCCGATTGTTCTAGCCTCGATGTGGGTGATCCCCCTAACTCCTTCAGTGATTCAACAAGATTAACACTCTTAATGTGTACACTATTTTTTCCAGTTGCGTGACCACTATTTTTCAGGATTTAGAAGCTGAAAAATGTGGTCACGGAACTAAAATGCTTGTGACCACTATTTTTGATCATATATTTGGTTAACCTTAATTTTCTAAAGTGGTACAAAAGGGTGTACATATATTTTCAATTAAATCTTGAAGAGACTCTGATGCCAAATGAACAAATCGTGGTTGGATCAAACACAACCCCACAAAACCGGATTGTGAAGAGAGCATTGACCTCCACTTATAAACAGATTGTTAAGTCATCTTATATCCGATGTAGGACTCTCAACAATATTGATCGATTGTCCAACTAAAATTTTAAAAATATCGTTTTTCTATTATTTTTTTCTGTTAAGTAATCTATTGATTAGAAATTTATCTTTTAAAATTAATAAATAAAAAATTGAAAGTTTGAATTCCAATCCTATGTATAATGTAATGTCATGTAGATTTTTTCTAGTTTTTATTTTTGGTATAAATCATTTTTCTAGTTTTACTCGCCTCTATTAACTTTTGGTTACTTTTAAATGATGAACAAAATGTGGAAAACAGGAAAAGTAAAACTAATCAATCTATAAAGAACTCTACCAAAAAAAAAGAATCAATCTATAAAGATTCTATATAAACAATATATTTTCTGAAACCTCTTAGATATAACATTTAGGTATGATGACAAGGATAACTCCGACTTAGAACAATAAAATAATTGAAGGCTTAAATTCATTTATTTTCATGTGTTTATTCATTCACAATTTGTCACTAATGTTTTTAAATTCTCCCTCTAAAAAATTAAATTCTAAAATATAATCTTTAAATTGTAAAAATTGTAGAATATTTTTGTTTTACCGGATTTTTTTTTTCTTATTTTTGTTACAGTATATTATCAAATAAAATAAGGAGGTGACAAGTAAAAAAAGTTTGTTAACGACTTCACCAAGAGAGATGATATATCTGAATTTGACATTGTGTTTTCAGAATATAAACGGTGTTTGTTTTTTATTATGAAAACTCTCGTATTGAGTTTAATTAGTCGAAAACAAACTATTGATCGCTCATATATATACTGGTATGGATGATCATATTTTTAGCTAACTTTAACATTTACAATTTACATTGATGTGCCAACCTGTTTTGTATCATTGCCTATAAATGAAACGCTATAAACATATTTTTCTCAACAAAAATAATGTTGTCTCTGAGTGGCAAAGTTATATATTTCTTTTGGGAAATGATATTTTTGAAGATTTTTGTTTAAATTATTTTATTTTGAGTTTTATTACTAAAAATAATACTTTAATTGCAGGGAAAATAAGATAATACTATCTCTATTTATACGATTTTTTGGACATTTTCATCACCATGTAACTCATTAATTATTTTTTTTGAACAAACTAAAGTGAGATATATATTAACACAAAAAAAGTGTTCCCCCTGCACAAGGTGTGCTAAGGAAGACCACTTAAAGTCAGTACAAAGACAGCAAAATCAAAACCAAGCAAGCTACCACAAAACGATAAAAACAATTACAAATAGATACCCACAAAAATAAATGATGTCACCACCACTCATCGTAGGTGTAGGCGAAGTTGGTCATTTTAGCTTTAAGCCAAGTAAAAAAGAGTAACTTGATTTGATTGAGCATTTGTTGTAATGACAAGGCTTTGCTGTTGAAAATTCGATTATTTCTTTCTTTCCAGATCATTGTCCAAGCGCGAGAGAGTCAAATAAGTTTTAGAAACAGATGAGTTTGTCGAGGAAGCCCACCTAACCGGCCAAACTGATGAAAATGGTCCTGAACACGATAAGGATCAACCGAAGAGAGACCAAGCCAGCTCCGAATATGCATCCATAGCTTACCAAAATGAATGCAAGTAATGAAAAGATGATATGTTATTTCATGAGCCTCACATCCACCAACACATGTCGTAGTTTCTTCTTGAAGAATACCCCGAATAATGAGATTGTCCTTTGTTGGAAGACGATTGTGGAAGAGGCACCACGCAAATAAAGTAACTTTTAAAGGTACTTGTTTAAGCCAAATAGTAGTTGTATTATCCCTTTCAGTATTGTGGTATGATGTTGTGAACATGTGGTAAACGTCACTGACTGAAAAACATTTGATTGGGTCTAGGAACCATATCCAACAGTCATGGGAATAAGCCTGCAAAACAATTTTATGAAGCAAAACACAACAGTTCCTAAGAAGGCATTCTTCCCACGCAAACAACCTTCTACACCATTTCCACACTTCTCCGCCCTCCACCCACCCTAGATGATACATATCTTCCACCGAACTCAATGGATTATCCGCCAAATCAAACAGACGATTGAACCTAACTCACAAAGGAACATCCCCTACCCATTTGTCTATCCTGAAAAGTACTATTACCATCTCCAATTTTTCTAAAAATGTTATCATCAAACCAGCTCCCCACTTTCATACTTATTCCATCACGAATACCCACCAAACTCATTATTCAAACTTGATATTTTAGTAAAAATAAATCTCAAATCTAGTGGACGTGAAAATATCTAAAATTTTAGATATTTTGGAACTTTATGTTGGTGAAAATATCTAAAATTTTAGATATTATGGAACTATATGTTAGATAAGAGAATGAAAGTGCATTTAAGTCCAAAATTAATTATACAAAATATTGATTCTCAATAAAGTTTAAGTTGCCAAGGATGAGTAGGAAGCTTAAATTTCTAAGTAAATAAATAGAAATGGAAAACTGAAAGAGCTATAGATTCATCATACATGAACAATGAAGAGGTGGCATATTTCTTGAGGATAATCCAATATCAAAAGCTAGGTGTACATGTTAATGGATTCCAAACAAATTCATGTGTTGGTAAATGGAAGCAAGAGGGAGTCGTGGCCATTTTTGTCTTACCATTAACTAATCATTTTCACTCTTACGGCACTTATAAAGTCTTTAGGAAAAATAGTAAAAATTTAAAATGCAAGAGAGGAATTATTATTATTATTTTTGAAGATTTACATGTTTAGTTAGGAATGGAAATGTAAAAAACAATTTGAGATTTTGCAGGTTAAGGTTATAATTTAATTAATTTGGTCTTAAGCTACAATGCAAGCACTAAACTAGCTACAAGACTAAGAGGAGCAACTCAATAAGCTAGGTTCGGTGGATACATGAACTTCAACTTGTAAATGTTGATTTTGAGGTTGACTCAAAAAAGGTAGCTGATTATTTCAACAAAGGTCGAGAAGATGTCACCGAGTTTGGTTCTATTATGGATAGTAGTATTCAATTATGTAGATCCTTTTTAACAACTCTCATGTGGAGTTTATTATAAGGCAAGCAAATGAGGTTGCACATGAATTAACTAAGGCAGCCACATCAAGTACTAGCTTCCGTATTTTTTACGAGATTCTAACATGTATTACAAATTTAATTTTTAATGAAATGATACAAGTTATTTTCCTTATAAAAAAAAGAGAGAATGAAAGGGCATTTAAGTCCAATATTAATTATACAAAATATTGATTCCCAATAAAGTTTAAGTTGCCAAGGATGAGTAGGAAGCTTAAATTTGTAAGTAAATAAATAGAAATGGAAAATTGAAAGAGCTATAGATTCATCATGCATGAACAATATGAAGAGGTGGCATATTTCTTGAGGATAATCCAAGATCAAAAGCTAGGTGTACATCTTAATGGATTCCAAACAAATTCATGTGTTGGTAAATGGAAGCATGAGGGAGTCGTGCCCATTTTGTCTTACCATTAACTACTCAATTTCACTCTTACGGCACTTATAAGTCTTTAGGAAAAATAGTAAAAATTTAAAATGTGAGAGAGGAATTATTATTATTATTTTTGAAGATTTACATGTTTAGTTAGGAATGGAAATGTATAAAACAATTTGAGATTTTGCAGGTTAAGGTTATAATTTAATTAATTTGGTTTTAAGCTACAATGCAAGCACTAAACTAGCTACAAGACTAAAAGGAGCAACTCAATAAGCTAGGTTAGGTAGGTTTTGGACGGTTTAAGCAAGCAATAAGAAGGGTCATTTGAACTTCTAACAAAAATTAGGTGTAATGCACTTTTGGTGCCTATTTTCTCTAATTTCTAATTTATTGTCCTCATTTCTAAGTCCAAAAATATAGACTACTCACTTTCAAAACTTCACACTCTTTCTCTCACTAAATTGATACTTATGTTTGCTGCAATAGTACCCTTTGTATTCCCCTATCAATAATATTTTACTTATGAAAAAAAAGTCTTGTATTTAACATTTAAAAACGAAAGAAGTAAAATCGTGAATTAGTGAAAATATAAATCTAGACTGTTTATTTTTAAGACGTGAATGACATCATCATCTTATCTATTATTTCTCTTTTATATTTTATCTCATAAAATATATCAAAATCGTGATAATTTTATCGCCTCAAAGGTTGACGATCCATTTCCTGAAAATATAGGAGTCTAAAAGTCTATTTTATATATAAACTACTTGAGGTTGTTCTGTTTTGATACTAAATTAAGGACTTATAAATTGACCAATATTATTTAGTCTACAATAATGACAGTTAAATTTAAATATCTATGCGATATGAATTATTTGAACCCCTTGTTACTAGCTCTATCATAGTGGCTTAAAATTGATTTATACAGACACTATTAAGCATTAAAAATACTACGTGTAACTTGATGAGTCTTCATAATTCGTAGATATTTTCATTAACAAAAACATTAATTGTCAATGTAAATTTTGTAATTAATATAGTGTCTTGTTGTGCAACTTGTCAACAAGGGTTGATATTTTTTTTCTCCGCAAAAGTGTTTAAACCTAAAATCCCATAAATACAACTCAAAATTTTCACCACTAAAAAAATATCCTCATGACTGATTGGACATTTTATTCGCACTAACTATGATTTAGATATGAATCCAAAGTTTTTCATTAATAAGTTATATACATAAATTCAATAAAAAAAACTATTTTAAGATTAATTATTCTCTCTTATCTTATATGAAAGTGTACCTTTGATCTAAAATCTTATCAATAAAAAAAGTGTTTTGCAACTTAGATTAAATGAGAGGCTTACACATGGAGAAGATATTAAACATTTTGATATGTTGTTTAGTAAGTTTAATCATGTTTAAAATGTGCACATGGTTAGGGAAGATGGGAATCTAATATCTGATTTTCTAACCCAAAAAATGGGAAACAAGAGTGTTGTTTTTAGTGTACGGTGGCAACTGGCAAAAGCCTCCAACTCTATTTTGGTGCTTGATGCAGCTGGCATATTCTTCTTTGTACTTTTATTTCCTCATATATAGAATTTAAATATTTTGATATGATTCATGAATTCAAAGTCACAAATAAACAAAGAAGCTTAACTATATATTAGAAAAAACTCAACTCCTTGTCGGTAGGACTCTCGATAAGGGTTTATAAAGATGATGAACTCATAAGTCGGTTTTATAAAGATGAGTTTGATCCAAATTTCAACACAATATTTCATTTACATCCGTTGTGACTTGAATTCAAGTTCAAACTTTCTCAATCGATTGATTATGCGTAAGTTTTTAATAAAATTTTATAGTCCTCTCTCACCTTACATGAGATGTGTAAGCCTCCTCTGATCTAAATTATCTAAATTTATGGGTAAAAAATTCAAAGGTTAATCAAGGATTTGGATACTCTGCGGTGAAGAAAAATCCTAAATTAACATGGTCAAGTAAATCTGAGTCATTCAAAAAAGATCAATAATTTACGTTAAAACAAAAGTTTAAGATCTGAATCTTCCGATATTTTCAAAGGATGATATTACTTGTGTGGTCACTTTTAACGCTAGGGAATCCATTTTCTTTAACCAATCATATATTAGTTGTCATTTTCTTGGAGTACTAAAAATTATTATAATCATTGTACCAGTTCATATGGTCATTGCATTTCAAACTCAAAACGTAACTAATCAAATTAATTAATGCAATATTATATTCAAAGACCCTACCACACAAGCAACCATTTGTCTATATAAACACATATTTGCCTCACATATTTCCTCCCCCTCTCCTTCCTCTTGCTTCCTTCAATATCTTAGCAAAGCTTTGTTTCTTCATACCCTTTTCTCATTTGCCCTTAACAATCACTCATTTTTCCCTTTTTGGTAAGCTAATGGCTTCATTGGTTCTTTCATGAAAAGCATTTGATTTTTTTTTTCTCTATTTAAAATTTTAGTCATTACCCTCAAACCTTCACCTTTTAATTTTAGATCAACCATGGCTTCAAAATCACTCAAAAAACATAATTGACATTCAACTATGATTAGTACCATGAATATGATTTTGAGATTTTGCTTTGTACTTCTCAGATTTCACTAACATGGTACAAATGTTTGGAATTAAAAATCACTATTTGTTTGGTTATTCTATACATTTTTTTAAAAATATTATTAATTAAAGTGACAGTAGTGACTATTTTACAACAATGTCTGATCGACTTGAACTCTATCCCTCGAGGCCTTTTTGCTAAAAAATATGCACTGTTGTACAGTGTTATTTTTTATTTATATAATATAATCCCATTATATTTACCTTTGAGTTTAATCTCCCAAGTTTATCAAAATCAAACGATCAATTCAGCTTTCAAAAGTTGGTTTACTTTTGAAAGTGGTTTGGTGTGTCACATGAACTCTGTTTCAAATATTAAATTAGTTTGTACCTTTTCTTGTGGCATGTAATTTTTATAACCTTACACAAGTTTATTTATGTTATGTTATGTTTTGTCCACTCACAAACTTCACAAGACCTTATCCTAAATGACTTGGATTAGTCCCTTTATTGTCTCCCTTGAAGGACCTTTTTGCAACTTTTGGTACTAATCTGAGTCATATATAGCAATTTTCTAAAACAAAAAGCCATGTTCATGTGTAGATTCTGAATAAAAAATGAATTCATATGAAAATGTTGAAATGTTCAAGCTGTTCTAAACATTGTTCTGTGTTGAATTTTTAAGGATTTCTGATCGAAATGGCGTACGAAGATCGATTCGGACAACAAGCTCAGAGATCAAAATATGATTGCCTTCTTTTTGGTAAGGCTTGTAAATAGAACAAATTTCAAGTACCAAAGTATAAATAAATTTTCATATTTTTGTTACAAGTTTTTAACTATGAGAGTTAATGTTATGCAGATTTAGATGATACTTTGTATCCCCTTAGAGCTGGCCTTGCAAAATCTGTTCTTCAAAATATTAAAGGTAAGCTAATGCAACATATATACTAGCTCAATAATTTTATATTTAATAAATTACCATATAAAAGACCGAAAAAGACACCTGACATGACACTGACATGCAGATACCAGATAGACAATCAACCTGAAGTGATTAAATATAATAACATGTGTCAGTGTCGGTGTGTTGGACACCAGATAGACATTTAACCTGAAGTGTCGGTGTTATATGTTGTTTCTTGAGGTGTTGAATATTAACATAAGTGATTGTATTATTGATCTTAGATTATATGGTTGAGAAGCTTGGAATAGACTCAAGCAAAATTGATGACTTGTCAAACCTCCTTTACAAGAACTATGGAACAACTATGTCTGGTCTAAGGGTATGATTTAATTACCTTATTTTCCTAATCATTTCCTGTAAAATATGCTTCCATAGTTAAATTGTGAAAAGTATTGATTGTAAATATAATGGTTTTTATTTCATTTTCAATTCAGGCAATTGGTTATGACTTTGACTATGATGAATATCACAGGTACATTTTCATTTTACTATTACCCTTCACTTTCAAACTGTTATTTTTTTTATTATAAAATGGTTAAATTGATTTCATTTTATTTTTGAATTATTGTTTGCAGTTTTGTTCATGGAAGATTACCTTATGAGAACTTGAAACCTGACCCTATTCTGAGGAATCTGTTGCTGAGCCTTCCCTACAGAAAACTTGTAAGCACTTACTGAAAAATATTTTATAGATGATTTTTAAAAAAAATAAAAAAATGCGATTTACAATATACTTCACCTGATCACATTTATAAGAAAAAACAACTTTTTATGTTCATTGAATAACTAACGTGTCTGACTTTTATATAGACTAGATACATTAGTTATTTGATTAACTTAAAAAGTCGTTTTTCGTTTATAAATGTGACCGGACGAAAGTAGTATATATAAACACAAAATAGCTTTTACTTTTAAAAAAATTTAAACTATTGACCTCTATTAATTGTTTCTCTTGTTTTGTTGTATAGATCTTCACAAATGCAGACAAAGTTCATGCTGTTAAGGCACTAAGTAGACTTGGACTAGAAGATTGCTTTGAAGGAATTATATGCTTTGAGACACTTAATCCAATCCACAAAAATAGTGTCTCTGACGATGAAGATGACATTGAGTTTGTAGGTTCAACAAGCACTAGTAATAGTGCAAGCAACACTCAAATATTTGACATCATAAACCATTTTGCTCAACCTAATCCAAGTCTAGTAGTCTTGCCAAAAACACCAATTATTTGCAAGCCATCAGAATTTGCCATTGAATTGGCTCTCAAGATTGCCAACATTAACCCTCAAAGAACAGTAAGTAAAATCGCGTAAATATACTCGCAGTTTAAGATATGAATCGTCTAATCCTCGTATTAGGGTTCTGACTTAGTAAATATACGTGATAATACGACTATAGTCGGTCAATCTAGCTCTATAAAAGTTCATTCTTTAATGTGATAATTTTCTTACATTTTTATTTTATTTTATTTTATATTATTTGTTAGCTAACTTTTTATATGGTTCTATATGTAATTTTCAGTTGTTTTTTGAGGACAGTGTCCGCAATATACAAGCTGGAAAACGTGTGGGACTTGACACAGTATTGGTAAGTGATTAAAAATATTTTTGTTTTATAGTGCAAAACTAACTTCATTCTAGCAACTATTATTAGATACCTTTTTAATGTGTCACAACTCATATGATCCTATTTATTGATTGAAACATATAGGTTGGTACATCACAAAGAGTTAAAGGTGCAGATTATGCATTGGAAAGCATTCACAATCTTAGGGAAGCTGTGCCTGAATTATGGGAAAATGACATAAAATCAGAAGTGGCATACCCTGGGAAGTTAACATCAGTCACAGCTTGAGAGATTATGAAGAAAATTCTCCCTTTAATATTGTTCATTAATAAATTCAAAAATTCAATCATAAGACAAAAAAATGAACAAAAAAAGTTAAGAGCATAGGGATGATTCCCTAAATTCAAATGTAGTTGATGTAGATGCTTTTGTAATTTTATTATTATAATAATAAATTAGTATATGAAATGAATAAATTCTCCTTTTTGGCATTATTTATATAAAGAAGTTCTACAACTAATTGGCTTCCTCATTCATAAAATTTTGACTAAAATTAAAATCAAAATATCACAATACAATTGGAAAAGTAAAATATATTAAAATGTGATATTTCAACTGAGTATTAAAACATTTAATTAATTATCCATCATAGCTTTAGCTATGAAGTTAGCCACCCATGAAATAACAAATTTCATTGTAAAGTTCATAAATAAAAAGCAAATTAAATAATCCAAGTTGTTTGGACTCCAGTGGCAAGGAGCTCCTTCCAAGAACGTATCCAGGAAATACCGGATTCAATTCTCAAGGGAAACAACGTTTGGTCAGTGCGCATACCTCTATGCACGAGTTATATTAGTCGTCCACCATTAATAAGTCGTAAACCGATGCAAAAGAGAGAAAAAAACAAATTAAATAAACCGCCAACGTGAACATAACATATGTTCTCGTTTGGTGTCCTCTACTAGGGGGTATAAAAAAGAATGGTTTAATACTAAATCTTAAATAATTTTCATTAAGTTCTAAACTTTGGAGAAAGCATTTCATTAACATAAACTATGTTCTCGTTTGGCGTCCCATCGTCTCCTTAAGCAAATAGCTTACATCCTTGCCGAGGTTGCTACATTATTCACTATACTCAATCTTTATTATCACGTGACCCGTTGTATAAACTATTTTATCATTAATAAAATGTTATAAGTATACCTTTTGCCTGTGTGAATTTAATCTCAAGATCTCTGCGTGTGAATTGGAAGCTGAAGTCGTCTCAATTCCACATTTTTTATATTATACCAATTCTTCTAAGTAAGGTATGCTTTGACGGATTAAAAAACATAAGATATGCCAATCATGATATATACAATATATTTTTTCTTAAATACGCGTACTCAATGGTTTAGTTAATTATTAATTAATGATATATTCATAAACTATAGCTCCATGCTTTCATCGATGTTGACTAGTTATTCCCATCATCAAGGATGATAATTAACTCTACATACATAAAGCATCAGCTACAATAAACGAACTAATGTTAAATAATTCTGATAAGGAGTAATATTGATACTTATTATGTGAGGGTTGTCATCATTAGGAAAAAGTATGAAAATTAAGCCTAATCAACAAACATTGTTATGATGTAAGGTGACGTAGTATTATAATCTATTTCACCAAAATATAGATTTAGGTTTAGGCAAATCAACAAACAGTAAATTTTAGAAAGTGAAGAAATTTCTTTACTATCTCCGAGATTAGAGAATGAGTGTTATGATTAGGGGCGGATCCACCGATGGCTTTGTGTGGCTATAACCACGCTAGAATATTATCCAATTTCTTTTTTCATATACTAGACCCTAAACTATTGATTATATTACATATATATCATTAATGTTTCATGTATCTTTATATGGTCCGGCGGTAGATGTTGTTTGTTCCTAGATGATATGTGTGTTCTGTGTTCATCGCTTGTTCCACTGCACAAACAAACATGCCATAAGTAGGTTTGTGAACTTTTTTCTCTCTTCGTAAGTTCTTTTTTAGGGTGGTGAGAAAGAAGCTTCCAATAGATTTTAGTTTGACTTAGCATAAGTCAGAAGTTCATGGAATTTGCTCTTTAGGGTCCGTTTGGTTCGAGAGTTTTGGAGGGGAGGGAAGGGGAGGGGAGATTTTTAATTTGATGTGTTTGGTTCAATTTGTAGAAGGGGAGGGGAGGGAAGGGTAGGGGAGTAAATCTCTTTAAAATTTTATTGCATTGTCATAATTATCCTTAAATTAATTTCAAATCTCAATATTAACCTTGTAACAACTTTTATTATTATTAGATTATATTATTTTGTAACAATCTTATCATTATTAGGTTATTTTATTCTTGTAACAAATTTTATTATTTTGTTATATTTTTCTTATAACAACTTTGATTATATATTAAGATATGTGCTATTTTTTTACGGAAGTAATTGGCAAAAAATGCAAGGATTTCAAAGAATTGCTCTTATAAAAAAATATATATACGATGCATGGAGCAAAATACATGAGCCAGTTCGAGATAAAATAAACAGTTTAGGTATGCGCTACTCTTTCGTCGGTTTCTGAAATCGTAAAAAACTAGCAGTTTCTTTTATTTAATTAAGTTTAAGGGCAAAATGGTAAAATAATATTAAAATTTCTCCCCTCCCCTCCCCTTGCGAACCAAACACGTTTTTAATTAAAAATATCTCCCCTCCCCTCCCCTCCCCTCCGTTAAAATCCCTCCCCTCCCCTCCCTTTCCCTCCCCTCCTAATTCTCGAAACAAGCGGACCTTTAGGCTTCGTTGTTTGCTCTCAAACATCCTAAAATACAAATATTCTTAACGGTTGTTAACTACTGTTTTGAAATTTTTTAAATCAGTTAAACAAATTTTAAAAGTGAATCAACAGATCTAAAAAATGTCAAACGACACTTAACTGTGGTTTATCGCGAACGACAGTTGACAATTAACTGTCAACTGTCGTTAACTGTCTGTTCAATCAACGATGGTTAGTTTTTTGAGCAGTTAGAGAGTGCCTGAATAGCGAAGAGCAATCTTCAATGTTCAAAAGTCCATCAGAGGCAAGTTAATGATCAGTTGGGCCAACTTGTTAGTCTAACAAAATTATTTAAAGTAAAAATATGAATTATTTAAAGTAAAATAAGAATTTCAATATTTTTTTTTGTTACATATGTTTTTGACTAGGGTCTCAACTCTCATGGCTATAATGCAACACCAAGATATCAATACAATTAAAAAAAATAGGTTTGAGGGTTTATCAGTTAGATTTATCGAACCTTCTAAAAGCAGACTCTAGAAAGCTTGGTTTCATAAAATAAAAAATATATAGTTTTCCTTCTTAGTCTTGTACAAAAATACAATTGAAAAATAAAATATATTAAGTTATGATATACAACAATGAGATATCACTTATCTATGAGCGATCAATAAGACTATCACTAATTATGTCAAAATAATAATAATAATAATAATAATAATAATAATAATAATATATCACTTATGAATATAATGTGTCTCGTTCCTTTACCGATGAATATAATGTTATGAGTCTCTTTATATATAATTTTTTTCTTTTAAAATTTTAACCGTATTAATTTTACATGCATATTTTTTTTGTTTTTTATAAGTTTTTCATTGAATATAATTTTATTCGAGATATTATTGAACACTAAATATGATTAATTTTTTTAGGAGAATCAAACATTAGTTTTTCAAGTTATCACAGTCTACCTTCTTTTCGTAAAAAATATCACTAAAACATTTCTCAGATTTCTCCTTTGGTGTTCTATCTTTATCAAACATGATTGTCTCCTACGAAAGATAACATAATAAAAAATACTATAAAGCTTTCCATTAAGCTTTTGTTGTTCAACTCTACGTGGTGAATTTGGACATTTGGTCTCACGATTCCTGCGTGTGAATTGTTCATAGTCATCAACTCATTATTGGAAGCTGAAATCGTCAATTCCATATTTTAAAGCTATACTACTATACTTTATATTAATTCAATTCTTCTAAGTAAGTTTGACGGATTTAAAAAATAACATATGCCAAGCATGGTATATTCAATACAACAAATTGAAATACGCGTACGCAATTATTCAGTATGATGACAATAATACTCCCATCTCCAAATTAGCTCTGCATAAAGCATAAAGCATCGGTTTTTAAAATATAGAAAGACCAACTTTTGTCGACAAAAATAAAAACTAGAATAGACCAACCAGGGATGGCCTGATGGCGGGTTTGAGGGCGGCAGCCTAGGGCATCATTTGTTTAAGGGCACCAAAATTTTATTTAATCAAATTCACGTGGGTCTCAATATTTTATGTGAGATTCATTTCTAATGTGTCGTACCACTGCCACATAGACTTCATCAAATAAAAAAATGAGTGTCAGAGAGTGTTAGAAAGAGAATGCTTATAAACGCTCTTCATATGCAATGCATTGCTTCATGATATTATTAGTTTTGACAAACTACATTGCTTCATGATTAGAATCAATGAAAATACAATCAACTCTACTTTTTCTTCCTCTACATCTTATAGTGCAACACTACTAAGTAGTAAGTTGTATTATATTTAACATTAGCAAAAATTATTTTTTAAGTCGAACTCAATTCAATATAAAAATTTATGATGAAGGCACTGGTTGCGTCAAACATTTATGTTGATTATGAAGTTGAGTCCAATCTTTTAGTATTAGTTACTCACCTTCAATTTGAGGAGGATACTTTGTTGTTTGGTATCAAGAGTTGGACAATACGCGGACGGTTTTGATTCTTTTTGAGGGTATGTCAGATTGAAAGTCAATTTTCACAAAAGCATGCTAGTGAGTGTCAATGTTTCTGATTCTAGGCTGAATGAGGCAACTTCTATCTTACGTTGCAAAGTGGGAAAGGTGCCTTTTGTGTATCTTGGTCTCTTCATCGGTTGTGATCCTAGTCGATTGATTATTTGGGAACCGGTTCAGCGTAGTATCAAGAATAGACTGTCAAGTATGAAAAATTGTTTTCTGTCGTTTGGTGGCCGTTTAATCCTTATTAAATGTGTTCTGACATCTCTTCCTGTCTACGCTCTCTTTTTTCAAGGCTCTGACAGGTTTCCCTTAAATATATTTTTCATTAAAAAAAATTGGGGGCAGGGAGGATCATAGAAAAATTACCTGAATTTCTTGGCATTATGTTTGTTCTCGTAAGGAGTATGGACGTTTGGGGGTGAGACAGTTGTGGGAGTTTAATTTTGCTTTGTTAGGAAAATGTTGTTGCGGTTATTAGTAGCGGGGAGGAGTTTTTGGTATAGAGTCTTGGTTGCTAGATATGGAGAGGAGGTGGGGCACTGGAGTGGTTCTTTGTGGTGGTGGGAGATAGCTAAGATTAGAGATGGTGTAGGGGGAGTAGGTGGAGGATGGTTTCAGGAAAATGTTTCGCTTATTTCGACACTCAGGTGGGAGGAGGGTGGGGCGGCGTGGAGGTGGCGAAGACAGTTGTGAGTTTGGGAGGAGGAGATGTTACGGAAGTGTATCATATTACTTCGTAGTGTTTCTTTGCAGCTTGATGTTACATATTCTTAGAGGTGGGAGCTTGACCCATCCGAAGGATACACGGTCCGTGGTGCTTATAACTTTTTAGCTGCACAAGTTACACCTATGGTAGATCAAAGTGCGGACCTGGTTTGGCAAAAACAAGTTCCTCTAAAAGTGTCTGTTTTCGCTTGGAGACTATTACATGATAGGCTTTCCACTCGGTCTAATTTGTTGGATCGTGGTGTTATTACAGGTGGCGCGGCGGACTGTCTAGCAGGATGTGCTCATCTTGAGACTTCTCAACATTTATTTTTATCTTGTGGTTTTTATGATTCTTTATGGCAGGCGGTGCGGTCCTGGCTTGGGGTGTCGCGGTCGGATACTGACAGCATTTTAGATCACTTTTATCATTTCACTCATTCAGCTGGCGGTTTACGCACAAGGCGCTCATTTTTGCAGCTAATTTGACTTCTTTGTGCCTGGACTATTTGGAATGATCGCAATAATAGATTGTTTTATAATGTAGAAAAATCCATAGTTCAATTGTTAGATAGAGTTAAGCACACCTCCCTACGGTGGCTACAGACTAGTAATGTTAACTTTTTTTCTATGATTTTAGTTTGTGGTGGTCAAGCCCCTTGCTTTGTTTGGTATTGGCTAAATGCTTCTGTAATTATGACAAGTTGTAATTATTAGGAGTCCACTGGAAACACCTTATGCTTGAGAGATTTTCTAAATTTGTTAATATATAACATTTTTTTATTGTAAAAAAAAATTAATATTAAATGACAAAGAATCACAGTCTATCTTACAAGATTGATCAACTAAAAGTAAATTTAATTAGAAAATAAACAAAAAAAATGTCGGTTCAAATATAGAAACACCTACAAGAAAAGACAAATTAATTATTTGAATATTTCATCAAACACTTATAAAACAAAAATATCATTCACATTACTAAATGAAATTTGAATACCACATTTCACAAATTATAAACAAAAACTAAATTTATATACAAACAATACTTAAATAAATCATATTACTATATTTTGCTAGTTAAACCATTAACAACTTCTATTTAATCAACAACTAAACAAACCCAAATTTCAACAAAAACGAAATAAAATATAGTTACATTTGGCTAAATTGCATTTTTGATCCCTTAACTATTTAGATAGTATCGCTTTGGTCCCTTAATTTAAATTCGATTTATTTTGGTCCCTTAACTTTCTCTCAGTTACACATTTTGGTCATTTCCGTTAGTTTTAATTAAAAAATGTTAGGGTTTCTTCATTTTTTTCTGGAATTTTTCTGGGATGTTTGTTGTTGAAGGTTGATGGAGATGATATGAAGATGAAAAAACCCTAACGTTTTTGAATTAAAACTAACTGAAAGAACCAAAATGTGTAACAGAGAGAAAATTAAGGGACCAAAATAAATCGAATTTTAATTAAGGGACCAAAGCGATACTGCCTAAATAGTTAAGGGACCAAAAATGCAATTTAGCCTTGACACTTACTTGTTGGGTTTGAGAAGAAATGTAATCACAAATATGATTGTCTTTAAAGTCAGTTTATTGAAGATCAATGGTTGAATGAAAATTTGTGTTTTTTTTTTTTTCCGCCTAAAGTCCAAGTTTTTGAAGTTTTAAGACAACTAAAACGAATATGAGAAGTAGTTTTCACGTTCTAGTGTAGTGTAATTACATGAAATATCGAAACCAATCTTCTAAAAATGATTGAATGAATGATAACTTCAGATTTTATCAAAACGTAACTTTTAATAGGTCTAGAAGGGATAATTTCAGCAATTTGGAGGGGCTGTGAACAATTGAGGGGCCTAAACAGCAAAATAATTTGTTGTGGAATTTGTAACACCCCAAATTTTTAATATTAATTTATTGATATTATTATTATTATTATTATTAATATTGATTGTTTGACATTATTATTTCATTACTATTTTATTAAATTAGTTTTTGGCATGTTTGGATGAGGTTATTTAATTAATTGGGATAGAGACATTGGATTAATAAGAGTAGTATAGATAAACTAGAGCTTTAATTAATGGTAGTAGTTTAATTAAAAAGAGAATGAGAGAAAATATTTTTTTAAAAAAATAGTCTTTTTGGTGAGAATAGGGAAGTGAGGTGCACATAGTAAATCTGTCTAAAGTTTATGTTAGAAAATAAAAATAAATAAAATTTGAGTTTGTTAAGAAATAAGAAGAGATAGAATTTCAAAACAACTAAAACCCAAATAGTATCTATAAATAGAGAGGATAGTGATAGTTACAAATGAAAAAGAGAAAAATGATAGCATAGACAAAAGGAAAACTAGGGTTGTGGAGAAAAGGTGCATAGAGAGAAGCTTAGATAAAGAGATTCAACCGTAGGAATTCATCAATTTGCAAAACTTCGAGGTAAAGGGGAAATCTTATTCATCGTAAGGGTTGTCTACTATTGTGGGTAATGAAGGGTTGTTAATTTTTATTGTTTTCTAGTTTCTTTGATGATTCTTTGTTATATTCGTGATTCAATCGTGGTTGTGTTGTATTTTTGAATTTTATATGTATACCCATTGGAAAAGTCACGATTTTATTCATCTTTAGATTGCAAGAACTTACATGACACTTTAAATTAATAATCATGGTTTAAGAGTCTAACTGGGTAATTTATACGAAAACTCTCATAGTTGTTATAGAAATCTAAATTGGACTAGTTTTCCACTTCTCACGTGCCACTTTTGTTATGCCTTGTTGACATTTTTATCTTTTAAATTCATCAGTGCCTCTTACGATTTGCCATTTTTATTTTATTTTGCTCACTATTGCTTTTTCTGCGTGTATGATTCTTTGTAAGCATTAACTTTTTATCGAATTGAATTTTATTTATGTAATTATTTAATTTAAGACAAAGGTGGATGCCAAAGGTCTTGTAGCATACTTTGATAATCTATATATTGTAAAGTGAGACAAAGAAAGTAAAATACCCTTTTAGTTCCATTCCTAAGGTATAAATTATGACAAATAATGTATGCAGTAATATATGTAGTTTTTATAATTTAATATTTTAATACATTGACCTTCAACAATAATTTACTCTTTATAGGGTGAAAAATCGGATTATCGTCCAACTTATGATATGCTTCCAGCCCCTATTTAAGCACAAACTTGTTCATATCTGTTTCAAAAAAACATTCTTCTAGTTTCATTCCTAAGGTATAAATTATGACAAATAACACATGCAGTAATATATGTAGTTGTTATAATTTTATATTTTCTAACACATTGACCTTCAACAAGAATTTACTCTTTATAGGGTGAAAAATTGGATTATCGTCCAACTTATGATATGCTTCCAGCCGCTATTTAAGCACAGACTTGTTCATATCTATTTCAAAAAACAAATAACCAAATATTAATGATGGAGAACATGGTGAATGTTGGTGACATAATTTCTACAAGAGTTGAGTTGCCATGCTTAGTGCCAAATCATCCAATAATAGAGTTGGTGAGTAATATATTACAATATTTATATTTTAACTCATTTATATCATAATTCATTAAGTTGTTAATGCTAAAAATATTATGTTTTTATTAGGTTCTTACTTTAGCTACAGAGAAAGTCCATTGTTCCCAAAATAAGAATTGTATTAATCCGTCTGGTGTCTTCCACTTGTGGTATTTATCACACAACTTATTGTACATTTAAGGTTTTTGTATCTATTCTAACATAGGTTAAGTTCATCAATTCCATTGTGTACCATGTAGGAAGATATCTACAATGGTACGAGTCTTAAGGATTTTGTTGAAAAATATTGTCCTCGTCAGATGTCTCTCTACCAGAAACTCAAGTTTGTGAGTAAAATTAATTTATTTGGTACGTAAATACAATTGTGAAAAAGGTTAATTTTAACACTTGAATTTATAAACATATTTATATTCTTATAAGTATGGTGCATGCCCACTAGTTTTTTTTTATGAATGTTGACATATAAAGGGGAGTTTATTTACCATCTTAATACTTATTACTCCTGCTAGATTAATGTTAGGCATGCAAAATGAACTCATAGTGATAGTCCAAACAACACTAACATTTACATCAACTCGCTACATATTACTAAATCTGTTGGAGTTGATGTCGATTAGGGTTCATAGCTACTTTCACAATTTTCTGATGTAGTGTTTCTGGTTTGGTTGTTTTCATTGTTTAGTATTCATGAACATATTATTTTATATTTTATATTTCTATTAAACCTGTTATACTTAATTCATGATGTTTAAGGTGTCTATTTTAAGTTGTATTTCTATTTCCATTTGTTTAAGGTGTCCTTCCACCGTAAACATGGTCCTTTAACTCAACTTAACGTAGAAAAACTTCTTTGGTTTTCTCACTAACATGTGACGCAAAGAAAAAACTCAAACCCTTATTATAATATTCACCATTTAGTAAAATAAATAAAATTCATTATGTTATTGACAAATGCAAACTTCCAAGGTCCATAAATTAGAAACATGCAACCCTTTCAAGCCAAATTCATCACAAGAACAAATAAAGAAATTTCTTACAGTTCAAACCGACAAAGAAAGAGACACCACCATCAATATCATCACCATGTCAATCGAACAAAAGAAATATAACAAAATTAGAGAAATTGTTATACTTCAACATATCCTCAAGAAATGATGAAAAATAGCAAACTCATCAAAAACCACAACCAACACCAACACTAAAAGTAAAGACATAAAATTTCTAAAAAGAACACTTTCTCTATCTGAACGTGAAGGAGGAACAATATCATCAAACAACAACGGTTTTGTACTAAAAAGGTATTTAGTTGTTTTTGTTGGAGAAGAACTTAAGAGGTTCATCATACCAACTGAATATTTGGGTCATCAAGCTTTTCATGTTCTTTTGAGAGAAGCTTAAGAAGAATTTGGGTTTCAACAAGCTGGTGTTTTGAGGATTCCTTGTGAAGTCTCTACTTTTGAGAGTATGTTGAAGATGGTTGAAAATCATGGAAATAATAAGGATAAGTTTTCAAATTAAGAATGTAGATCAATTAGCATTGACGAAATGTGGTTTATTGTTCTTTAGAAAATCAACTAGCTTATTTTAAGTTTTTTTTAGGGTTTCTCTAGCTGAATCTTATTCATGCATTTCCAACTTTGAATGTTGTTCTTATTATCTTTGAAATGTTGTTTTGTATTCTTTCAAAGATTGAAAGTAACATTTTATCATCTCTTTTCTTTTCCGGACTAACTTGGAAGATATAACACTTTGAGTAACAGTTGAAGAAATCATCATCAAAGGTTTATTCTTTGATTATTTTTATAGTTGATTCTTACTTGATTATGTTTGTTCTCTTTTGATTCTTAGTTGAATCATGCATTCTCTGTTTTAACTCAATTTTATTGACATGATTCATTTATATATAGAAAATATAGTGATGTTATCTTCATGCTTTTGTTTTGATATTAAAGTAAACTAAACACAACTAGTTTTTTTTAACATGTAGTTCTTTTGGTCGAACATTTTTAACATGTAGTTCAATTTTTAAACTAATTTTATCGTATTTTGCTTCCTTGTCTTCTTTTGTTACACTTGATTATTTTTTTCATGTTTCTGTTTTGATATTAAAGTAAACTAAGTAAAACAAATTTTAAAAGGTGCCATGATAATTATTAATACATAATTTGTTTATGAAAACTCATTTAATTTTATGGTTTCAATACTAGTGAATGGTTAATTTCATTAGCTAATAACCTTTGATATAAAAAAATAATAATAAAGGCTTAGAATTTTCATCAACTAGTACGCTTGATAATTCAATTAATCTACTATAACATTCCAGAACAAAAAATATTGTTTTAAGATTCTTTAACATTAGTGGGTTTGTTTCTTTTATAAAGAACATTTATTTTGAATGGATAGAAAGTACAATAGTGCGTGACTGAAAGTATTTTGCATTATCTTCATCAATTTTGATTCACTTAGCTCAGTATGGACATGAATATCATCAATTTTAAAACTAAATTTATATGTTTTATTTATGTTGGTACTCTTTGTTCACTTAGTATGGAATTGATTATATGTATGCCATATGTGCAAGTTTTGTTACATGGTTGTTGTCACTTGTATGTCATTTGTTTTTAGGATGTGTAAGGTTTTCTTTATACTTTTGACTTGTTTATAAAGTAAATAAATGTAACTAGTTTATCTTTGGTTAACATGTAATTCAGCAATGGAAAATTCTGCTCTAAGTGATGTTGTTCAGGAAACTCCAGCTGCAGTTGTTCAACCTGAAGTAGCTACAGCTCCCTTGTCACCTGTTAATTGTGGTGTAAAAAGAATGAAACCTAATGCAAACGGTTCAAGAAGATCTTCTCGTGCATGTCTTCATTTTAATCTTGTGCACACGGTTGTCCGATAAAAATTGTTGTTTGTAAGCCTTGTCGCAAGGGATACTTATGCAATCCCAAATTGCACGGTACTTCAAATTTGCTAGTTCACTCTGCAGTTTGTAACAAGAATCCTCTAGTGATATAAAATGACCTCATACAAACAAACCTTAATTTTCCTAATGGGGGAAGGTGAGGCTTTGAGAATAGTAAGCCAAAGATTTTGTACTAATGCTTGTAGAAGGACAATTACTACTTTTGTTATCCTTGACGAGCAACTAGGAAATTAGGCCTATGTATGCCATCCGTGGATTGATATGGATTGAGATTTTGGGCTCGGATCCGTCCGAATCTGACTGCATGTCCAGCCTTAGATGTAGGTTACATTACATTGCTATTTTGATTTATAGGGAGTAACAGACCAAAAAGTTCATTCTGAAAATATTTTGAAATAGAAACAGACAATCGTCATTGATACGATAATCGTTCTTATGTTGTCATTTTTTAGTGTAGCATGTTTACCTAAAAAAATAGTGTAGTTTGTCATCTATGTATATGATTTAGATTCATTTCCTGATTTGATTGTTATTTCGAGTGGTTGATGCAATGGATAAAAACTTTATTGATCAAGCCTAGTTGATTGAATTGCTTAGAATAATTTCCAATGGTTCACGTGTTCTATTGTTCATTCAATGGTTACGTTTTCATGACTGTGCGGTAAAAGAAAACCAATGCTTACTAACCTTCCTTTATCCTTTAGATAAAAAGTTGGCCTATAATAACGATGTATAAATGAAAGACTCCTGTCTCGCTAGAAATCGCCATAATTGAGAAACACAAGATTTAAACAAAATAAATTAATGCATTTCAATTTGAAGGATATACAAATCCCGTAGGTTCTTATCATGCATTAATACACAATACAAGATAAAATAACACCACATTATAAATAATACAATTTTTCACAATAAAATTCTTAGCATACATTAATTCCAAGTTTATTTATTCACGATTTGGTTTTTGGTGTAATCATACATTAATACAAGATAAACTAACACCACTTGGTACACATTTTCATGTTCCTATAAATTCTTAAACACTTGATACATAATAATTCATGACATACAAAAAAAATTAAATAACATCAACAACAAAGCATATGTGTTTTTCTCCTTTTCATTCGTATTTTCATTTCTACAAAAAAAAAGCTACATTAACCATTAACTTACATCTATATACAAATGTGACATATGTATTTATAAAATTAGGGTTCCTATGACTTGAACTATTTGCATTACATGCGTTAACTACATCCTTAACATATTTGGTCTATCTATGTATCACGTTACAATTAGGAAGGTTTACAATGTTCAATAATATCATTACAGACATAACATGTTCATAAACAATGCCTAATGACTCTTGTCTCTTACAAGCGCCAAGACGAAATTATTTATACATGTAATTCAACGAAATTTTATAAAATATGTTTATGTTGCCAAGACTAAATAAAATATGAACATTATTTATATATGTTGTATGTGTCACGTGAAGATTATTTTATAACAAGAAAATGATTTTTTTAATGGCAACAAAAAATCACTTTTATAAGTTCTCACCCTCCCCAATTCGCCCCTCTATATTTCCGCTCTTCCCGTTTTTTATTCTTTAATGTCAATCAACACTTTACTCTCTCATTATTTTAGGAAAATAATTTCTTCCTCTCTCATTTACGGTTTCTTCATTTAACCCATCGCTTTCGATTTGTTAACCAATCTTCCACTCTCTTCACCAATTGCTCACAGTGAATAACCATGTTTATGTAGTGAAAAATCTTTGGTTGATGTTAATTTGTTGAAGATGTTCAAGTCTAACTTTGTTACAAGAGGTTAATATTGTATATAGATAAATGTCTTTATTCTAATTTTGTGACTTTTTCTATATATTTAGAGATGATATTTTTTGGGCAAAAATAAATAGATAGGATTTAGAAGTTTCTTTTGATGATGACATTGGTTGGGGAAAATCATAGTCTCACTTCCCTTTTAAGAATTAATTGTTGTTATTGACATGAAAATGATTTTTTGAGACATAATTTGTTGCTATTGAGATTATAATGATCTTTTGAGGCATAATTTGTTGCTATTAAGATGAAAAAAAAAAATTCAGACATAATTGATGAGAGATCTAATTAGGGCAATTTGTGCAGATTTGGTTAGCACCCATTATTGAAAGTTTATGGATAGTCCAAACAATTTGGATGTTTGTGATGATTTTGATTATGAAGTTAATAGAGTTGATAACTTTAATGGTGAACAAGCAAGCTGCGAGCCTTCATCGGGGATGTCTTTTTCTTCTGTAGAGGAAGTGAAATCATTTTATCAAAAATATGCTTCTAAAAAGGGTTTGGGATGGAAGATTAGAACATCAAAGAAAGGAGGGGATGTGAAGCTAAAGTACTTCATGCTATCTTGCTCAAGAGAAGGACATCATGTGTCGGGAGTACCATGCACATTGAAGACACTTCCGACTAAAGTGAAAAGTTGTCCTGCAAAGATTATTGCTAAGTTGACAAAAGAAGAATTATGGTATATTAAAAAGTTTGAACCTAACCACTCTCACACAATTAGCCCCACTAAGTCAAGGTTATTCAAGGCAAACAAAAATATGAACAAGCATGCAAAGAGAATAATCCAAATCAATGATGAAGCGGGCATGAGGATCAACAAGACTTTTCAAACTATTGTTAGAGATGCTGGAGGTTATGAAAATGTACTATTTTGTGAAAGAGGTGTTAGAAATCATGTTATGTTAGAAAGGCGTATCGTTGAAAGAGGAGGAGACAACAAATAATTGATAAGTTTTTTTGTTGAATGAGGGAGCAAAATACAAATTTATTCAATGATATAGATTTTGATGATGATTTTCATGTATGAAACGTATTTTAGGCTGATGCAAGAAGTAGAGTTGCATATGAATATTTTGGAGATGTTCTGACTTTTGATACAACATATTTGACCAATAAATATGACATGTCTTTTGCTGCATTTGTTGGTGTGAGTCACCATGGTCAATCAACTTTACTTGAATGTGGTCTACTTTCAGCTGAAGATACAAAGACTGTGTTTGGTAACACAAAAAAGCTAGCTTATAGCTTGTTGGACTAGCTTATAAGCTCGTTGGATGAAAACGTGATGTGTTTGGTAACAAGCTTTTCTTACGAGCTTATAGCTTTTTTTGAAAAGCTATTTCAAGTAGCTTTTTAGCTTATAGCTGGTAGCTTTTTATATTCTCTTCTAATTTTAACCTTATTAATTTTATTTTATTATTTTTTAATTAGAAAAAACTACCCATATTCATATGTAACTACCCACTTTTTTTATCTTAAAAAAAAAAACTACCCACCTTTAGTGCAAAGCCACTTGCACGTTACTACTTACTACCATATGTTTTCTTTGTTCTTTTTCCTTTTTTTTTAACTTGCTTTCAATTCATATAATATAATATAAAGTTTTAAATAAAATCGGCATCAAATAGTAAAACCATTTTAGTGAAATAAAAAAATATTAATTGAATTCATAACAAACATTTATCATTTTGGAGATTAACGTAATTTAAAATAAATTCAAATATTTAAAATTAAATAAATAAGTAAAAAAAAAGTGTATATAATTTATAAAAAAATAAAAAATAAAAACATGTCCTTTTAAGTCATTTTATATTTATCAGTCACGTCAACAGCTAATTTTACCAAACACATTATTTTCAATAAGCGA
This sequence comes from Medicago arabica, assembly GCA_946800305.1. Taxonomy (NCBI): domain Eukaryota; kingdom Viridiplantae; phylum Streptophyta; class Magnoliopsida; order Fabales; family Fabaceae; genus Medicago; species Medicago arabica. The sequence goes on from OX326964.1 coordinate 9,360,841, forward strand.
ACTTTTCAGCTATAAGCTATCAGCTATCGGTCATCAGCTATAAGCTAGCTTTTCAGCTATCAGCTAACTTATCAGCTACCAGCTAGCTTATAGCTTGATTTTACCAAACAGAGCCAAAGTCTTTTGTGTGGCTTTTTCAATCATGGCTTCATTGTATGCAAAGGAAGGCTCATGCATATATTATCCCTGACCAATGTAAGGCTATGCAAAATTCCTTTGAGTCAGTATTCCCTACTACTAGACATAGGTGGTGTTTGTGGCACATAATGACCAAAATCCCTGAAAAGCTTATTATATATGGTAAATATAAGAATATTAAGTTTGCAATGAAAAAAGCAGTTCATGATTCACTTACACCATCTGAATTCGAAGAAAAATGGTGTTATTTTGTTAACAAATTTGAGTTGGAACATAATGATTGGTTGAGTGGGTTGTACAATGAGCGCCATAGATGGGTACCAATTATGTTGAAAAAAATCTTTTTGGGCTTGTATGTCGACAACACAACAGAGTGAGAACATACATGCTTTCTTTGATGGATATATAAATTCGACGACTAGTTTGCATCAATTTGTAAAGCAATATGTTAACATTCTCAGAAGTAGAGCAGAAAAGTAATTTGAAGCTAATTTTCAATCGATGGATACAATAATTCCTTGTGAGTTAAGCTCGTCGGTCGAAAAGCTATTCCAAGAAGAATATACTCATGCGAAGTTTAAGGAGGTTCAAGATGAATACAAAGCTAAAATGAATTGTGTTACCTCCTTAAATATTGTGGAAGGTAACTTTGCTATTTACCACGTGTTGGAGGAGATGTTATTTGGAGATACAAGAAAAGGTCGTATCCTTAAAGTTTCTTTTGATCGTGACAATCATGATGTTAGTTGTGAATTCTCAATGTTTGAGTTTAGAGGTATTGTATCGTCATGTGCTATCTGTGTGTGCTCAAGAAAGAGTTAAAAACATGCCACTGAAGTATGTTTTAGTAAGATGGAGCTAAAATATTAAAAGGAAGCATTCATATATTAAGAGTAGCTATAATGTGACCGAGCTGAAGCCACAAATGGATAGGTTTGATAGCTTGTGTATGAATTTCTATGAGGTTGCTGAAGTGGCTACATAAAAAGAAGATAAAACTATGGTTCCCCATAAAACACTTCATGAATTCAAATCTAGCTTGCTATGTTTGGGTGCTACAAGTAACAACAAAAGTTCCAATACTGACTCAAATCCAAATAGAATTATTCGAAAGGATGAAGATGTGATTATTGAAATCCGTTGTCCATTGTGAGTCATGCGTAAAAGTCGTCCTCAATCAAAGAGAAAATTATCTGTAGTTGAAGAAGTTGTGCAGAGAAGCAGGAAGCGGACCAAAAAAAAGGGTGACCAATTGACAAATAAGGCACATGATTGTTTTCATTCAACTGTGTACGAATGCAATTTAGGAAGGATAGTTAATCAAAGAGAAAACAAATTATTTGTAGAATCATTTGTTGACGCTGTTATATGTGGAAAATCGTTGAATACAAGTAACATGGATCTTTTGCAGGTTGGATGTAATATGCCTTGGACATCAACATCAGAAAGAGACTTCTTGGGATCTTCGTAGTTCATCACAAACTAGTGACAATGTTATATTGAAGGAAACCTTGGACATATACACTGTCCAGATTTTTTTGTTGTTGGCAGTGACAATTTGTGGAAAGGCAGGGTTGATTTCTTGTTGATATATTCGTAAAATTCAGTTCACTTATGATTTTACAACAACAAATTCATTGTACACAGTGGAGAATGAAACATGGATCAACAAAGTTCAATTGTCATAACTTTGAATATGATTTTTATGTTCTTATTTAATATGTAAGGATAATATATATACACAGTTTTCAATCAAATTAACCAAGTCATTCTTCCATTTGATATTTGTTATCAACTATCTTCTAAATCATAACATTAATGACACAATTGCTTGTCAACAAAAATAGCACAAAAAGTGTAGCAATACAACAATATTTACAAAACTATAGCCATATCAGCAACAACAACATAACACAGTAAGCTCTAAGATACAAAACGATCCAAACATCATAAGTTTTCCTAATTTGAACTCTATTTAAAGCCTGTCAACAACCAATCACACAATATAAAAAACCTCTCCTCTTCTTCATAAGTTATAAAACCGTTGCAATCTCTCCTCTTCTTCACAATCAAATTTTCAATAAAGCTAAATTTTCAATTTTTTTTTCTTTTCAAGTTTAAATCTAAAAATTCATAAATTAAATTAAATTAAACAAAAGTTTATATATATATATATATATATATATATATATATATATATATACACACACATATATATGGCTAATATATGGTTTTGGTCCCTGCAAATATGCCTCATTTTTTGTTTTAGTCCATGTAATTTTTTTTGTGGTAGTTTTGGTCCTTGCAAAATTGGAGGTATTTTGTTTCGTAAGAGTAGCTCTGTTAATAGTTATCATGAACATTTTGTATAAGGATCGGGGTTTGAACCTTGATTTTCCATTTATCCCATATAAAGAAAGAGAAAGACAAAAGCAAAACTAATGTGACCCATCAAAATAAATCGCACTAATATGTTATATATGTTTGTATCTCTCATTAATGAGCGACAAATAAAGATAGATAAATGAAGCCAATCGACAACTAGTACATGCAACATGATAGTAGCAATAATTTCTTAGTCACAACTCCTATATATAAATGATCTAAAATTAAGTTAAATGATTAATGAGATTTTTTTTATGCCCTTTAATGAAACAAAAAATCATAAAGTACCCTAGTTGAAATAAAAATACCAAAACTACCATACTTTTGCATTAGTTGACCACTATGTCACAAGCGTGATTTGTGACCTACCTATGTCACAAGTCCAATTTGTGACATACCCCTATGTCCCAAGTCCAACTTGTGACATACCCCTGTCTCAAAATTTGCAATTTTTTTGTCATTATTATATGTCACAAATGGGACTTGTGACATATTTATTTATTTATTTTTCGTTTTTTTCAATTAATTTAATAGAATTAGTTTAAAAATTTTTAAAAAATAATTGAAATAAATATTTATGATTATTTTTTTTAGGAAAAATATTTATTATTTAATATGACATTTAAAAGTACAATACATTCTTGACAAAAAAATCTACAATACATTTTATTATTTCTTCTTCGGTAGGTGGTTCCGTTCCACACCATGGTGCACCAGCATTTCTTGTTGCAATATGTCACGTTGGAGCGGGAGGAATAATTTGACGTCGAGATCTTTGACGATGAATTGATTGATCGTCAAAGATTTCGATTAATGAAACAATTTTTTTTTTGACAAAATTAATGAAACAATTTTGCCATTAATTATTTTTAAAATATATTTAATTAATTTTTACTTTTTTATCACCTTTTGTCGCCAAAATCTTATTAATCTTGTCAGAACTCGTAAGTTGTACACGTGTATGTGTTACAGACTCCCACGTACACACTGTTTCTCCAATGTTCCTTCTAACTACTAACAAACAACAACAACCTCGTCACTGCATCATCTAGAACCTTCTTTTCTTCATTGTCATCATCAGTATCACATTTTCAATCCATTGAACATTGTTTTTGTTTTGTCTCTTATCAAATTCAATTCAATGGCAGGTTCATCTCAAACCACTGTCCTTGTTACCGGTGCTGGTGGTCGCACAGGTAATTTCATTTTAGCTTATGACTACATTGTAATTGTTTTAGGGTTATAGAATTAGGGTTTATTCATCCTTTAGACTTTTTTCATAATTGTAAAGTTTTCATTTTTTTTGAATTGGGGTTTATTCTTTCTTTAGAATTTCATTATTTGAAATTGGGGTTTATTGTAACTTTACTACCCTAAGAACAATGAGAATTTTCTCAAATCAAAGGTTGCTGCTCAAACACAAGTAGAACATTATCTTGGTTCATAGTTTAGTTTAGTGTTAGTAATTGTTATATACTAAAATGTTACTGGGAGAATATGTGTTTCTGTCATGGCGGGCCGTGGAAATGTCCAATCCAAGATTTTAAATCGCAGTTACAATAGAGTCATAGTGTTGAATCTCTTGACACTGCAGAAAATTACTGTCAAATTCGGTTGATGCTGCTGCAATGTGATCACAAAATAGTCGTGTAGAGATAAACAACACAAAACCTTGGCAACGGTTGCGAACTCTTTCTTTTTTTAAATCTTGGTCAAACAGACTAGAAATCCATCAAAGTTGTTGGTGACATTTCCTTACATTAAGTTGATTTCACAACTCAATGTGTGATCTCCTAGTTACACGGCCAATAACACTAATCAATGTGAAAACTGACTCAACTTCCTTTGTGTAAATTAAAAATTTCATTCAATGTGTGAAATTCAGCCTATAAGGCTATACCTATCAAATGTTGTTACAAATGTGTGTGAAAGATTTCCTTTACACTGATTTTATTTTCAAACATGGAAAAAGTTTATAAAGATTCTGAGTTTGATATTCATATTGATAGAGGGTACTATTTTGATCTATTTAAGGTTGACTGACAAGTTTGTAAGTAAAAATGTATAGTTCCACTAGGTAAGGTTGTTAGTTACCATTGGCATGTTAATAATGATAATATGAACATCATAGAATCCGACTATTATTGAATTAGAAGAGAGTATAAACTTGTGAGTGAGTATTCGTTATTCTAAACATGAAAGAAAGTTGGATTAATCGTTTTTTCGTCAAGCTTTTAGTTAAAACATTCGCTTTTTGATGCTTAGAAAAATGCAGACCGCCGTCACCAATCCACTATACCATCCAGATTATGTTTCTTCTTTTCTTATAAAAAAAGGTGGCCACATTGATTCTCATTATAGCTGTGTCCGAGGAGAGTCCACAGAGCATCAGAGATGTATTGAAGAGAAGAGAAAAATGTTTTCTTTTTTACACTTGTCTAAGGTGTCTGACAAATGTCTTACGGGTGTGGGTTTTTGACGTTTGTTGGAAAAGGCTGTGTTGGTGCTTACTTGCTTAGAGAATGTTGGGGGATGAGATGTCTAGAAGAACATAAACTTTGTGTAATGGATATTAAGATATTTAGGTGGATGGGTAAACATACTAAGAAAATGAAATTTTGCTTTTTGATAGAGCTAAATTATGTCAATTGATTCGTATTCTTGTACTTCTACTAGTAGTATACGACTTGGATGTATTTCTTGTCATCATTTGATATACAAGTTACTTGTATAAGACTACAGTTTTTTATCTCCGTTTCATACAATAGTCAATAGAGGGAACCAGTATTATATTTTCCTTTTTATCACTAATTGAGAACTCTCAATGTGATTTGTTGGTTAACTTTTCAGGACAAATTGTGTATAAAAAGTTAAAAGAGAAGCGAGACCAATATATTGCAAGAGGTTTGGTTAGATCAGAAGAAAGCAAACAAAAAATTGGTGGTGCAGATGATATTTTCCTTGGGGATATCAGAAATGCTGAAAGTATTGTTCCTGCAATTCAAGGTACAGATGCTCTCATCATTCTCACAAGTGCTGTCCCACAAATGAAACCTGGGTTTGATCCAACCAAAGGTGGAAGGCCTGAGTTTTATTTTGATGATGGTGCATATCCCGAACAGGTGCTAATACTATTACAATTTTCCTATGCATGCTAAGAATCTTTTTTAATATAATGTCTCTTTTGACATAAATTTTGACCTACTTTGTCATATGATAGGTTGACTGGATTGGGCAGAAAAATCAAATCGATGCTGGTAAGCGTCCATGCTTTCTATCCTTTACTCATACGCGGAGTTTGGTATGCAGAGTTTTTTTCTTTTCGAGTCTTTATTCCTAAAAATGTGTTTGGAATGCGTAGAATGCTTTTGGGTATCTTAGAGAAGAATGTTTACTTGAAGTTTTCAATCTTCTTAGGAATCTTGGATTCCCACCCCCATTCGGAATGTTTAAGGGGAACAAAATTGAAAAAAATCATACCAAACATAATAATTTAAGAATCTGTTTACTTACAATGTTTTCTATTTTCATTTTCACTTCAACGATTATATATTAGACTATAGATCAAATGTTTTTCTCACCATTTTTTTTTAAACTTATCTAGCAATTTAAAATATATCTATCAAAACACTGTTTTCATTAATTCTGAAAACACGTTCTTCCTAGTTTGCTTTCCATCTTCCCTCTATCACAAGTCACAACTATTCAATGCGTGAGTCTTCCACCTTGTTAGAAATTTAAAATGATAACTGAAAATGTTTTTAGGAAGTAAACAGGGATTAAGATTCCAAACTAAAGATTTCTGGTAAACTTTAAAAAGAAAAAATTCTAACCAAGCTCATAATGGGAGGGGTTCAAATCTGTCGATCTTCTTAAACATATTTGAACCCCTCCCATTATTCACTCATGCTTATGATATTAAAATTGTTTTTTCTCTATGAACAGCTAAGGCTGCTGGAGTGAAGCATATTGTGTTGGTTGGGTCTATGGGTGGAACAAACCCTAACCATCCTTTGAACAGTTTGGGAAATGGAAATATACTGGTGAGTCGTATTTTCTCCAATACTTTATTTACTTCGTTTCATAGTCATAGCATTTTCGTGTTGCTTTTCTGTTTTATTTCAGAACAGAATAGACAACATTTTTTTCATCCTTTATTCTTTCATTTATATCTTTTGATAGAAATCATATAGTTTCATATTAATTGCAGGTTTGGAAAAGAAAAGCTGAAGAATATCTGTCCAATTCTGGTGTTCCATACACGATCATAAGGTACACAAGTTCTTGTCCACGTTAAAACATATTTAAGTTATACCTGTCTTTTCAGTTTTGTTTTCACAGTCCCAAACCCAGACAGACCACCTACCGGTGCATTGCACAGGTCAAAAACACTAGTTACGACTAATGCCTTTAGTATTCATAGCTGAACCAGGAAACTATTCTGAATATACTTTGCAATATTATCTTGATATCCGTTTGTTTGAGTTGAAAAACTTTCAGAATACCTAGTGTCATTATCCACGGAAAGAAGAAAATATCTGCTGATATTTGTAATTGTATCATGAAACATTTTTATCTTGTATGTAGCAGTGTTGTCAAATAGCGACGCTATAGCGCTATATTGTAGCCGAATTTGAACAAATCACTATTGTTTTGTGATAGGCTATTTAGTACAAAACATTGTCAATAAGTGGCGACAGAGGTGCTATAGTACTGTAGTGTTGCGGAACTTGAACAAACCACTATTTTCTGTGATTGGCAAATAGTGGTATGTAGATACTTGGTGAATATACATGCTTTGTACATTAAATTTTTTTATGCATATATAGGGACCCACAATTGGATATTTGATAGAATTCTTTGCAATTGATAAATGTACTAATCTATATGCTTGGGTTTCTTCGTTGTGGTTCATTATATTTTTATATATATACTTTCAAGCACTCTTGGTATCAGATTTCAATGTACTTTGTTGCTGGTGGTATTAGAAATTTGTTGTTTGTTTTCTTTATTATATTTTTCATTGTTGATTCAGACCTGGTGGCTTGCTTGATAAAGAAGGAGGTATTCGGGAACTCATTGTAGGGAAGGATGATGAACTTCTTCAGACCGAAACTAAAACTATACCTAGAGCTGATGTCGCAGAAGTCTGCGTTCAGGTATATTATCTTCTTATATATAGAACTTGAGTATTGCAGACAGATAAAACCAGTGTCCACGGATACCAAAAAAACATCCCAAAAGTATCAGCTAATGCTTGAATGAATCATTAATTTAATCATTGAAATTGTTGTAGTGGCTCGTCAATTCGTTTATTGGAATTAATAGTATTTCAAAATAATCTCTGAAATTGAAAACTTTTGATCGAAGTTGTCTCATGGTTATCAGTATGTTACAAAGTATACGAGTCATATCTCTATTTGATACATAATCAACCCAATTAATACAAATCAGTAGCGTTTACCTATTCCACACATGAATCTCTATGTGGGTTCTGATTCACTATTATGAGTTCTGATTCATTCTAATGAAGCATTACCTAAGCTTAATGCGTCCTGCCACTTTTTTTAGTCAATTTTGTGCAGTCAGCTACTTTTATTTTGTCATTTGATTATGATTTGAATCTTGAATTACTTCGAGGTTAATATATATTTTGCCTGCTTGTAATGTTCCTATGGCACTTGTTTTTACTAGAAAGTGACATTTTATTAGCAATGTATCATACAATTCATAATAAGATTCAATTCACGATTCATAAAATAGTTCTTTTGACTCAGAATACGAACTTTGATTTTGATAACCATGTGGGGAAATATCTGGAACTATATTCAGAGATCCAACAAGACTAGTATAATCAATCATTTTTAATTTCATAAATTAACACTATTGTTATTGTGAGATTTGGTTAACAGTTCTTCATTCTGTTGAATGGACAGGTACTAAATTATGAGGAGACTAAATTCAAGGCATTTGACATAGCATCAAAACCTGAGGGTGCAGGTGAACCAACAAAGGACTTCAAGGCTTTGTTTTCCCAGATCACTTCTCGTTTTTGATTTTGAATGTGGGTTTTCATGATGTATGATTGTATGTGATTATTGTCTAACAATGGTTTTGAAACCCAAAGTCATTAGTGTTTTGCTTCTAAAGCAAATTACTTTGCCTTCACAAATAAGTTAGATATAGAACTAATCATAGACTTCAGGAATCGAATCTAAGAATAAAAGATCATTGAATTACATGTATAAATTTATCATCTAAAGTAAAAGCAATATTATGTTACATAATTATGAATTTTAGTGTTTCACTTATAGTTTCTTGACCCTTGGTCACAGCAATCTTTCCGTACAGATACATTTAAATAGTTTTTACGATCCTTTTGTGTCATTCGGGTTGCAACGAGTTTTTTCATGGCGACCAGTTTTAACACGTTTTTAAAATAAACAATCAGAACATGTCTAACATCATATTAGATTGTGTCAAACCGTAACTGTCGCTACTTTTCGTTTGAATATGAATGGAGCAACTTTAAAAAAGTTTGCCCAGAAGTTACCTTTCTTCTTCTTGATCTACTTTGAACATGCTGGAATTGAAGTGAGTAAACTTTGAAAAAGTTGCTGAATTTTTTTAAAACTAACTATCAACAACTTTATCGAAAGATTTTTTTTTTCATTTGTGTATTTTACACAAGGAAAATAAGCATCTATTTTCTATTAAGCGCATCTTTACACACAAGAAAAATAATTAACTTTTTCTATTAAGCGCTTCTCAAAATGTATGTTTAATCAAACTCCTCCTTTTATGGAGTAGAAAGGTCTAAACTAAGTATGGCTACACGCTACCTAACTGTGTTTAATGTTTGATTGAGTAAGTTGAAAGACTTTGTCATTTATTTGTATTTATTCACATTAATTTTCCATTGCGTTAAACCTTATGATTCTCGGTGGGAAGACCTTTGATAATCCAAAGTTAAGTTGAAAAGTAAGTAAAATAAAAAATGTTATTTTTGTCGAATAGCGTAGTGTTTATGAATTAATTCATTTAAAGTGAATAAGTAAAGTATCTTGAGTTCAAACCCAATTTCTATATATATTATACAATGTAATGTTTCTACCAATTAAACCTAACTCAGTAAATTTGACGGTGTAAACTAACTTTTATAATTCCCTGCAAAACAAACAACGAACCAACCTAGTAGAGAGCATTGGCGCGTTTCCATGGCAACTGTTTTTCTCAATATCAACTCGTCTTATCAATATTCTGTCCAAACTAGTAGTAGTAGTAGAATCCAAAACTCCAATTTCAATTCTCTCAAATTCAAACTCAAATCCACGAAACCCTTAATACATTCCACCACCATTTTCGTTCGTGCTTCAGACCCAGATTCCAACCCTCAAACTCCCCAAGATGCTCAAGTCGACAATTTAGGAGTTCAAGCTGCTCTTTCTGTTTTGAGATTTTACAAAAGTAAGTTTTTTCTTTATCCTTTCATTACTTCTCTTCAAATTTGTTTTCATTTAAGTTATAAGTTGTTTTCATAAAATAAGCTGAAAATAGTTTATGTACATGTCATTAGTTGTTTCCATAAGTTTTCCAAAATAGTCTTACAAGTATGTAGGCCGGTGGATAAGCTCAAATAAATCAATCCAAACAGACAAATCCTTAGTAGCATTTGGTAGAGAATAGAACCGGACTAGGATTAAACCGTAAGGCGTTTATTCAACAACAAATCTTCATAGATGGAGAACTTTGGAAGATGAAGAAGCTTTTCGATGAGCAAGAGAAGGACGAGGTTGATGGTGGATGACCAGAAATGATGGAAGAGAGTGGTGAGCCTATTTTTTTGTGATGGAATTGGAATGAACAAAACAATGCCAAAATTTGGATTTTGAGGCAATTTTTTTAAAATCTCATTTGTTGTTGTTACTTTGGTTGGAACTGATTTTGATGTTCATAAATATACAAACGAATTCTAAGTTGGTTAATGATTATCAGAAATGGACGTGTACCTGAATGAACTGTGAGCCATCTTTTATACAGGGTTGTGTGTCTGTCTAACTGGTTCTAGTAGCCCTTGATTGGACAGCTAAAGCCTCCAAGTCTCTGAATGTGTAACTGTCTTTCAGTTTGTAGTTGAGGACTTTGGCTTAACAGAGTACATTTCATAATGATTGTTTGGTCTGAGACCGAGATCAGCATTTGGTACTGGGCCATTGTCATCCTAAGATGATCTGGAAAAAAAAGTAAAACAAGAAAAAAGACAAGTTGGTTTGTTTGCATGTCAAAGGGTACCGTAATTATTGTGAACAGTTTTAGGAATTTGAGTCATTGTATCATATGTCTTGATGTTGTTCATGTATATGCAGGGGAAATTTCACCAATCTTGCCGAGGAGCTGTCGTTACGTTCCAACTTGCAGTGAGTATTCCATGGAGGCGTATAAGAGATATGGTTTTTTGAAGGGTACGACTTTGACTGTGTGGCGTCTATGTCGTTGCAACCCTCTTGGTAATTCACCAGTACCTTTGACATGCCTTATCTGCATATTTTTTCATTTTAGTTTGGAATAATAGTTACATTTTCTGTTTTGAATATTTTATAATTATATTCTGCATACAAATACAGGTGGGTCTGGATATGATCCTCCAAGATGGTTTGGTGAGAATAGACCAGGAGAAGAACTTGATGATTGATTAATTTCCAGTGGCAGATTTTGAATTGGTAAGCACTGCCAACTGAGCATTTTATAAATTGAAGTTCATTGATATGCTACTAGTAAGGGCTCCTAGGTGTTTTTCCATTTTGTTTATGCTATGGCTTTGTAACAATGCAAAACAAGTTTGTGTTCTTAGATCCTACCCCATCAGAGAAATTAGATCAGGAAGAATGATACCCGAGATCGGAATATTGTGGATGATGATCAAATTATATTCCTCTCATCTTTGTACATAAAATGAAAAGATGATATGAAACAATAAATATCTTTGTAGATCTTTCAATATCATATGCTAGTAGTACTTCAACAAGACAACCCTATTCAGTTCATCATGGAAATTCGTCTAAGTAAGAAATGTCTTATTAAGTAGGTTAAACTAATTATACTGACACACATAATTGGTGTAGATTGCCTCATGAGAGGAATGTTAGAAACGCTTTGTTTTTAACACTTTTTTAATTGTGTGAAATCCTACATTCCAGTGCCCTACAAAATAAGTTGGGTCTGCACTGTAATGTAATTGTGGGCTAAAACAAGATTTACTTCACCCAATTATTTAGTGTATTGAGAAAGTGTCTAGAAGGGCGTTACTAGCATACTTCTTTACTTACTCAGCTAACAATTGCTATTTGATAAACATGATTGAATGAGTGTTACTGTCAAACATGTATAAGCATTTGTGCTTGGAAGGAACATGATAAGGAGTACTAATTGTTAGTTGTCACTGGTTATTTACTTGTTACCTGTCTAGCTTCCAATTCTATTCTAGTGTAGATTCCTCAAATTCATTGTGAAACAGGCCGGCATGCACCACTTCATAGATATTAGGAAAAACCCAAGTCCCAAATTTTAAAGAGGTAAGGTCTGGAAATCATTTATAAAGAGTGACACCCCTCAAATTATAAGATGAACAAGAACCAATTCAAAATTTATTATGGTATCATTGCCTATCCATTTGGGTCATCTATCAAATTGTCGGCGTACCATATCCAATAGTACTTGGTATGAGAGGTGTATTGGTAAAAACCTAAGTTCCACATTAAAAAGTGATAAGACTTAAAGAATGTTTATAATGGAGTGGCACCCTTCATCTTAGAAGCCAATATTGTCATGATGAGTTAGGCTAAATTTAAAACCTAGAGGTAGAATATAATAACATGCCAATTATTACTTCATTCATGTGAAAATGAAACGAATTAGAGAGGATGCTTGGAAGGTTTGTGGTGGTATGGTAAGTTAAAATTTTGACATGTTACCAGTAATGAAAACAAAAAATGATGGTTGCTGTAAACTGTATGCGCATTCATTGGTTTCAAACGACAAATGAAGGGATAAGTTGCAGATGTATTCTGAAAGGAGAAATTTGCTTCTCGCAATGTCACATTCTATGACTTGAAATTTCCATTCTACAAAATGGCCACAGCCAACTCTTCAGATATTCTTAATCCCCCTATATACCTTGATGAGCCATTCTTATCGGAATAAGCTTCTCCTTCACCTGAATCTAGAAGGTCAACCATCAAACATTTCCTAGCTCATCTCCATGACTATATGTGCCGGTTATCCACTTCAAACCCTCTCTCAAAATCATTGTCTTATCACCTGAAATACACTTTGTCCCTTTCTTCAGAGGTTGAACCCTGTTCATATGCAGAGACCAGTAATTTCGCAGCTGGAAGGAAGATATGCAATTTGAGTTAGATGCACTTATGGGCAATGGTACTTGGAAATTGGAATTTTGTTGATTCACCTCCTAGTATTGGTAGTAAATTGGTTTATAGAATCAAGCGTCTTATTGATGCATTCATTAAACAAATTAATAGACAGTGAATACATTAAATATGATGGTTCTATATGAGGTTCCCCGGGGAGTTACTTCACCTGTTCCAGGCCAAGATTGCAAGTTGCATAAGTCCTTGTACTGTATAGTTTAAAGCATGCTAGCATAAAGTGGTTCGAAAAGCCTACTGATTTGCTCCTTGCTCATGACTTTTTGTGCAAGCTTTGCATTATCACAGATTATTCACCAAATTCACTGCCTTACATTTTATGTGGATGATACCATTGCAGTTGGCAATTCCATGACTGAATTCCAATCTATAAATCCTTGCTTAATTCCTCCTTTGAGGTTAAAGACCTTAGAAGGAGTAGTCGGCTACCCACACTCTGTAACCAGAATAGGGCTCTGGAGTTCATACCACCTGGCGGTTCATCATAAACTAACTAATTATGGTATCATATACTAGTTAATCACGTGTCGCTATGTACAAGTACATGAATTCAGATTGTATTTAGATTGATTGATTGACTCAATTCACAACTATGTACTTGTACACGAGATAGTCAAAACATTTTTCTCCCTTCTCTCTCTCACTGCTTTGGTTGTTTTACTATGAATCTTCACTAACTAACAATTTGATTGGCTATGCTTTCTGCCTCTTAAATCAATATTTTTAAGACAGCTTCGATTTTTCATATCACAAATTACTAAATTGCAAGATCAAGTATTCAGATATTTGAGATTAACTTTATATTGTGATAACTTGATTTTATTGTAGTCAATTTTACTCCTCTAAGTTTATTATTTTGCTTGACTCATATTCACCAGCAATCCTAGTTTAATGGAATTTTACTGAATGAGGAAGACCAGTTTATAGCCGTTCTTTATTGAGGTTAGGCTAAAAAGTAGAAGTTATTTTACAACATGTACAAAGCATCAATTTATTTTATAACATGTACAAAGCATCAACTACAGTTACTCCATCTATGAAGCTGGGTAATCAACTTTAGCTTCTCCTCAATGTTTTATAGGGCTTCCTTAAGCAGTTACTGTTGTCTCCACAGCAAGGTTCCCAGTGTACACAACTTCTGACTTTAAGTCAGCCTCCCATAGATCAGGTATTGCCTCAGGAAGGTTATGGATGCTTTCCAATGCATAATCTGCACCTTGAACTCTTTGTGATGTTCCAATCTGGATGGTGCAATCAACAAGTAATTATGAGTTGTGGCTCATTAAAAGGCATCCTATAATAGTTGCTAGCGGTTATAGAGCTATAACGTAGCAGAATCTGAACATATTGATATTGTTTCATGATATGCTATACAGTACAAAATGTTGTCAAATAGTGGCGCTATAGCACTATTGCTTAGAGGAATTTGAACAAACCACTATGTTCAGTTTCTACTACAAAACAAAAATTTCCAATGACTTACCAGCACAGTGTCGAGTCCCACTCGTTTTCCAGCTTGTATGTTGCGGACACTGTCCTCAAAGAACAACTGAAAATGACATAGAACCAATGAAGAACTAAGCAATCAAATAAAAAAATAACAAAAGTAACAAAGATAGATCATAAAGGGTGATTTTCTTACAGTTCTATGTGGGTCAAGGTTGGCTATTTTGAGAGCCAATTGAATGGCATTTTCTGATGGCTTGCAAACAATTGGTGACTTTGGCAGGATTCCACTGGGATTGGGCTGAGCAAGATGGTTTATAATGTCAAAGATTTGAGAGCTGCTTTCACTATTACTACTTGTTGGCTTAGTAGTTCTTGTTGAACCTAGAAACTCAATGTCATCTTCATCCTCTGAGACAATGCTCCTGTGGATTGGATTAAGGGTCTCAAAGCATATAATTCCTTCAAAGCAATCTTCTAATCCAAGTATGTTTAGTGTCTTAAGAGCATGAACTTTGTCTGCATTTGTGAAGATCTATTGACAAAAACAATAGAAGCATCAATAGTGGTCAGATTATATTATACACCATCTTTTCTGTCCTTATTCTATCGATTATCGATTCCGTTTTGGTCATAAACAACTTACAAGTTTCCTATAGGGCAGGCTCATCAACATTTTCCTTAGAACTGGGTCTGGTTTCAAGTTCTCATAAGGTAATCTCCCATGAACAAAACTGCAAGGAGAAATTCAATGATCATTTTAATCATTAAAAAATACATATACATGGATTAAAAGCATAAACATTTAACAGTTTGAGAGTGAGATAATAAATTAAAATATACCTGTGAAGTTCATCATAGTCAAAGTCATATCCAATTGCCTGAATAGAAATGAAACAATGCAGGTTATAGCATATTCAAATTTTGAAAATGGAAATACCATATTTAACAGAAAAATATAGGGACAATAGGAAATCATACCTTTAACCCTGCTAGAGTTGTTCCATAATACTTGTAAAGAAGGGTGCATAAATCATCAGATTTTCTTGGATCTATGCAAAGCATTTCTTCCATGTAGTCTGTGATCAATGTAACATTCATGTTAATACTATAAGTGTAAAACACATTACTAATACTGAGAATAATGTGACACAAGTCAATTATTATGCACAGTTGCTTACCTTTAAAATTTTGTCGACATGCATTTGCAAGACCAGAACTGAGTGGATACAAAGTATCATCTAAATCTGAAGAACAATATCATGGTTATACATGTAACAAACATGAATATGAGAATTTCATTTTGGTACTTAAAATGTTATCATTTGAAGTACTTACCAAAAAGAAGGCAATCATATTTTGGTTTTGGTGTGAAGAGGTTCACGTATTCCATTTCGTTAAGAGAACCTTTTACATAGAATAAACAACAAAGTTAAAAACTGAAAATTAAGTTTAATAACAAAGTGAGTTCATTTTTATTCTCAACATTTGTTCATGGCTCTGCAACAGAAGTTATGGTATGGTTCTTTATTCCAAATATTTGTACTACGCTTTAGTTTATAATTTTGTATTTTTTTTTTGTTATATTCGTACAATCATTATTAATTGTTTGCATTCCAAAGAAAATTAAAACCTAGTCATGGTCGATATTTTAGGTCACGGTTGCGCCGTGACTCTTAATATCACATAATATTATGATCAAATGCAGTCGCATTGGGTAAATATCAAAAACCTCGACACTGCGGCATAATTACAATCTTGGATCATTTTTTAAAAACTTTGCTCATATGATATCCATGAGTTAACTTATATAATATGCCTCAATGTTGATTGAAAATCAAATGATAATAAAAATCGAAAAGAAAATATGAAAAATACTATGCATGGGAAAATATAGCTCGAGCCATTAGCTTACCAGAACGATTGGTGATTGATAAGGGCATAGAAGAAGAGAGAAAAGATGATGTTTGCATGGTTCTTAAATATAATATTTAAACAATTCCTTCAACTACTTTCAATTTTGAAATACTTGTCTTTGATCAACAATGAAACTCTTACAATGATGATAACAACTTTCAATTTCCCTCCTTTAAGAAAGTGGATTGTAATTTGATTAATTGGTAAATTACTTCTTTTTTCCTTGACTTTATATATATAATCAAAGTCTGTTTTTCTTGTTAGATAAATGGAAATAACATCATTAAAATGGAGAATATGCCAATTTGGATTAGTTAGCACAAAGGTTGTCACCAATTGCAACCGTACAAAAGAAACACCTCCATTGTTTCTCATATTTTTGTTAGAAAATCAGAAAACAACCTATGGATATAGCCATAATACAGTTGTTTTACATAAGGATAATATTCGTATATTCTGTTTTGAAGTTGGTAATGAGGCAAAAATAGAAGTTAATCTCAAATTCTATATCCACAATATAATCTTTAATGCCAACAAATATTCCATTTAAAGATTCCCTTCACTTAACATTTTGGACAAAAATAGAAATTATCATGGGAAGATTTTGGCGAGGTCAAAACGATTTTTTTTTCTTTTCACGGGAACAAGCTTAATGAATTTCATTTATAATAATAGATTCGATACATGTTGGAATGTTTAGAAAATACGAAAAATTAGCTATAGACGAAGCCTCCCTAGCCAAACTATGAGCAATTTCGTTTGCTTGTCTCCTAATAAACTTAACATTAGAGTTCATAAGATTTGATCACAACAAGTGAATACAATCGTTGATGATTGTGTAGAAATCCGATACACCCAACTGTTTGCCATATATGCTGTCTACTACCGTTTTAGAATCCACCTCAAAATCCATATTGTACTATTGAAGATGCTTAACCCATCACACAACACTTAGAAAGCCATATGCCTTGCCTGTATCTACATCAAGCAGGGGAGTAAAGCACTCAGTGCGGGCCAACACAAAGCCCCTCGCTCGTCTCTAATACAGATGCCTACACCTACCCTATCCATGGAGTCGAAGAACGAAGCGTCTACATTGCACTTGTATCGACTCGGGGGCGGTTTGTTCCATTTTGCAACTTCATGCACACTTTGCTCTGTGTTTAAGACTCTTTTTTTCAGTTTGTGCATTCATCTAGCTAGCAAGCAGAGCCGAGGCCCGATCACAAACAAATTGAAAAGTTTCGATAGTATCATTCCACTTTGTTGTTTCTATGCTTCCAGATACTCCATATCAAAGCACTAAATATGGGATGCTGGCTTTTGTCAAGTTTGTGCAGTATACCAAAATTACCATGTGCTATGTCACCTAGGTTATTCAATGCAATCGAAATAGTGCTCCACACTCCTATTCGCTACCAGCATTGTATGCTCTTGGGGCACATAAACAACACATGTAAATTGTCTTTATCGTCATCGCAAAAGGGACAATGTGAAGGACAATTGACACCTCTTGATTGAAGACAAAACCTGGTGGGTAAACAACCACGCGTAATCCTCCATAAGAAATTCTTGATTCGAGGTGGATTTTTGGTGCGCCAAATCTGATGCCATTCACCATATATTCTGTGCTGATGCGTGTTACGATCATGCTCCATAATGTTTCTGTAAGAGCTACGAATCGAGTAAACTCCGTTTTTCTCAAATTTCTAAACAACCCTATCATGTTGGAGCGATGCAAGCAAATGAGTACTACTGATATGGTAGGCTAAGACTTCATCAAACAACAAACTAATATTCTCTATTTGCCAATTTTTTCTGTTGGGGATGAACAGATCAGCTACAAGGAGATTGTCCATAGTTGGGTTCATTATCGTAGGTGGTGGGATGACATACTCATACCGAATCCAATTAGGATCCCAAATCAAGATGCTAGTGCGTGAACCGATGCTCCACTTGAAACCATTTTCAATGACAACTTTAACACCAAATGCTTCTCCAAACATAGCTTGGGTTGTGTCCCACATGAGACGCAAAAAAATCACTAGCTGGAAAATATCTAGCTTTGAGATAGCCAATGCATACCTCTATTACCACCATTACTGTGTCCCCACTAGAATGCATTTAACATTTTTTTCAATTTCCGTTATCAGGGTGTTAGGTAGCAAGACTCACGACATAAGTAGGGATTGATTGAAGGACGAATTTTATGAGAACCTCCCTTTCAGACTCTATAAGACATCGACTACTCCAGGAATTTTTCTTAGCCCAAACTCGATCCATGATAAATTTAAACGTGGCTGATTTGCTTCTACTA
This sequence comes from Medicago arabica, assembly GCA_946800305.1. Taxonomy (NCBI): domain Eukaryota; kingdom Viridiplantae; phylum Streptophyta; class Magnoliopsida; order Fabales; family Fabaceae; genus Medicago; species Medicago arabica. The sequence goes on from OX326964.1 coordinate 9,379,489, forward strand.
ACCATGGATGAGCCCAGATAATTTCATGCACCTAGAACCTATCTGACGCCATGATGTTAGCTATATTGTTTTTTCTTTAATTCATACACATTGTTGTTATAAATTTTATGAGATAAGATCCATCGACACTACCTCACAAAAATATCCATTGACAAGTGTAATTTTTGACTTAATCCAAATTTCAATCATTCAACCTAATCAATGCAATGACTTAAAATATTATTATTTGCTAATTTGACGCGCACATCAGGTATTGTATCGGATGCCGTTGCTTTACCAAGATAGGCAAAAAAAAAACATATGGCATTAACTCCATAACCCAATGGAAAGCAGTAAGTTGAATCAAAATCAGTTGACAAACTAAAATAGCAACATGACCCATGACATATCATATCATAGTTAATTCATTCCAAATTAGCACAATAGGAGAAAGCCAATAAAATTATTTACTATTAAGATAAATATAATTAGTATACTGCATTGGACATAAACTAATCTGAACATTGAAAATGTTAGGAATTTGGAATCTTCAGTAACAAATCATGTATCCCAACTGCGGCCTCCGTGTCTGCAAACCCTGTCAAATATTACAACATCAATTACCAATTTTTACGTATGTTTGGATTCATTAGCTCTACAAATCCAACTAAATAATAAAAATTGAACTCCATTGTAAATTGTAGTCATATACAAAAATTATCTATAGGGGATATGGGTAACAAAGAAATTGGACTGACACAAGACCATACAAGTATTAACAAAGAAATATGAATTACAAATAGATTACTCATAATTTTGATTGAGACATAAGAAACCAATTTCGCTATGCATAACATTAATTAAGATAACACTTCTGAATCTGATGGAGACAAAAGAGGAAAGAAATCTTCAATAACTTACTAACTACATTAGACAATCGGTAATATTCTAACCAATTTTGCCAAAATAAATTCCTAAATGTTTATATTTTGAAAGAAACACACAAAATATGAGGTGACCTCACCTGAGCAATGTGCATTTCTCCAACAGCTTTGAAAGCAAACATGCTGATGCTGGGGCTTGTTAGCAAGGAGGTCGAGGAGGTGACTGTTGAGTACACTATTCGAGATTGTATTATCAGAAGAAAGTTTATTCCGGCTATAAAGTTTCACTGATATAAGTAAATTAGTGATCCAAGCATAAGAAAGTAAATTCTCATGAGCAATATTGATCCAAATAACACTATAAATGACTATTTAAAATTCACTGATATACCTCGACATAAACTAAACCGATTATGGGTAGTAACCTGCAAAACACTTTCCTCCTTAGATTCTAATGAGTTCTCTTTAAGAACATCTTTTATTGTTACGTTTAAATTTTTCAATTGGTACTAGATTACTCTACTTAATTGACTGAAACAAATTAAACGACATGTTAAAAGGACTGTTTTTTCAGATGTTGTGAAGGTAGAATGCCATTCTTGATATTGCACATTTCTTTGATAAAATTAGTTTATAATTAGAATTAACTATAAAAAGAAACCGAAATCAAACAGATATCTACATTCTTTGAATAAATAAATCTAAAAGTAGTCATTTGTATAGCACGAGTTAATGTGGGAAACAATTGAAAAAGCAAATGCATGAAAATTTAGTATCTGATAGTAAAGATCCTTCAATCAGCAAGATTTAGTAACATATAGAAGCTGATCAAACAAATTATGTTTTATGCAGTTACATTGAGGAATCGTGTAAGCGAAGCAATAGTGGAATAATTGAATAATAGCTGCAACTACTTATAAGTAAATGTAAAGAATCATCTTGGGAGTCTTGATGACCTTCTCTGCCTTCATCAACTTCTTCCAGCAGAAATAATCAATTAACAAAGTAATCACCACACAAGTGATGATAAATCATTATCAACAACATATGGGAACAAGTTGGGAAAGTCTGAAAAAATGTTGCTAGTAATGTTGGATTAACCAATTTCCATCCAATGTTGTTGTTGTGCATCGCAATTGTTGCGACATTGTGTGGCTGAATTCAGGAGAAAACTCTGGTCCTGCTCTGGCAGTGAGTGAGTAGCTTCTAAGCTAAATTGCATCTCAAAAGGACTCTTCTTTGATTTTTTCATCCTACCTTTTGTATCTTCAGTTGAGCTCTTTAAATGAGTTCTATACTTCTGCAAAACAACATTTCAATTACAATGTAAATAATAATACTCCATAAATTTCAGTTTAAAATCACACAAAACACAAGTAGTATATTATCAATAAGAGGATATATAGAAGCTAATGGAGAAGTACTTATATTCTATTCTAAAACTCAGACTTCAGCATCTGCCATGACTGATTTACAACACAACAGACTTGGGTAAAAGAAAACTGACAAACCTAGGCAACTAGACTTAGGTACAATATATCAAATTTACAGAATCAACAAAAATAATAATACAAAAACGAACCTGTAAATGGCTAGCAACATGTTGTTTTGTCATATCGGGAACATTCATGATTTTCTGAATCTTTTTTGGCGTTGCCTCTGAAAAAAAAAAAAGAGAAAAACATGCACATAAGTTTAGACGTTGAAGAATACAACAAAGCATATTAACGAAAGTAATTAAGAAAAAAGCATACTATCAAGGCCTAGTTGATTGACAGCCCATAGAAATCGTTGATGCAATTCTGGCGACCAAGAGAAACGGGCCTTCTTTGCATGTGTTTCTTTTGAGGCTTTATCATCTTCCCTCCCCCGTTTTCTATTTTCTTGAACCACCAAGCTTCCAACAATTTCATATTCTTTATTTTCAGTCAAACCGTTTCTTACAACATGTTGCCACATGATCTTGACCTCTTCTTCAACCAACGATTTAGTCCAATACGTGCAAGCCCCACATTCAATAGACTTCATAATAGAACTTATTGTGGAATCAACAGCCATCACTACAAAAAAGAAATATAGTTCACACTTCTTAAGTATATATATATATATATATATATATATATATATGAATAAATCATGTGAAATGTGTAACTAATGACTTTTAATGAAAAAAGTTGAATAAATTCTTACTAATGACAGGAATGTTGAGTTGTAGGGTAACATTTTGGACAAAGTCATAAGCATCCATGTTTGGCATATGAGCGTCAATCAACATTACATCGAAACAGTCCTTTCTTTCCAACAGATTGAAGGCCTCAGATGCTGTACTGCATTTGGTAACTGAAATAAACAAACATAAAAATGTACATAAACATGGGCAATCAAACATGAAAATATATAAAAGTAAGAACAAACAAAAGTTAGAATGGAATAACGTGTGATAAACCAAGTAACTAACCTTGATAATGAAATCGATTACACATCTCCTCAATAGAGTTGAGGAAAGTGATGTCATGATCAATTGCAATAACCTTGAGACCGACCGGGAATGATGGGTTGTCAGTGAAAACTGCCATTACAATTTGCAGTGATTAGAAAGAATCAAGTTGGAGAAAAAATAGAATGAAGAGGGTAGAAGAATGTGTGAAATTGTTAGTAACTAGGGTTTTGGTTTTGCAAAGGTCTCTGAACAAGAAAGTGAGTAGTCTATGAAGAGAAGTAAAGGCATATACTTATAGGGTTAGGGTTTCGTTGTTTACAACTTGTGATAAACAGAAACAATGAATGTGAGTGAGTGAGTGATCCATCAAACCCTAAAAGCAATTCTTGAACAATAAAGAAAGTGACAGTGAGTGAGTATTAGTAAAGAAATATATTTATAGGGTTAGGGTTTTGAAGGTTTTGATTGCAATTCTTGAACAAGAAAGAGAAACAATGAATGTGATCCATCAAGAGAAGGAAGCACATATATTTATAGGGTTAGGGTTTTGAAGAGGGTGTTGTGGATCAAGTAAGGAATACACACATAGGCGCCAGACAGCGGGAATAGAGAAGCGAAGTGAAGAGTGACCTGTCTCGTTGTTTCCTTAATTTGGACAGTTGTATGTGTACACATAGGTTGTCAAAATTTTAATTACTTTGATTTTATTTTTTTAATAAGACAATGACACTTTTTTTTTACTAAATGGACACGATAAAAATTTATAATTTAATTATACTAATAATTTAATCACCTAACTCAATCGCTAATTTTATTAAACACTATACATTCAATGTGTTAGTTTGTCTGTTATCAAGGTTTTAGGTTTGACTCATCCATACCAATTTCGGTCCGTTAGTCTTTTCAATGACTTTAGATAAGGCTCTCCAACAAGTGGACTGTGAGATTGAACCTATCATATTACTCAATTTTTCGGTCGAATATCGAGTTTTCACTAGTTTATCTGTTGAACTTATATGTTTATCTGTTTGATCTGTGGAGCGCTATGAATTCACTAATTTTTTTACTATTAATACTTTTTATAATAAAAAATTATAAAAAATTGATATTTTGAAAATATTTGTCGAGACAAATCAAACAACATTTTACATGCTAACATTTGTATGTATATTAGTTAAAAAATATGGTTAAAGTAAGCTACGTGAATAATGGATATTATAAATTTGTGATATGTATTTTGAAATGGATGGAGTAGTTTTTTTTATAGTTTTTGTTGTTGATAAAGTTTTGAATCCTTTGTTGTTTTAGACTAGGCCAAGTCTAATTCGTTGAGGGAATACAAACCACGTTATGGAGACACCCTAGAGGCACACTCAAGCGAGCCCAGAGATGCAATCAAGACCGCGTGATTATAATCACATGTCAAGCAACTTTTACACAACTAATTCAAGATCAACTATTTAGGAAAACTCAAATATTTTATTGGATTAGAGGTTTCTTATTCTAAGTCAGACATCCCATTATGTCAAAGAAAAGAGTGTCTTGACTTTTTATCTGATTCAGGCTCTCTTGTTTCCAAACCAGTGTCCACTTCTTCTAACCCCTCGTTTAAATTGCATCATGATGATAGTAAACTGTTGTGAAAGTGACTCAAAATTGAAGAAATTGGAGTTCTAATGTTGTCTAAATCGGTGGTCGAATTGGATAGCTCGGTGGCCGAATTTGACAGGCAGAAAATAAAACAGAATTATATTTTGGGACCAGATTTGTTCCAATTTTATGAGGGATACTTTTACTATAAATATAGACTTTGTATCAGAGTAAACCTTGAGATAGAGGGGGCTGAACAAGGGTTTAGAAACAAGAAAACTAGGGTTTGTATATAGGTTGCTCTTGGCAACAAACACTAGGGTTGGGATTGATTCACCTTGGGAAACACTATTAGGAATAAGTCTCTTGGTTACGGGAATAGACTGAGACTTTAGGTAGAATTAGGCAGGAGAATTATTCTTGTAACCCAATGATATCTCTTTTGTAAAGTTACTCATCATTATAGTGGAACAGAGGGCTGCTCTCTACCTCAGACTAGGTCAGTTTTGGATCGAACTGGGTAAAAAAATTCTTTTGTGTTCTCTCTTTCTTTCTCTCGCTGTTTTTTATCTTTTGCTTGTGATTATAATTGTTACCCACTTGTTTTGGTTGCTTGATTATTACTTGACCCACACATCAAGTATTTTATTGGTGTGATTTTCATCGAATTCACAACAATTGACGCCCACCGTGGGAAAAGGTTCAAAGGATAGTCAAGTACTATGGGTTCGAAGTGGGATATTTAGAAGTTTACCGCAGATAACCATTTTGGGTTATGGAAGGTAAAGATGGAAGCAATGTTAATACTGCAAAAGTGTGAGAAAGCTTTGAAGGGTGAAAGTGTGTTACATGTCACGAGCGGAGAAGATCGAGATGGTGGACAAGGCCAGGAGTGCCATTTTCTTGTACCTCGGGGATAAAGTTTTGAGAGAAGTAGCAAAGGAACCAACCGCGGCATCGATGTGGTCAAAGTTGGAGTCTTTGTATATGACAAAGTCTTTGGCTCATCGGCAATTCCTAACACAACAACTCTACTCATTCAAGATGGTGGAGTCAAAGGTCATCATGGAGTAACTTGCGGAGTTCAACGAGATCCTTGATGACTTGGAGAATATTGAGGATGCAGGTGCTTTGGTGGTGTGTTTTTTGGAGGATGAAGAAGGTGATGTTTCTCACCTTGGGAGTGATGCCTTGTAGAGCGGTGATCGTTTGGAGAGACATTAAACACTCAACATCAGCCTATAGAGGCGGTGGTAAGAATACTCATGGTTAGTCTGGAGACGCGGAGGTAACAATACTCATGATCTACCTGTGAGGTGGAGTTTCAAGGTGGAAGAAAGAGTGGGATGTACGCATTTGCTAGTTAAGAGGTAGAAAACTCATCTTGAGGTGGAGTTAAACACACCGGGAATGGTACGACTATGGAGGACCTTGGGTGCTATGCTCTAGTGGTGAGCAAGGGATTTCTTCATGAAGACGGAAGACATTCCAGAGGTTGAAGAATGTATAGCACGGTTTGCGGGATTATCCTAAAAAGCCAAGGGTGATTGGATGCAAGGAGATCTTCAAGGAAGCGGGAGATGTCCCGTGTTGAAGAGGTTATGGTGGATACTTGTGGAACTACCTAAAATTCCTAGTGTTGTTGGATTGAAAGGCTCTTCGAGAAGGCGAAAGACGTTCCGATGACTGAAGAGATTAAGGTGGATACTTGTGGAAGTACCTAAAATTCCAAGTGTAGTTGGACTGCAAGAACCTTCGAGAAGGTGGAAGACATTCCGATGGCTGAAGGGGTTAAAGTGTGTACTTGTTGAGCTACCTAAAATTTCTAGCGTAGTTGGATGCAAGATTCATCAAAAGGCGGAAGGCATTCCGATGGTTAAAGAGGTAAGGTGTAAACTTGTGGAGCTACTTGGTGTAGTGGGAAGCAAGGGAAAGAGCAGCAAGGTGTTGATGTTAAATTGACATCATCACTATTAGAGTCAAGGTGGTGATTGTTGTGAAAGTGACACAAAATTGAAGAAATTGGAGTTTTGATGCTTTCTAAATCGGTGGCCGAATTGGATAGCTCGGTGGCCGATTTTGTTTTAGTTTTTTCAGCTTTCTATGCGACATTTTTCGGTGGCCGAATGGAGTAATTCGGTGGCTGAATTTGATAGATAGAAAATAAAACAAAATCATATTTTGGGCCCAAATTTGTTCCAATTTTATGAGGGATACTTTTACTATAAATATGGACTTTGTATCATAATAAATCTTGAGATAGAGGGGGCTGAAACAAGGGTTTAGAAGTCAACAAGAAAAATAGGGTTTGTATAGAGTTTGCTTTTGGCAACAAATACTAGGGTTGAGATTGATTCACCTTGGGAAGCACTATTAGGATTGAGTCTGTTGGTTACGGGAAGAGATTGAGACTTTAAGTAGAATTAGGCGGGAGACTTATTCTTGTAACCTATTGATATCTCTTTTGTAAAGTTACTCATCATTATAGTAGAACGGGGGGCTGCTCTCTCCCCTAGACTAGGTTAGTTTTGGACCGAATGAGTAAACAAATTCTTTTGTCCTCTCTCTTTCTTTCTCTCGCTGTTTATCTTTTGCTTGTGATTATAACTATTACCCACTTGTTTTGGTTGCTAGATTATTACTTGCTCCACACAGCAAGTATTTTATTGTGTGATTTTCATCGAATTCACGACATAAACCTTACGAGGGTATTGCATCATATAGAAGATTAGTTGGCAATCTACTTTATATCAATACTACAAGACCTGGTATTAGTTTCTTCACTCAAAAATCGAGCCAACATTTTTCACACCCTACATACGCACATCATAATGATACATTCAAAGTTCTAAAATATCTCAAAGTTTACGAGGTAGAGACTTGTTCATTCCTAGAAATTCACCAGCTCACCTTCAAGGTTTCTCTGATCTGACGGGACATGATGTAAAGACACAAGAAGACCAATCTCTGGTTATCATATCTTTCTTAGCAATTCTCTAATCTCATGGAGGAAAAAGAATTATCTCAGGGTCTCAAGATCATCATCAGAGGCTAAATATCGTGCCTTAGCTGTTGCTACTTGTGAACTGTAGTGGTTACCAAGCACGGATCCACGTTGAAGTAATTGTGGGCAGCTGAGCCCACTAACATTCTCAATTTTTCATGAGCTTTAGAATAAATTTAATTTTTTTCTTAGGTAAAATTAAGTGTTCCCTCACAAACAATTATGGAATAATGTAAGTTGTGGATAACTAAATATAGGAAAATGTTAACTAGTGTCTCCGGACATTAATTAAAGACCTTAAATAGTAACTTTTCATAAATGTTTGTGTAATCAGTGTATTGAAAATTTAAAACTTTTTAAATTTTAAAAAATAATTACTTAATTTAGCATGCTTAAAGAGTGTCCCGGGACACTCGTTAATAAGACGCTTTAATCAATGAATTGCTATTTTCATTCATATATAGAGATTGTACAACTATTATTAGTAACCAAAAAAATAAAAAAATATTACTGTTTTCATTCATATCATATGAGTAGGAACCGGTTCTGACTTCGCCGGTGATGGTGAGTTCCAAGTCTACGAAGGTGGTGCGTGGAACATGCATTCCAGCATTGGTTTAGCTGAAAAAAGGTGTTGAAGGCGTCATCTCCTCTCTGGTTATGTCCTTGGGGATCTGGCCATGAGGTTAAATGCCATGTTCAAGGAAGGAAGTAAAGTTCCAAGCCGGCCTTTCAGACCGGGATACCGGCTTGACCAATGTGTATTTAAATGCACTCTTTCATTTTCTCGGGGAAATTGAAATTGAACGAAGAAAGGAAAAGTTAAGAAAGAAAGAAGAAAATGAAAGAGGAGCGGCGTTTATGAAGACGCGTCTCCCTTTCGAATTTGTGAGTAGCATTTACATAATTGCCATATCATCCAATGTCCAAACCTTTTCAGCATTTTTTACAATCTCTATGGCTCAGTGTTCCTTCCAGAATTGTAGACCAAAGTCTTAGATGGATCATACTTTTTATCCTCCAACCTAATTATTTTATCATAGAGCTATCTTAAAGTGTATGCATCTTTCTGGTTTTCTCTTCTATAAAAATTTAACAAAACATGCTTCAACTTCCACATTAAAATGAAAAATGAAAATAGTTTTTGAATGTGATTCAACTGTAAATAAATACTCTTTAAAAATGAGAATATTTAGTTGAATGCCTAAGTTAGAATTCATTATGGAATCTTCAACTTTAAGACAGATCCAACTATCCTGAAACAGACAGGTTTCAATTACCTCAAGCACATCAATGTCTACTAGAATTCTATAATCAGAATAACAAAAAAATCACACTAAACAAGTCAATTCACATTCCACGTAGAAACTGAGCTGACTTGATTAACAGTGCTCAAATCATATTTACTATTAACTGTGAGAGATTAGAATGCACAATTGTTTCATGTGCGAGACTCTTTTTCAGTTTAATTTGTTACTTAAAGTGCACGATCAGAAGCATATATAGAGAATTCTCAGGATCAATAGACAAAATCCCCTTTCTTATCTTTCTATTATATACCAAAACATGCAAAAAATCTATCATAAACACTAGAAATTATTTTTGCTAAGAAAATAATTTTTGATATCCGAATTATGTAAGAAATCTAAAGAACAACGACATAATAACATGCCACATTAATAATCCATTGATTGCTAGTGTCCCTAATATGAGAAATCCAATTACACAATGACCAACCTGGTAATAATATTTTAAGTTAGTTAGCAAAATTAATTTCAGTAAATGATACTAAGCTTTTCTATATGAAGAACAGCTTTTGATTAAAATCAAGAAAAGCACACAAACCTAGTTTATAGTCACAGATCAAACCTCGATTATCCTCACAAATAACTAAATTCTGTTTGAAACACTTGGACAAATTCAGGACTCAAGCTAAAGAAAACAATAACTATCTAAGGACAATCCAAACATGACTAAATTGTCTGCAACTTTATTTGCATCTCTAGAGACATAGTGAATATGGCATTTCTCAATCCCTTTGATAAAAATCTCAATTCTCTTACTACTACAAGTTACAACACTCTTAAGGTGGAAGGTATTAAAGCAGTCCGATTCAATGATCAAAATGAGAAATATTTTTCTCCTTAGGACTCCTCAAACCATGACACTTTTGTTTTAGCTAGAAAATATCAGCTGCTGTTGCTGTTTCTGGTGTTGCTGCTGGGACAGTAAACTCTACATCTGTTACACAATTCACATTCTACATATAAACCGAGCTGACAAGATTAACAATGCTGAAATCATATTTAGTATTAACACCTCATATCTATCTCAACCATTAACCATAAACTATTGTGTAGCACTAATATCTTGGAGAGATTAGAGTGTACAATTTCATGTGATGAGATTCTCTGCAAGTGACTTTAAATATATTGCTAAATGACTGAGAAATGTGCATCACCAGAGTTCCCTGAGCAATGCGCATTTGTGCGCAAATTCGAAAGAATCGTAGAAAAAGTAAACATGTTAGTGATGAGGTAGAAGTCACTTTCTTGAATACACTATATTCAAGATTATCTTAGAAGATAGTTGATCCCGGATAGAAAGTTTTAATGACTGAAATCAATATAAGTAACAAAGAAGTTATTGATCCAAGCTTAAGAAAGTAAATTCTCATGAGCGCAATGCTGATAAAATTGTTGATTCAAAGATCTCTATCGATGACTATTTAAAATTCACTGCAATACCTCGACATAAACTAAACCAATTCTAGGCAGTAACCTGTAAAACACTTTCCTCCCTAGATTTCATGGAGTTCTCTTTGAGAACATCTTTTATTGTTACGTTGCAAGACGTCTATAGGTATATATATTTCTCATATGAAAGTCACTATGGACATCTATAGTGCCTCTGATATGGCCATTTTTAGCTCTAATATGGTAAAAAATCTTTCTCTTTCGTTATTTTCTTCTTCTCTGCAACCATTCATTGAAAGGTAGCATACCTTACACATTGGTCTCTGAAGTGAACAGACCAAAACATACCGAAATTGAAACCGTTGGTAGTGATAATAGTAGTAATATATTAAAGGTTTACGCGTCAAAGAGCCTGAGTTTCCAAAGTTATAATAACAAATTAGATAACTTTACTTAATTCACTGAAGTTTTCAATGATTTAATTTTAACAATAATAGAAATGCCAAAATAAAAAAGGAAAAGATGAATTGTACCTAAAGCTTAAGTAATATACCAACAGTAGTACATTAAGGCAAGGTAAAACTAATGATAAAAAAATAAAAATAAAAACTAGCATTTCTTGGATTAAATGGCATATTAGATCATAAGGTTGTGAAGGTGGGATCCCGTCCCGCATTGAATCCACTCAGCTAGAAAGTCTTCATTCCGGTCTTGATCAGTCAGCTCAGTTTGAAGGTTATCATTCCGGTTCTGATCGATCGACTCAGTTTGAAAGTCGTCGTTATGAACCTTGTCAATCCACTCGGCTTGAAAGCTATCACTCCACTTTGATTTTTTCCTCCCACGTTTTGTTTCATCAGCCGATCTCTTCAAATGAATCCTGTATTTCTGTCAAATGACATTGCAATCACAATTTTAAGAATAATACTCCATAAGTTTCAATTTAAAATCACACAAAACACATGTAGTATATTATTAATAATTTTATTAGACTCCTTCTGAAAACAAACCTGTAAATGACTAGCAACATGTCCTACACTCAAACCAGGAACATCCATAATTTTGAGAATCATTTTGGGTCTTGCTTCTAAAAAATAAGTGAGATAAAAATGCACATGAGTTGAGTTGTTAAATAAAACAAACAAAGTAAAGAAAGGAATTAGGAAAGAATCATACTATCAAGGCCTAGTTGATTGACTGCACATAGAAACTGCTGATGCAGTTCTGGCGACCAAGACAAACGGGTCCTCTTTGCATTTGTTTCTTTTGAGGCATTAGCATCTTCTCTACCCCGTTTTCTATTTTCTTGAACCACCAAGCTTCCAACAATTTCATATTCTTTATTTTCAGTCAAACCGTTTCTTACAACATGTTGCCACATGATCTTGACATCTTCTTCAACCAAAGGCTTAGTCCAATATGTGCATGCCCCACATTTAATAGACTTCATAATAGATTTTTTTGTGAAATCAACAGCCATCACTAAAAAAAGAAATAATAATGTCAGTTCACACTTCTTAAGTACATGCATAAATATGAATGAATCATGTGAAATGTGTACTAATGACTTTCAATGTAAAGTTGAAGAAATTCGTACTAATAACAGGAATGTTGAGTTGTAGGGTAACATTTTGGATAAAGTCATAAGCATCCATGTTTGGCATATGAGCATCTATCAACATTACATCGAAACAGTCCTTTCTTTCCAACAAATTCAAGGCATCGGAAGCTGTGTTACATTTGGTAACTGAAATAAACAAACATATAAAAATATGCATAAGAATAAAGAAACAAACAAACATGAAAATACATAAAAGTAAGAACATAGAAACTTCAGAATTGAATAAAGCGCAATTAACAAAGTGACTAACCTTGATAATGGAATCGATTACACATCTCCTCAATAGTGTTAAGAACGGTGATGTCGTGATCAATGGCAATAACCTTGAGACCAGCAGGGAATGATGGGTTGTCAATGAAAACAGCCATTGCAATTTTCAGTCAGAAGAGAGGAAACACAAACGAAAAACAGTTCTTGAGAGTGTGTTGTTGATGGAAGAAGCAAGCAACAAACCTAAGAGTAATTCTTCAACAAGAAAGTGAGAAACACATATATGTTTATAGTATGTAGGGTTAGGGTTTTTAGGGTTTTGACTGCAATTCTTGAACAGCGAGTGAATGAATAGATATATTTATAGGTTTAGGGTTTCGTGATTGCAACGGTCATAAAAGAAACCGACCTTGTGGATCAAGTAAGGAATAAATACATAGGCGCTAGACAGCGGGAATAATAAGTAAGACATTAATTGTTTCATTAGTTCCTTAATTTCTACAGCTGTACTATGTTTAGGGAACTTTACATTATTGGGTGTTAAATTTTTATTTACAATTCCTTCTATTTTATTTTTTATACATAAATTTTTTGATAATTTAATTCCATTATTATTTTTTAGTTATTAATAATTTAATTAGCAAGTTCAACAGCTAATTTTATTAAACAATATAAATTGTGTCCACTAGTTTATTTGTTAAAGTAAATGATATTCGTTTTATGAAAACTTTTGGAAGAACCATCTTTATCTATCTTTTTATTTGTCGAATACAATAGAGAGAAAAGATGAAGTGAAAGAGTAAGAACACAATGTGACTGAGTGAGGGTTGTCAAAAAAAAATTACAAAATAGTTGCACAAATATCATTTCTCTATTTATTATTGGTTATCATTTACTATATATTATTCACTACTTTTATCAACAAAGCTTAGTTGTTACTGGCCACTACTTTTCCTCGACATTTGATCAGTTGACAACTATTAATTCACGAGGAGATCTAGGATCAACCGTGCTTTGATATCATCATGTAACACCTCAATTTTTAATACTGTAGGTGTATTTTGAAAGGCAATTTTTTTTCATAAATAAGTGAAATAAATATTTTCTTTTGCGAAAAATACCACCTAATATTTTTTCTTTTAAGAGATTTTCCAAATTAAATTAGAGTTAGGTGTGCAACTTTTTCTTTAAATAGGTAATGGGTTTAAAACTAAGATAAGGATTAAAACAAAATGCAAAATCACAAATGGGTCACATTGTGTTCCAAGACATAAAGTACGGTTAATAATATAACTTTCAAGTGTTAGTAAGTAATAGAAACTTAAGTTTCAAGTGAAAATAAATTTGTTTTCTTGGAGTCAATCTAAATTCCGATCCTTGGGAATTGATTATAGTGAGTCACTAGCACTCGCTCAAATTTAAAATTAATGTTGATCAATTTTTTTGTCTATAAATGAAGTGACAAACATCATTTAAAACTTATACATATAATTGCGAGATCATAAGTTTGAACTAATTTTTAATCAACATGAGTTTTGCGAGAGAGTGAATTATGTGTTTTGTTTAGGATATCTAGGTGCCCGATATATACTAGGAGGGTCCAATGTTCTACATTTTAAATGAGATATAAGCAAATTTTAATTTATATACTATGATCTAAATTATAATCAATTTTTAACTAATTTTATCTTATTCATTAATATAATTCTCAAAATATGGCTTTCAAAATGTAGAGTGTGTAAAGTGCTTAATTTGATAGGGAAGATCAATGATTGTCTCCTGAGAGATCACTTGATTAATAGTTCTCTACTCTTTAATCTTGCAGAAGTCGATTATAGAACAGCATCGACCGAACATATGAGAGGGAAGAACAACTTCACTGCCTCATAATTTGTTGACGATCATGGATATTCAAGAAAAAATGTAGAAAGCGGCATGAATTATAGATCATAAATTATGATCTATAACAAGTTTCATGAAATTGATGTTTTCATAAAAAATTTAATAAGTTTCTTGAAGAGAAGTTTAGAGAACAAAATTCTTTTGACAAATAATACTCACACCTTAAAAAAATCCAAGTTACACTTCATAATGATCAATATACCCTTTAAACTATGTAAACTAAGTTTACGTAGTTAATGTAAACTAAGTTTACATAAGTTTTAAGTAAACTAAGTTTACAGGTGTGTATGTACACGCGCACTCTACATAAGTTGTACATACATAAACTTAATTTACATTAACCTCTCATATAGGGATGGCAATTGGACTCATCCCCGATGGGCACTCGCAAAAAATACCTGCAATGGGTAGGGTAAAACCCCGCTTTTATGGGTATGGGATTGGGTTCGGGCAATTACCCGCAAATTTATATGGGTATGGATGCGGGTAAGGGCACTATGCTACCCAGCCCCGCAAACCGCATATACATATTTATATAATATAATAAATATTTTATTTATTTTTGGTGTACAATTATTTAATTTATTTAGCTATTTAAGGATAAACCTAAACCTATAAACTAATACGGGTAATCGTTTCATCTTTACCTTCATAAGTTCACGATCTACAAATTTATGATTTAAATCAATTTGATGTTTATTTTAGCATGCACTTTTTTATGTATTTTGAATGTTTTTATTTTAATTTTCGAGGAATATTTTGGATATTTTTTTATTTGGTTAATAATACGATTTCTACTATTTTATGAGTTGCTTTAAAAATAATTGAATCATAATTTTATTTCAATTGTGATGTTTTTATTGTCTTTTTTATAATTAAAGTGTGGGTAATGAGTACAGGTATGGGCACTTAAGTGCCCACAGGTATGGAGAAGGGCACTAAAATTGTTACCCATGAGGGTACGGACTCGGGTACGGGCATTTTTTACAAACGCGAGTATGGAGAAGGGTACTATAGTCCCCTACCCATTGTCATCCCTACTCATAGTGAGTAATTGTACATACGTAAACTGGATTTAGACTAATCTCTCATACTGAGTAATTGTACATACGTAAACCGAATTTACACTAACATTTCATAGTGAGTAATTGTACATATGTAAACTGAATTTACACTAACATTTCATAGTGACTAATAATACCTACGTAAAATCAAAATATGTTTACCTTAATAATTGATATGTAATGTTAAATAACATCTAAATTCACATCTACCGAAATAATACCTATTTAATCTAAATTCACGTCTACCTTATATGTCGCCCGCACATGCAATCTTATAACAAAACAAGAAAACACACAACGAACAAGATACAAATAGAAACTCTTGGATGATGAAATTCATGAAATTCACTAACCTTTATGAACAGAGTACCGATCAATGAAAAATATGTTGATTCAATCTTTAATCTTGGTTTCACATCTACGGTGGTTTGTGGGTGAAAGGGGTTGAAGGTTCTAAATGATCATGAAAATGGAGGTTTTTAGAATTTTACATGGAGAGGGGAATTTCGGTATTATTCTTAAATTTTAAGTAAATTTAGATGTAACTAGAAATATATAGAGTGAGATTAAAAAGATTATATGAGGTAGGACTAGAAAGAGTCAATTATTTTTACATGTAATTAAGAAAATTCCGAGTTTAGCCAACATTTTTAATCGGAGAATATTTATTTTTCTTTTTGACCATAAAATTATGAATTAGATTGCACTTTTTAAATCAAAAAGTATTTTCTTATCCATCTCTTAGTGCCAAGAAGAAAAAAGTATTTTCATATAAAAAATCTATTACTAGTCAAGTAAGGTTTAAAAAAAAAAAAAAACAACTCTAGTAAGGAGGAAATAGATAACAATGTAAGCGTTATGCCACATTTTTTTATTTAATTTGCAGAAAAATAAAAATAAAATTTATACGCCCACCGTGGGGCTCGAACCCACGACCACAAGGTTAAGAGCCTTGCGCTCTACCAACTGAGCTAGACGGGCTTGTTGTTATAATTCTCAACCAAAGATATTAATCCATTTAATAAATCTGGAACAATCACTCTTTTATTTTTATGGAGGAGATACTCTAAATCATTTGTCCTTATATTTATATATATCTATAGTTTCTAAAATATATATTTTTCCTGTAAATATTAATGAGGAAAATGATATCAAATAACAATGGTTTAATTGTAATTTTGGTTTCTCTAATTTCACCATTTTGCAAACTCGTTCCCATTATTTTGAAATTTGAGAATTTTGGTCCCTTTATCAAATATTTGGTCTAGAATATGGTGATATGACATGTTTTAAATTAAGTTTTTAACCAAAAAAATTTACAATTTCATTGATATTGATCTCTTTCCATCATATGATCATATACCACATCATATAAAAGTATCACACCATTTTTTTTAGTTGAAAAATATGATGGAGGGACCAAAACTGACATATTTTAAACTAGGGAGACCAAATCTGCAAAATAGTAAATATAGATGAATTAAAATTATAATTCAACCGATAATAAAATGATTGGTGCAGCAACTCGTGTTTAGTCGGAGTGTTAGGAGACTTAGAACCCATAAACAAATCGTCATGTGTTTCAATTTTGACTCTTGCATATTGAAAATATTTGGTTTAAAACAGATAACTTACCTCATGTTCAATCAAATTTTCAATGGAGATTAATGATGGCTAAATAGCGGTATATATCTCCTATCTATCTACAGATAATAACATGATTGATAAAAGATAATAATAATTGGGGTTAAAAGTGAAATGTGCATAACTTTTTTCTTCAGAAATGTGAAATATGCATAACTAAGAAAAAGTTCACATCATTTCAACAATTGTATCATAAGCAATTTAAATCCAACATTATTTCCTCAAGTAGATCATGAAAAACCATGTCTTCTACCTCTAAACCAACACCTTCACCATGAAATTGACCATTGACCCACCCATCATTTTTTGATAAATCTCTACTTACATGATCATCAATTTTTTGGCCAGCTTTGGATCTCAAACACAAGGACTTGCTCATATGAGTCCACACTTTATGGAGAGTGTGACACCCTACCATAGGAGGATAATAATGTGACCTCCCATAAATTTCCAACATGGTCTCATTAATTAAATCAAACAATACATGATGATTACATTGAGCATCTTTTTGAGGACAAAATTCAGGATCATTTTCCATTTCTTCATATAGTGATGGATCAACTGGAGTGTCTCTAGAATACCATGCTGAAAGGCTATCATTACTAGTGAGTCCAGAAATTTCAAGTACATATTTCACATAATTGAACTCATCTTTGAGTTTGGTGTCCACGTGAATTTCATGGTTCAATTTCTTGGTTGGAAACTCCATTTTTTGAGCCACATTATCCGATCTATCGACACGTTCTGGCTTAGTTTTCGAATCTATCAACATTAGATAAAACATATCAGTAACTATAGCTGCAACTTACACTATTTATATGAGTACTAGCAACGTACTCTCCGACACCCTTTTCGACACTCTTTATTATTGACTGAAATTCATGTTGAGTCCTACTAATTTATGTAGCGACTACATGAATATCAACTAATAATAGACAATGTCTGAGAGTATGTTGTTAGCATTCCTCTATTGGTGTTATAAAATGACAAATAATTTGAAACAGAGAAATATTTCAAATGAAATACGAAATATGATGTGAAAGGAGTAACATATATTAAAAAATAAAAATAAAGAGAAGGGTGAGTAAGGTGAACCTGATGCTGCTATTGCAGCCCTGTATTCTCTGATTGCCTCAATATACTGGTCATTGAAACTGCCACAATCTTGCAAACCATTATGTCCAAAATCATCAATTATTAAATCCACCATTCCATTAATCTTATTGATACAATCTGATCCTGATTTCACAATATTACTAATCACAAAATCATTTTCATCTGTACTTTCAAATTTTTCTTGAGCCAAATCTTCCACGAGTTTATCGAATTGAAGTTGATTTTTCGAATGAACGTTAAAAATCTCCTCGTTCTGAGATGCATAGGTAAAAGATTGAAGATCAGGTAATGAAAGAGTTCTTTGTAAAGGTATCACCATTCTCAATGGTGAATTTTCCTTTTCTTTTTCTAATTTTGGTCCCTCAAATTGAGGGTAACTTTCTAGTAATTCTTGAAGAGATTTGATTCTTCTTAAGGAACTCTTGTATTGATTTTCTCTAGGAATGATAATAGGGTTAGTCAATTTCTTCAAAATTCCTTTCTTCAAGTCATCTGATATCTCTTGTCCTTGAGGAATTTTATGAATGACGGAATCCATCCCAACACGAATCTTTTCTTTTTTGCTCTCTCCGGTCACATGCTCTATCTTTTGTTTGAGACTATTTGGACCCTTCGCAGATACCGAAGAAAACTTAACCTCTCTTACTACTATCACTGATTCATTCATATTGAAATTTGCATTTACTTTCGCTTTTAGTACTGATGACATTGTCTCTTCACAAGCTGTTTTTGAGGACTCAAATTGTACTAACTTCTGTGTTTCACTGTCACGATATAATCTTCCTTTCACTTTTGATTTTGATGACGAGTAAGGAAACGGACACGATTTAGACCTATTTAGTGTAATTTTTTCTCTTCGCAATTGTTGTTTATGGAATCGATAAACCATAGGAAAGACAGGATCATGAAGAAATGTTAATATTTTCTTTTTCATGCTGGTTGTTTCCAAACGACCAACAAAATGCTTGCATAAACGAGTGGAAACGCCAAATATATACTTCCTTCCATTACTTCCCACTCTATTTTTCTTTTTATCTTTTACTTTTTGCGCAAGTAAGTCGTTTTTCATCGGTTGATGATGCTTGCAACACAAGTTACATTCCCGGTAATCGCTGCTGGATGTAGAGTCATCGCATTGTGCACACCTTTTTTCAACTGAAGAATGTGGTGTCACCTTTTGTTCAACCTGGCATGCTTCAAATTAGATACTACTGTTAATTAATTTTTAGTAAGTTAGTGTACTCATTCTACATAGTGAAGAAACCAATGCATCCAATCAATTGAATTTAGGCTATGATATACTTTGAAGAATATACTTTGAAATCTCAACTATGTTTACATATCAACATGCAACAATCATCTGCAGTATGCCAAGAATACCATAAACAAATAAAAGAGTAAAAAGTCATTTTGGTCACCAAATGTGTGAAGTGGTGTCGCTATAGTCCCTAAATGTATCGAAATGACAAATACATCCTTGGGGAGTAATAAAATTCACATTTGAGGACTAAACTAACTAATGTAAAACACATTTGTGGACCAAATTAACCAACCATAGACGTATTCAAGAATGTGTTTGTAATTTTGATGAATTCGAGGACTATAGCCACAACGCCTAACATATTCAAAGATCAAAGTGACTATTTACTCAAAATAAAAACATAGAAAAGCAAAGGGGGCATAAACCAAACTAAAGTACAAAAACTATTTGAATTAATAACTTATTCCTAAGGAAAAAAGGAATGAGAGAGAATTATGTTAATAATGAAATGGAAAATGATGGGTAAGGAAGGGGGGGAAAAGGAAAAAAAAGATGGGGAGAACTTACATTTGGATTTTTTAATATGGCAAGGTTGAGGTTCTCCCTTTTGTCACAAGAAAGGGCTTCATCCCTTTCTGTATGAACAGTTCCTGCAAATGAGATGAAATGATCAGGTTTGAAGGAAGTGACATCTTAATGCATAGAAAATACTTAGATGGTTTCTAAAGTTTGATTAAGATTTCTAATTGTAATGTTGATATAGTGTAGAGTTAATGATGATTTATTATGTCCTACACAATTTTCTACACATGTGACATGTTACATTTTCAAATTGGATGCAAGGAAGAGGACTTGAAAAAAATGTTATCATACTTTTTAAACAAGTAACTAATTTTACATTAGTACATTTACTTAAATATGATTGAGGTAATATGGGATCTTGTTTGGTTGATCAAGTATGTCAAGATTTAAACAAAAGTTGTAATTTGTAAACCCTAATCTCGAACAATAAAAAGGTAATGAAGTCGGTGACGTAGAATCATCACATTGTGCACACATTTTTCGAAATGAAGATTGCCGAGATATTTTAGAAACTAACATATACATAGTAAAGTGGCGTAACGATGAGATGTGAAAATGTATACTAACCTGAAGCACTTCTTTCCCCGCCACCCTTCTTGTATGCATGCCTTTTTTGTATGATATGATGACATAAGGGATGGTGCAGGGCTTTCCTGCTTTCAGGATGATGTTTGTTACCATATGAATCAGAGTGCTTATGCCTTACCATGGTTGGCAAGATTCACCTTCTAAACCTGCTTGATTTTCACATGATCAACATTCACCTAGAATCCTGCTACAAGTTAGGAATAAAATATATCAAACACCAATTAATGAATGTTGAATTCTATTGATTAGGCATCAAGAAACAAATCAATCTATTACATCAATTCCAGCATCATTTAGACATGTTAATTTCTTTGCCATAATTGAATTGATTTAATGCAAAATCATAAGATGGTTAAATTATAGTTCTAAATTGTGGTCCATAACGGTAAGCAGCCGTAACATAAAAGTTTTAGAGGTTTTTGCAACAACATCGCAACCACAATTAAGGCTGCATCAGCTGTATTTTCCCCTCGCAACTTATCCCAATATCAAGGTTTGCAACATAACTGAAATTAGAATTTAGAATTATGGGTAAAATCACCTAATATGTCTTAGGTTTCAAAACAATATTATTCTTTGGTAACATGAAGAAAAAGAGATACAATAATTTAATCCCCAACCACATAAAAACTAAGATGAATCTATGAAGAAACTAATTCTCAAATTAATTTCAGACATGAAAAGGATGGGAAAAAAAAGGAAATTATTAATTTCTTTTCCACTTTTTCTAATTAGGATTATTCTTTATGGTCAATAATAATTAATGTTGTAAAATTCTTGCAAGAAATCTAAAACACAAAAGGTTAATTACTCATTGCATATTCTAATGAACAACATTGTCATAAATGTTTACTTTTCTATATTATTTCAATTGATTGTTCATTGCATGTTAGATAATATACAAAGCAATGCAGATTAGAAAGAAAAAAATACATGATGATGAATGATGAATCAGAAGGATATGTAACTAATTTGTTACCTTTTGGAAGAGAATATTCCTCCTTGCACTTGTCCATGAATGAGGAAAAAGGTGACACCAGGAAATTAAGCTCTTAACTAATTCTTGCTTTGTTTTAATTTGTAAGTTTTATAAATCTCTCAAGTGTAGGAGCAGAAAGTGGATCAGGTGTATAAATGATAAATAAACGTTGATTCGTTGTTTTACCAAATACAAAGTCAAAGACAACATATATTCACACCAATGTTATCGGCTTCTTATCTCTTTGCTTTGCTTTCTTCTATTTTTATTTGTTATTTTTACTAGGAAATGACATATAGGCTTTCTTGATTATGTATAATTAATTTCACCTTTATAAAATTTAAATGTATTCACGCCGATGAAAGTTGTCTCAACCGGTAAGAAATAGCCTCATTCGTAAAGTCGTGTGTTCAACTTTTGATGTTGATACCAGGTCATCTTTAGTAGATGGTCCGTAAGGACTTTCTAAACTTTGAAGTTTGACCTAACCTTGATGGACCTCGTAGTCTAATTTGCTTAAACTTTATTAAAAAAAATTATGTATATGTATTGACTAGAATATGCAAGTCCCTAAATTTGGCACGACATTTTTGAATTTCAATTGTTTTTATAGATAAAGAAATAACAATAGTCACTTAAAAACTCAAATACACAAGTGTAATTAAAAATCGATGTTCGAATGTCGGTCAAGGCGTTAGGCCTAACAATTTTAATATTTTACCAATTGAAATAAAACCGTGGACATTTGAATTTCAACTTTAATAAGAGAAAAGGTATGTTAAAGGGTGACTTGAATTTTTGTAAAATTAATTCTAATATAGTTTATTTTATCAATAACAATATAATATTATAAATCATTTTAAAGTTGTCATTTTTATCAACATTTTTCTATGCTTAAAAAAACTAGTAAAATGGTTTCCTCTTGTTCTCCCAATCTTATATAGGACATGTGTTGGGTGGTAAAGAACCAACATAAAAATAAATTAAGCGTAGTAGAGATGAGGATGTTGTATTGGATATGTGGTAAGACTAAATAGAATATGATTATAAATGAAACTGTTGTAAATTCGAACAAAAAATCACATCATTAAACTTAGATGTGTGGAGCAAAAGGGAAGCGGTAACCAATATCAAAGTAATCTTAAGCAACAACAACAATATATAACAAAACAAGATCCAATCTAGGAACCAAGTGTAAAGCACAAAACCACAAGCAAAAGATAAAGAGAGAAGAGAAACAAACGGGCCAAGAAATATTTACCCAGTTCGGTACAACAATGACCTAATGTGGAGGAGAGATTGATATCTCCGATCCTCAAAGAGATAGAAAAAGGTTACAAGAAATTAGCTTCAACAAGCTCTCCAAGAATAAAAACTTAATTTCTACCATTTTCTCAATCTTAATGAAAACATAATATAACATTAATTAATTGATTTCATGAAGTTAAAATGAAAACACCACTTAATCGTGTCATGAAGCCGTGTGAATTCGGTAGTAATAAGAGTAGACCAGGTGGATGAGAGTAAAATGTAGAGAAAAACCTAAAATAAATCATAAGAGAAACTATCAAAAAGGATATAGAACTTAATGAGGTGGCAAAAGACATAGTTTTTTTATATAGCATTATACGTCGTTTGATTCATATGTCAACCCCAGTTAATGTGATAAAACTTATTTGTTCACAATTATAAATTGTTATATCTATAGAGATCACAAACTTTTTTTTTTTTTGGTACAATAAGAATCACAAACTTATTTAACCTTAAAATGAAATATGTGACAGAAAGAGATAGGGAGAAAATGGGTTGTTAGATTAGATGGATGTATATATAAAACAAGTGTGTAAAAATATAATTGCTCATAATTACGAAATAGAAATGAAAAACATATTTAACAACCTCTAGTTAGTCTTTATACCCCACGTTTTTTTCTTCTGAATCTCACTTTTATTTGTTCTAGACATTGACGAATATATATTTTTTAGAGGACTGCTAGCAACACTCCCTTTTGAACATTCTCTTTAACACTCATTTTTTTATTGGATAAAATCAATGCATGTCCCACCACTTTATATAGGTTCCATTTTCAAAATGTATGACCCACATTGATTTAACCCAATAAAAGAGTGAGTATTAGAAAGAGTGTTATTATCACTCCTCATATTTCTAATATTGCTCACGTTGATTAGAATGCTAAGGAAACATTTATTTATTTTTTTGACAAAAGGAAACATATTTATCCGCCTAGTTCATACAGATCAAATTCTTCCACAGTTCCAATATTCACTCCAAGTTTTTTTCTTTCCATCTATCATGATCAGGTTTGGATTGGGGATACCCCAAATTGTAACTAATTTAAAATCAAGATTTTCGATGCTCGTATTTTGATTTCAATATCTAACAATTAGCAAAGCATTTCTAGAAGTCCATAGTTATATGGAACACATATTAGGCAGCCTCATATTTAGATATTTACAATAAGGGATTTTCCATGTATAATTGTATATGTACATGGAAAGGATGTGGTAGATATTGGTCGTGTCTGTAAATACTAGTTGTACAACTACAAACCATTTGGAACATACATCAATCAATTAATACAACTCAATTTTATGACAATTTAATTTCATATGCACATATTTTTGGATTATGTTTTTCTCATTTTAGCTAGGAAAATGCTAATTCTAGCGACAAATGTATCCAGCAAAATTTTCAAGACACGTGTGGCACTATTTCATTGCATAATTTACTGTTGTTCTCCTTAATTTCTGCCACACCTCCATATATTGTGCTAAACAGTGTATTGTGAATGGTTAATTTTTATTCTCGAAGATTTCGTGAGATTCCTTCTCAGGAGATATAGCACTGCTCAGATAGTTAATTTGTTCACATCACATAACGTCTTTTCAAATAGTTAAGAAACCTATAGTTAAAAGAAATAGTTCATTTTCAGCGCAATTAACCATCTTTGTCGATAAACAAATAGACTCGTCAACTAACTTCTTCCCACATCAATATATTTAAATAATTGCTTGCAATGGACACAAAATATGGAAGTCGTGATGGCTGTATCAAATAAATAAAAAACTAAGTTAAAAAATAAAGGGGTTGAGTAGTTTTGTGACTAGGTGGTCCATAGCAGCAAATCACATGCATATAGCTGCATCAAAGTTGCATATATTGCACGAAAGTGAACCACAATTCTACAGCAAGGAACTATCTTATCGTATGAAGAAAAAAATAAAAAATAAAATGTCTGGTGTATGCCTCGTATACACATCTATAGGTTGTACCATTTTAAAAAAATTCAGTTAACCAAATATATGGTATGTGTGACCACATTTGTTTAGTTGCGTGATCATTAATTTTCCAGAATTTATTTAATTAACTAAGTGGAAAAATAGTGGTCACGCGCAGTTTAGTTGCATGACCACATTTTACAGCCTCTAAATAGTTATCACAATTACGCAACTGAAAAAATATAGTCACACATACCATATATTTAGTTAACTGAAATTTTTCATAGTGGTACAAAGGATGTCTATTAATCTTTATTCAAAAATATATAATGAATATAATATATTAATGATAAAAATAATAAGTTTTGAATAACTATATGAAAAATTATAACCTTCATATCACTGTTAAAAAAATAAAGAAAGTGAAAAGAGTTAGATATGACAGTTAACAACGAGGTGGATGCTAGCTTTCAAAACCTTCTCTAGGGTGTAAGATCCAATGCACATTATAAAATAATAAAACTAAGCTGTTCAACCTCTTTTTTATAAAATATATGGATGTTGTGCAGCCAAAATATCCATATGCAGCTTTTATGAGATCAAATATATCAAACTAATATGGTTGAATTTATCAACGTACCAAAGAGTAATTATATCACTCGATAGGTTTCTTAATTTACTTGTTTGTAGTACCTTAATTTGTCAAACTTTACTTGTTTGTAGTACCTTAATTTACATTTAATTTGTCCTAAAACAATTTATATTTTGGATGCAGATTCGTGTTATTTTTAACTAAATTTTACACAGTTGTCAATCTAAATTTTTACATTTAAGATTAGACGATGCATATTTGAATCAATTTATATTTGTTACTTGAATTATTCAAAGTAAAATATAAATAGTTTGATTTTGATTTAACGGTCTAATATTTGTGACTGCATAAAATAAATAAGAAATCCTAGACACTAAACCACACTCTATCTCTCTATATATAGATGCTAACATGGACTGAAAAAATCACATGCCCAAAAAGTATAATCAAAGAAGCTAGCTAGCTATAGTGGAAAATGATTAAAGAAAGAGAGATAAAAAGTTTATACAACATTAAATAATCCGTCAATTCCCAAGATCTCTATAACTACCTCTCAACTAATTTCCCTTTTTAATACTACTTTCTTCCATTGTTTCTCTCATTAATTCTTCTTCATTCATATCTCCAACATGTCAAATTCAGAGCTATTTCACATCAAAGATGACAAAGAAGAGTGTAGCAACAACAATTGTAAGGTTTTGAAGAGACCAATATTGTTGATGTTAAATATTCAAGACAAAGAAGATGATGAGATTAAGGAAGAACAAAACATAGTGTTGTCTAAGCAAAAATTTGATATAGAGGTAGACACAACAACATCATCAAGAGAGATGGGAAATGAAGAAGAAGAAGATGAAGATGATGGATTCAAAACTCCAACTCATTTTGATAATAGAATCCCAATCTTTAAGCAATGTCCACTTGCACCAAGAAAAACCAAACCACATATGAAAAGAAGGAAAGCACAATGCAAACAACTACTTGATGTGTCAAGAGAGGTTGAATTATTGTTCCAAATCAAGCACAAAACATTTTCAAGTTCACAACAAAGTACCAAGAAAGCTCGAAGAGAATAGATCAATGCAAAAGCTTGGTTAGTGTATCTTAATTATCAAGGAGTTGTAATAGTCAAATTAATTCATGTAACTTGATTCGTGTTACATGAATGGTGTATAGAAATTTGATTTAAAATCTATAATTTTATAGTTTGTATATCAAATCATATGGTAATATGAGTTGTATGTATGAATTCCAGGTAAGTAATTGTTTTAGTCAAAATATAAATTCAAATCCTTTCAAACGATCTCATATCAACTGAAACTCATATCGTTTGAGTCCAACCTTTTGGTTAATCACAAACTTAACATTAATCATTTGACAAATGTAATTAAATCTCCTGCTTTTACTATAAGTATAGTTAATTCTTG
Source organism: Medicago arabica (assembly GCA_946800305.1). Taxonomy (NCBI): domain Eukaryota; kingdom Viridiplantae; phylum Streptophyta; class Magnoliopsida; order Fabales; family Fabaceae; genus Medicago; species Medicago arabica. The sequence goes on from OX326964.1 coordinate 9,406,307, forward strand.
TTATCTGTTTAATTTTCATGTAATATTAGTGTAATTTTTTACACATGCATTCAAAGCATAGTTTGATTTTTATTTTAAACTAACATATATTTTTAATTAAGTTTGTATTTGTAGAGATATTTTATGAATTAATATAAATAAGTGACATCATGTTGTTGTGATTTGAGTTACTATAATTTGTTGTGATAAGAGGTGTTATTTTAATATTAATTAAATCAATTACTCATTTAGCTCTCAAGTTGGTAGGTGTTTGGTAATCTGATTCTTGAAATCAAATATATTTCAAATAGATAATTGAATATAAAATACTCGATCATATTATATATTATGGGCCAAATTAATTTCATTCTGGAACTCCTGAAGTACTAATTATGATTGAATATTTTCAATTTTAAAATATTTTTAATTTCAGTGATCAAATTGTGTGATCCATTCCTCAAAAAATAAAAATTGTCTGATCCAACAAATCCTTTCCTAATTAATTTGACTATTTATTTACTTGTATTTTTGTTGAGGGTGAGAACCATGTGGGTTAAGAACTTTTTATTTTCTCTTCTTGAGATCTTAATTGATATTCTCAAAACACTTTTTTTTAAGGTGTAAAGGTAAAGTTTGTCAAAAGATCACGATGTTAGTATGGGTAAAAATTAGATAAATTAAAGATCAGTATGACTAGTACGTCATTATACTTCTAATAATAATAATAGTAGAATTTCTAGCTTTAATATTTTTGACCTAATTAAAAATGATTATAGCTTTAATTTACTACTTCCATTTGCTTCTTAACCAATTAAGGCATTTTTGACAATCATGTTCTAAAGGAAAGCAATTTATTATGATAGATCAAGATTCATTACATAGGTAAAGTATATTAGATCTTGTGCTTCTTTTTTAATTCTTACTTCTGGTAGATTCTTCCTTCAATTTTACGCTTGAACTAATTAGTTGTCCATAAAATAAAGCACCACACAAGCAGTTGTTGTGGATGGAATCATTACATCCTTCTATTTGCTACCATGTTTGGTACGATTTATGCAAGCAAAGTATATGCACGTGATTTAATGCAAGAAGCTCAGATTCTAATATCTACATTTGTTTCAATAAAAAAATTACTCTCTCATCCTATACAATTCAGTTGGTTGCTACAAACACAATAATATCTAGGGTCAAAAACCCAAATTCCCACCTTTTTTTAGATTTAAAATGCGTGAATTTGGTATTAAACTACTTGACCAAAAATATTACTCCTACCATCGGTGGCGGAGCAACATTAGGCCACGGATAGGTCACGGCCCAAAAAAACATATTTTTTTTATGGGAAATTACTAAGGTATGTGATCTAATATTTTTTTAAAGAAATGCTAGCAACACACATCCTAACACACTTTTCAACACATTTTCTTTGATTTGTTAAAATTCACATGGGTCCCACCAAATCATGTGAGTCACATATAAATTTGGTGGGTCCCATGTAAATTTTATCCAATCAAAGAGACAATGTTGAAAAGTATGTGTTAGAATGTGTGTCGCTTGCATTTCTATTTTTTTTTATGGTCAACATTGTGTTAAATGTTTATGAAAATATAAATTGGGTATATATTTTATAGTTTACTTTGAAGGTCCATTCAAACTTTTTTTTTTTGACTCCGTCACTGTCCTCCGCCCTGCAATAACAGTCATATTTGACAACCTCGTACAAATTAACATGATAAATGAATGAGAAAAAAAATGTTGTTCTTCCTCATCTAAGCTCATCATACACCTCAAATTGTTGTTCAATCTCTGATCCATTTCACCCCCTTTTACGAAGAAAACACTTATATATTTTTTTTCATAAGTAAGGAGAGTGGACAGATGTCAAGAGGCAACATCGACATACCAACTAGGTTGGCACCCCGAGAAACCTCCATCCTATGCCGCCAAACTCTAAAAATTTATTAAAAAATAGGGGAAAAAATTACAAAGGAAGGGGACTAGACCAAAACCCTCCAAAGAGAAAACAGAAAGCAATAATAAAGAAAACAACAACAAAAAAACACCAAAAAGAAGATTATGGAAATCTGTAGTTGGGTAAACCACATCTATCCCTAAAAAATCAACATTCAACTCATTAGGGAGAGAAGACAGCCAACCCGATCCTTGCACTGAGGGACCCATGCTCTAACATTTCAATGGAGGAAATTCATTGAGCAGTCTGATGATTATCACCCCGGGCTTTTAGGGGGTTGCTTTGCCAAGACTTGTTGCAATTTAATTTTCTGTTTCTGCTTTCTTGTAAGGACCGGCGTGAAGTCTTCAGCAGCTGACCTTTTATCATATTCACGACTCTGTCCCATAGATCTAGGCTGTGTTAAATGTTCTTGCTGGGATGTACATGTTGTTGTTGTAAAACGACAACCTCTTGAGCTTCTGGTATTGCCAAGCTAGCGCTAGCTTCAAGAGACCTTTCCGGAACGGCAATGGATAGAGCGCTATTTTCTTGAGAGCCAACCGTCGAGGTAGCCACCAAAGGATCAGGTACATACAAAGGCGTGGCTTGAGTAGGCATTTGGATTGCTGCCAAATCTAGAGGGATGGAAACAGTCTTGGGCGCAGCTGTTGCAGTACCATCTTCATCAATAAAAAAATCAACGTCATCATCATGTTCTTCGCCGTGTTCAACAGAAAAATTATTTTGATTAACCGGAAGTGTCTCGGATGAAAGTTGCACATCATCATTCATTACGGATTCTGCTAGCTCCAAAACATGTATATTAGGTCCAGGTAGATTACCTTGAGGAATAGGTTCAGAAAAATCTTGCAAGTGGTGCCGGCTGTAGTTGATGGCACAACAGATGTTGCATTATTATTGGGGATGGCAGCTGCTGGTGGGGGAACAGAAGTGCGTGTCTCAGCTGTTGGTGGAGGGACAGCAGCGTGTGCATCAGCTGTTGGTGTGGGAACAACAACATGTGTCTCAGAAGAAGGGGAAATTGTTGGTAAGGGAACAACCGGAACGTAACATAGTGTACCTGATGAAGAAGCTCCACTCCCACGCGGTGGATTGCTAGCTGCATCAGTAACCTGCTTCTTCCCACGGTCAGGGACCTTGACAACCTCGGGATTTAACCTCTTATAATTCATGACATTATGTCCAATGACATAACAATGATGACAGAACAAATGGCGTCTTTCATATTGCACTTCTACGTTAAAATCAAACCCCTCCCGTTCAACAAGGATTTCATCATAAACCCGCTTCGATAAGTCAATGTCCACAAGAATGTGTGCATAGTGTCCGAAAGCTCTATTACGTGTCGGTCCATAAATAGAAATAGGGGTACCCACCGCGCTTGCAATTTCTTTCAATGTTCTTTCACGCCAATACTCCTGAGGCAACGATACAAGTATGATCCATAAAGAGGCGTGTGTTTGTGTCTGAGTGTTGTGGTTAAAATCCTTCGTCTATTGGGAGAGGCAAATGAGTCCTGGTTGTAGTGAAACTGTTCCCGCTATCCAAATCCGACTGAAGTCATCCTGACGTTCAAATAAAAAATCGTAGAAACCTCGACCAAGAGAAACCATCTTCCATTGATGGACAATCTTCCAAATCTTGCCAAGTTTGGAATCGCGAGCGGTGTAAGGTTTGTCGCCTTTAGACAAGGTTAGTCTCCCACGTAATGCATATTGACAATCTTCCAGGCCTTTAACGTATTTATTCTGGCATATTCGTATGGAAAGGGAATCACCTTTGATGCAAGGTGTTGGAAAAAAATGTGTTTAACATTACCCTTTGAGAGTTTTGATGATAACAAGGTATTAAAAATTGACAATTGGATATGCTAATATTTGTTCAAGTGTACAGGACCATAGACAAAATTTTGACATCTTAAAAAGGTTCTAAAAGAACAAAAGAGAGCTAAGGAATCACCAAAAAGAAAGCTTGAAGCATCTGAAGAGAAGTGCTCCTGAAGAAAAGTGCTCATGAAGTGATGACGTCATCAGAAGCAAGTTCGTCAAAAGCATCTCATCAGAAGTTGAAGATCACCAGAAGTTGAAGTTCATCAGGAGATGCAAGACTTAAAGCTTCGAAGGCTGTTCAATGGACTTACTCTCGTCTAAGCATTGCAGAAGACCAAAAGATTGAAGCAACGACTATTTTGAAAGGATTTGAAAGCATTTGATGCTTATTTTTTGAAGAGCGTTGACAAAGTACAATTGTACGAAGTGTACAACCACTACTCTGTTTTTGTCTCTACTACAATACAAGAATAACAACTCTGCCTGCAACGATGTTCCTTCACATTTGGAATGGATTTGAAATTGATCCTTTATAGGACAATAACCATATCAGGCAAAAGATCATTGGTGATTGATCAAAGTTTCAAACGACTCTATTTCGAAGTGCAGACAATTCACAACGTCTCTTTTACACCTCTATATAAAGGAGTGAAGACTCAGAGAATGACAAGGACTCAACAAAAATTACAAGTGCCAAAACTCTGCTGAATTTGTTCTGCATTCAATGTTTCACTTAGAATTTCTTAACAACTTTCATATCTTAGAAATTCTAGAGTCCTAAAGAGTCTGTATTTGATTTGTATTGTGACCACCACTGATTGTATATCAAGTGTTCAGCCTCAAACATTTTTCTGTGTAATTCTGTTTGAATAGAAGTCTCCTGCAGTTGTGGTTGAGCATAGGAAGTCTCTTGATTGTGTTCAGGAGCATAGGAAATCTCTTGCAGTTGTGCTTGAGTAATTTGAAGTCTCTTGCTAGTTTTAGTAGTGAACATTTGTAATCAGATTTTACATTTTAGTGAACTCTCCTTGGAAGTGCAAGGGGGACAGGACTACTTCCGGTTTGTGGAAGAAACCTGTATAATTTCTCTCTCTCTCTCTCTCTCTCTCTCTCTCTCTCTGTTTTTATCCGCTGCGTATAGTTCTGAACATCACTTCAGAAGCAGTACTCTAATTGCTTCTGATCAGTGTTTTCAGCTTAGGAGAAAACGAAGAAAAAGCAAACACAATTCAACCCCCTTTCTTGTGTTTTTCTCACCTTCAATTGGTATCTAGAGCCTTGGTCTGTTGTCTTAACACTTAACAGTGTAACATAAAAAGATCTAAGAAAATCATATCTAGTGAAGCCTCTGGTTCTGGATCTAGGAACAACAATGTTGTTCCATATGATTATGGTAACAACAAGAAATCTGACTCTGGAAAAGTTCCTAAGTTCAATGGAGATCCTAAAGAATTCTCTTGGTGGAAAACCAACTTCTATAGTTATGTCATGGGTTTAGATGAAGAACTATGGGACATACTTGAAGATGGTGTTGGTGACTTAGTCCTTGATGAAAAGGAGCTGCTATTGATAGAAAGAAACATACCCCTACTCATAAGGAACTCTACAAGAAGCATCATACTATCAGAGGAATCATTATAGAAATAATACAAGCACAAGACAAGTCATATGATGTCCTGATCATATAACCACACTGACTATGATCCATACCACATTTGTTTGACTTAAATATTCATGATAAATAAAGTTCAAGTCACCTCTAGAAACCTTATACTCTAAATTAATTTACAATAAATTACCTCGATATTTATGTTCCAAAATAGTATAACTCTTTAAAAAAAATATGTTTATATCTCATTAAACTTTAACTATAACATATTTTTCATCGCCTCTTAGCCTTTATCAAAATCTTCCTTACAATTCATCAAATATTTCCCCAACATTTCATGAGCAAATTCAACTCTGTTAGTGGTTGTGTTGATAATATGCAAGACACGGTCTATTCATGCCCACAAATGTTTTCCTTCAAAGGATGCAATATGGTATTTTCAACATAGTTGTGGAACTTCAGGAAGTTCCTACACATCTTGTGGAATTGCACTACGACTTCAACATATGACTCTCTTGAAGGAGATTCAGCCATATTTTCTCACGCTTTCATGATATGTTGTTAACTAACTTCACATACTTCACCTCTTTGTCATCCTTCTCTTTGCCATCCACCTCTTAGGAATCTTTCTCTTTGATAGTCACCACTTTGGCATCCTTAGATTTGACTTAGCAAATTGTCTTTCATTTAGCTCTTGCAATTTTAGAAATATGAAACCGACACACTAAAACAGTAGATTTAGGGAAATTATTGACAACAACATTCATCAGTGTTGTATCCCTGTTAGTCATAATCACCTTTGAGATATTGTCTTCAGACTTCAAAAGATCAAGACACATTTCCAAAACCCAAAAGAAGTTATACTCTTTTTCATATGCCAAAAATGCAAAACCAGCTGAATATGTCAACTCTGTTTAGGTGAACTTAACTATCTTAAACAACGGTATTTTGTACTTATTGATTTTATCCATCAACAAAAAAAGTAGGAAAAATGTTAAACTATTTAGTAGATTCAAGATGAGCCCAAATATATCATGAGCAATTGTAGATTCACATATAGTTCAAAACATATTTATGATCCTCCAAATATTTAAATAGTTGTTGCATTTTGACCTTTCAACTCTGATGGACTTTTTGCATCTTTGATTTGCACTATAAACTTGTTTTATATTTGTTAAATTATCTTTTCTTTTATCTTTTAAATTCATCACGTCAACAAAAATCTCCTTCACTTTTTCAGTTAGCCTACCTGCAAAAAGGTGAACTTAAAACTTTGGCTTCATCGAATGATTGTGAACTTCATTAACAATACTCAGTGACCATTCATTAAATTTTTACAAATAACCACACAACCTAAATAGACATTCACATTTTCTTGATCTCATGTCTTCTTGATTTGATTCCTTGGTTTTTTTGTACACACCACCCTTTTCGCAACCCAACACTAACATTGGTGACCTTCTTTCACCACCATGATGTGATTCAATATAATAAAGGTTAATTTGACCTTTGTTACTTGTTGACGAACCAAATTAATCATATCATCTCTAATTTTTTATTTCTCTTATGTGAAAAAGTAATGTGTTGTATCAACAATGTCCTCTTTAGAATCAACGTTTGATTTCAAATGACTGGAAGATTTGATAATATTTGGTTTCAATTCAACGGAAGATTCAAAAATAGATAGTTTGAGTTCACTGGCAAACTCAACAATATTTGATTTTGACTCAACGGAATTATCAATCGGATGCTCAACCATAACTATAAAGAGATAACAAAACAGAGAAAAACTAAACTATAAAATAATAACATCAAATAATGCTACACAATTAGAATGAATAAAAACAATGGGGCTAATTGGATCAGGTGTTAGAACCCGATCCCAAGACCGGTTCTTAACTTCCGATAGGATCCAAAAAATTCACCAAAAACCAGCAATGTAAATGGTTAAAGGAAGCAATATTTGTTTATTGACGTTAAATGAGTGTTCTATAGCGATCCTTCTTAGATGATGTAAGACACACTTTTTGCAACAAAAAAAATATATAAAATAAATAATTTTTTGGAGGAATGGGTTGAATAAGTAGGGTGTGATAGAGAAGTGTAATACATGTGAGTTGTATCAGAAATATGTTAAAACTAATTGGTTCGTAAGTCCAGATCATGAGCGAACTGAGTCTAACCCTAATCTCATGCGAACAAGAATTAGGACCTAGGGGTTAGAGGATATTTTTGGCAATTTGATTTTTAGGTGTATGTGAGCAATTAAAGATGCTTATAGCATTGTCACATCATTAATTAATAAGTCACGCTAGCAAAAACAAAAACAAACTTTTATCCCACCAAGTCATGTGAGCGAAAATAACCTTAAATTGTGATGAAGTGGAAATTCATGAAATCGTCGGATTAAAAAACCGGTTTTTAAAATCGAGTAGCTAAAACTTCAATTTTTTTTTTTACAAAAATAAGGGATCAAAAGCGCATTTAAACGTAACAATTATTACTGCCAAAGATTTGAAGTTGGGGCAATACAAAATTATTCCCACTTACACAATGCTGCCAGCATCTGTTATGTCTCCCAAACCAGATCTTTCACATTTCATAAAAAGCTTCTATGAAGTCACTCTCACTTCACACTTTCTTTGTCTCTCTCTCTCACACACATTTTTGACTTTCAGAGACAATACAGTTAAATTCCCTTTGTCAGATATGTACCACATTATGCTCTTTTCTTTCTCTCTCATGTCCATATCTATTCTACCATTTTGTCAGCTATGTACCACACCACAGCACATCTTCCTTTATTTTGTTCCTTTGTGTATTTTGTTCAATTTGGTGTTACCTTAGTCAGAGGATACAATACTATCCATCCATAACATTATTCTTTTTTGTTTTGTTTTTTTCTGAAGTGACCTCTTTGGATTCTTCATAATCTTTCATTTCCTTTATCATTCATTCAACTCTCCAACCATATCATCATTCCCTCAAGTCCAGTAATGGCTCAACAGGTATCATCTTTAACTTTCTCATCTCTTTTTTTTTCTTTCTTTCTCACATCATACAAACAATCTAGGTGCAAATGCAATGCTTACACCAATGCAAAGTTTTTAAAATTTTAGTTCCAATGACAAATTTGATTATGGTTGATAATATTTCAGGAAATTATAAACACACACTTAACTATATTGTTAGTAGTCATGAGCATCGCTTTGATGAACATTTTAATTAAGTGATTATAGCATAAACACTTATCAGATAAGTGGTTATGTATAAGCTACTTCTATAACAAAAGATAAAATAAAGTCAAACTGTTTTCATAAGTTATTACATGAGAGTTTATGGAAATAGGCTGAAAATAACCTATGGACACGTTATAAGTTATTTTTATATGTCAACTAAAACAGTCTCACAGGTGTTTCTTTCAGTTGATAAGATCATATAAGTCAATCCAAACATGACAGTCAGTCATGGAGATAACAAAACTTTTATAGTGTTAGGCATAGCAGTTGCCTATGGTATGTAGCTGCAATTTATAACTTGCAGTTGAAGTTTTAAAAAACGATTTATAACTGTAATTTAGTCTATCATATTCTGTTTTTGTTTTTTTAATGATTATTTTATATATAGACTTAGGATGGTTTTGGTGTTGATGCAGGAAGAAGGGTGGCCTTTGGGGCTGGGATTATTGAACGGAAGAATTGGGTTGGTAAGAAACAGTGAGTTCTCTGGATCAATCTCCTTCAGCAGAATCAGCACTATACTCTCCAGTTCTTCCATCCATTCAACTGATTCTTCCTCATATCTTGATACAGAGGTTAGTAATTTGATTGCAATGGGTAAATATTAAACAAATGTGAATCATTGGCCCACTTTTCTTTAATAAATAAGCGAGTTAGGTTCTAGAGGCTCATCAGGGTCAGAAAAGTCTTAGGGCTCGGAGAGTCCTGTAGAATTGAATTAAATCATTACCAACTAGATCAACCTACGTCTTCCGATGTGTTTTACTGTGAAAAGTAAAAGTAACAAAATATGACATGTGATACAACAGAAAAAGAAGAGAAAAAAAAACTGCAAAAAGATAATATATATGTATCCTTATGCTTTTATGGTTATCCCTTTTGTATTTGTACAACAATAATGTACATAACAGAGTCCTTTATTGTTGATTGAAGTAATCATGGTCACAGAAAGAGTTATTGCTATAAAAATTTGTGTATGTTTTATGTATGTAAATAGATTATTACTTGAAAAAGAAAATTTTCATTGATACTCAGCACAAGTTGTACTAATAACAATAGTACAAACGAAAATAAAAAATAAAGTAAAAGAAAAAGATGGGTATAGATCCCAATATGAAATTTAAGATACTTTGCTCTTTCACATTGGTTTGAACTTTGACTATGTACTTTGTGATCATTTGTCTAATATGAAGATGAAGCTTTTTAACTTTAGTAGGAAACCAAACAAGAACTGAATAGGAAAAGGAAACTTCATGTAATGGACATGCTCTCCTCATCATTTCATATGGGGACCACAGCATGACTTAGAACACCATGCTTTGAAAGAAATTGACATTAATTTTACTTTAATCTATCCTTGAGTTAGAGCTCAATTGAAAATAATGTTGCATTCAAATTTTAGTCTTATACTATTAGGGCAGCTCTGATCCTCTCCTGCATCTGCAACCCCGTATGTAGATTAATCCAACATCTAAATGTACTTGAATTTGTTGGATTAATCCAATAGTGAGCATTTAGCTCGATGTAGAGGAGGCAGGAGAGGATCCAAAATCCACAAGGGTTTTGAAAATTACTTTTAATGAGTAGAAAACATGCATTCAAAAGTATGAAAAAGACAAAATTATATACTAAAGCAATTCAAATAGGAAACATTATGAGTATCATTTACCCTTAAATTATTCTGAGTAATTCTAATATAGTTATAGCAAATGGTACTTTCAATTGAAAAATTTACATTAGATTAGATCACACATGTTCAAATAAGTTACTAGTTAGTATGTGTCATTTTGCTAACTTCATATATGCTTGGTTTAGTCCACAGGATCATTCTTTCATAACAAGAGCATCACACTTGGCAACCTAATGGGTATTTCTTCTAGCCTCCTAGAACTGTCAAGGAGATCATCAAGGAGGAGAGAGATGATACCCTCAAAGGAAAACAAAAAGAATCACAAGCTGAAGCCATGGTTGTTTTCACTATGTACAAAGCTAACTACTGATGCCGTGAGTGCGAATCATGTTCGTGTTCCCTCTCTTGGTCAGTACCTTGAGGCAGAGAGAAGAGCTAGAAGTACTTACAGAAGGAATCAACGTGCTTTCATTCTTGGACATAATGTTTGCTCTCCGGTTCAAGAGTCAAACTCGCCATTGGTTGGCAGCCAAGTTTCTGTTAGCTCACCGGCTTCATTAGGTGAAGATAGTGGAAGAGAGACAAATAGAGCATTGAAGCAAAACAATGGATATGGAACACCAATATCATTCTCTTCTCTGTCTGGATAAATCAAAAACATTTTAGCACTTGTTTCGCTCCAGGTTCAGTTTGCGATTCTTGTGTCACAATGTCGTTGACACCACGATTTTACGAAGCTAAAAATTCAAGCTTCAGCCTCAGAGCACGGTGCCACCATGAGAACAAACACAGATTTTTGTTCCTTAGTTGTTACTTCATAATCTCACGTTTTCTCTCATAATAATTGGTTATTAATTTTCATGTTTGGATGTTCTATTTTAATACAGTACATTCTATACAAATTATATTTTTCAAGTTGCCCCTGATGAATGCAATAAAAAAAAGTAAGGGAGTATAACTAAGAATATGACAAAAAGTAGGTATATTACAAGAACCAAAAACATATTTAAAACTATAATATAAAACATCCAAAGTGAATCTGAAACACAATATATATTTTTCAACTCACAGGAATAAATGAATGCCCCAAACAATATATTTGAGGCTTTACAATATATACCTATCATAACTCAGCCACAGTTATAACCTGTGCAGAGTATCTAAGCAACTAGATTGAGAATACAGAGAATGAGAGAAACTAACCACTAAACTTTGAAATACCAATTCTTCAGTTGAATAGATTGACAAGTTCCGGGTTGCAAATGAATCATGGACCAAAAAGTAAGTTGAAAATGAATGAGTCCGGACAAAACACTGAAATCGTTGAGTTGAATAAAGTCCAAGCCATGTGTCATCAGACGCTCACAGCTTGAATGAAGGCGATATCGAGTACTACTTCCAAGATATTTGAACATCAACATACTCACGTGCCAAGGAAAAAATACCCTCATCTCATATATACTTACACTTTATAATTGGTAAAATAAAAACACAAATGTCTGTCAAAGTTCAACCGATAACCGGATTACAAAGACTCAAACAGACCATATAAGAATATAGTACCTCTATTGTCTTGAATGATCTTAGCGATCGTTTGGACAATGGGAAAATTGAATTCAAATAAAATGCTACAATAGGTAGCTATTCCACAGCAAGTGTAAAATCACCATTCATATGCCATTGGAAGCAGAGAAACCATCAGCAATCATCAAGACTTAAGAAATCCCTCATTGCTTTTCGGCATCAACCTTTCCTGAATTGCGACTAGCGATCCTTCCGAATGAGCCAATGGCTGACAAACTCTTGAAGCTGCTGCTCCCTTCACTGAAATTTGATTTTCTTGACCTTCTTGGTTTTGTTGGACTGGATTCCACTTCTGTATCACTGTCAGTTTTGATCTTGGCAACATTTAACTGAAGAATGGCACCTCGACAAAATGGACAAACTGGTCCGGTGGTGCAACCGGTTGCAGGATCAGGCTTCTTGAGGCAGCATAGTGCTAGGGTACAATGAGCACACATTTGATGATCACAAGGTTTTACCTCAATTGTGCACACTTGGTCGAAGCATATACAACATAACTCCATATTGCTTTCCTATACGAGGAGAAATAACCAGCAAATAAGTAACTTATAATTTTACTGAAAATCATGCTGGAGTGTTAACATTGCAATGAACCAATTATCGAAAAAAATCAAGAAAGGAAGAGGGTGTACCTCAGAATCCGAGACAGCATCGTCATACTTGCTATCTGAACGTAGTGGAGATGAAGGTATGTCATTCTCCTTTAATAGGGCCTTTTCTCTCTCCCTGTTAGCTTCTAGTAAAGCGTTTTCCAGTAAGGCCTTGGCTTCTTGATTGAGCTCGCTGATGAACTTTAGCGGAGATGGCCAAACAAGAGGTGCGGCTGATGAGGGATCGAGCAGGGCAGCACATGCTCTATGCTTGTTCTTAAGAGCAACTGTGAACGGTATTCTCCTGCAAAGAATATTTACAGAAGAGTTAAATTTTGCTAAGGCGAGAAAAGGGATGTAGAAGAAAAACACATGTTTTCAAAGTTATTATTTGACGAGCTTTGTATGCATGATTTGGATTTTAAGTACTACTAGTCAAACTATAATTTAAAAGGATACATATACTCATGTTTTGTATTTCTTTTCTCCTTTTTTCAGCTAATCAATTCAAAAGTTCAATTTTGAAGTATGAAATACCAAATAGAGGTTCAAAGAAGTACTTCTTAACCCACAAATCGCATGTAATGTCAGACAATTAACAAATTTTAAGTCAAACAATGAAGCTTTTCAGTTAATTGCTTCATCTTGTACTTCATGAAATGAAATCAATAAACAATTTAAAAGTAAATAAAATACCAATAATTTGCTTTCAAAATGCCGGCAATTAATCATGAAAACTTCCTATTTTTTTATGATATAATTTACACATGTGGCCATTGATCTAGAATCTATGATTTCATCATTAAGTTAGTTTCTTGAACAGATAACATATGTTTACTTACCCGGAGGAATCTAATTGAAGCCTATCTGCTCCCCAAGCAAGCAACATCCGAACACAGTCTACAGAACCACCACGGGCCGCCATATGTAGCGGTGTTCTTCCAGGAAATCTGAAATATGTGCTTTGATCAGTCCTCATAAAAATAAAAAATAAAAAATAAACACCAATTTTCATCTAATTAGACGAACATAACTTATAAGACGATTATTACCCGTATCCACCGGTTGAAGCACAAACAAGAGCCCCGTTGTCTAACAGGGAATGAAGGCATTCCAGCCGTCTATGACGAGCAGCAAGATGCAGCGGCGTAGCACCATTTCCATCTCTGATATTCACAAATCTAGCAAATCCCCTGGCAATATCATTGAGCAATTTGGATTAGTACCAATCTTATTTGTATGTGCTCATATCCATGGATGAGGACATGAAAGAGAGACTAACCAAGAATCTGCAACAGGTGAAGAATGAGCAGCTGAAAGAATAGCCTTTAGGGAATCTACATGACCATAATACGCTGCATAATGCAAGCAGGTTCTTCGTCTAATAGAATCAAACATCAATATCTGAAACATTATAAGCACATGTCACAGAAATTCCCTGATTGAGTAACCAATGATCAACACAATCGCTACCAATACAACATTTTCTCCAACTAAATCTTCCCTTTAAAATGCATCTAATATGAGCATAAAAAAAGTAAAAGAAGGAAGCATGACATACATTAGCTCCAGATTGAATAAGCTTTTCCATGCAACCAGTCTTTCCATGCATCACAGCCAACATTAACGGTGTCTAGAGACCCGAAAAGAAAAAAAGACGCAACAAGAATCAGAAAAGAACAGCCAAGTTTGTTGAATACAAGAAAGTGCAGAAATTACAAAGGTGTTCCCAACTAGAAAAGCGTATAGAAAATTGAAACTCTGACATAGACACGCACCTGTTTATGGCGATTCAGGACATCGACTTTGACATTCCGTTCCAACAACATGGAAAGCACCTAAACAAGAGTCCATGACAAAGATAAACAACATGAGAGATGCACAAAGGGGCAAATGATGTTGCATGAAACATTTATAACCAAAAGCTTAACTCCAAACCGCTTAGAGCCACTTTCAGTAAACTTCTCAACAAATAAAAGAAAAGTTGAAATATCAAACGATGATTAAGTCAGGACACTTCTAAATAATAGTTTTATGAATAAGCTGGAATTAGCTTACACACCTTATCGCAACTTTTCAAGACTCCTGCACTAATAACAGGTGTGTCAGGATCAACGTATCAGGCGTAACTTTGAATAGAATTGATTTTATAAAGTTGATTTGATTAAAATTGAGTTTGAAAGGAAATGACTTACGTTTGGATTGTTTTTACTCAGAAAACAAATTTGATGTAAAATTTAGTGTAAGATTTTCAATACAATATCAAAAGTTACTTTTTAGCACTTCAGGTCAAGATATAGAGACAATAAATTTACCTTTAAAGCAACCAAACATCTGAATTTTTTCTAAAATCTATTTTGGAAAGTACAAAACAGTTCTACCAGTATCTACCATGAAACCAAGCAAACACACGCTTGGATTGGCAGTGAATTTGACAAAATCACGGTGACACCATAGCTTCATTGAAGCTCCAAAGTGTAATTTTTTCCAAAATCATAGTGGCACACCGTAATTCTTTCAAACTCACCTTCAATCCGAAGATACATTTAAAGCCACTTTGAATAAACTCAAGTATCAATATTCATAAAAAAAGATCCAACACTTAAAATAAACCTTTCAATCAACACTTGAAAACAAAAGTTAAACTTAAAATCATCCAAAAATGACCAAAATTATCTTTAGTCAACTCAATTTCTTCACAAGTTATTTAACTTCTTCTTAAATTCAATACATGCATTTTTACTTTTTTTTTGGTTAGTTAAAAAACAAATATATCAACTAAAAAAACTCACCTGAGCTAAAAACTAATCCAATATATTCATAAAAAGTTTCAACACCAAACCAATCACAAAACACTTCTCTACAAATCACTACACAAACACGGACACAAGACACTACTCCATCCGTTTCTAATTATAAGCGAAATTGACTTATAATTAGAAACGGAGAGAGTAATACATATATACTAATAATAATTTAAGTAAATGAATGAACATAACCATCCATATGTATCAGTATCGCGACCCTGACACATATAATACTCATAGTTATCAGGGCCGCAACACTCATACATATATTATGGCAATGATACATATAAAACACTAGACACGTCTTCAATCAGAAGTGTCGAGAAAGAATAACTACCTCGATCCGACCATTGGCAGCTGCTAAATGAAGAGGAGACAACTTAGCACGACCAACAGTACTATCCAAAACACCAACATCATCCTCAACCATACTTTCAACAACCTCAATCTCCCCATTCACAACAGCAGAAGCAAACACACTATTCTCTTTCTTCTTCTTCTGCACCCCCACCACACAACTCGATTGATTCTGACCCATTTCCTCTCTTTAATGGATCAACAATCAGCACGTGAAGAAGTGGTTGCCGGAAACTTCTTCACGCGCCGCCTTATACGGCGGTGGACACGGTGGTGTTTTGGTAAGCTGGTTGGTTGGACTGAAGAAGTCAGGAAATAAGCAGTTAAGTATTGGATGGATTTGGTGATGGGAATATGTTGTCTTGGAGTTTGAACCTGCCCACCGCGATTTCGGGCAGCTGACCGAAGTTGTTTTTGCTTAGAATCAAAGATGAATGAAAAAAACGCTTAAACGTCAATTTGTTCACACTAATTTATGTCTTAACTTTTGAAAATATCTTGGTTTTGTAAAATTAATTATTTGATTAATCTTAGAAAAAAGTGAGTTTAAAACATGGTGACCAAGAATGTCTCCTATTGTCTGCTATCAATTGATGATTGAAAAGTGTTTTTTTCTTAAATAATTCAAATGCAATCTCACACGTAATTAGTGTAAATAAGTTGAGTGTCAATTCACATTTGTAATATTTAACATTTTTTATCTTAAAAAAGAAAAGAAAAATCGTTTTTTTGAACAAGAGAAAAGAAAAATGTTAATTAATGTTTTTCGGACATTGGTTAAGGAATTAAAAACTTTAGTATTTACCTTAAAAGTTGTATAGTAAATGCATCAAAAGTTTAAAAATGTATCTGTTTTAACTTAAAAATTTCTCTTTAACCAGCGGTGGACACAATGAGGTGTTAAAATCTCTAATATAGACGGTCTTGACATATGAACCTTACATATTGAAAATTGTTTAAATCCATTATAACCATGTCATGGATGTTATTTCTCTTATATAGAATGTGAGATTGTGCGGTAAATATATCTGAATCGGTAGCTATAATGGTATTAGTATGCAAGGTCTATGTTCAAATTCAGAGTCACTACTTCTTCATATTTAAGATGTTTTAATCTAGTCGTTGGACTAACTAACAAAAAAGAGAAGGTATTAGTTATTCTTATAATGGAAAATGTTAATAAACGACTTGAGAGTTAGAAAGAAAAATATAAGTAACCAAAATGAATTTTTCCTCTTAAGACTAAAATTTGTACTTTGAATTCAATTTATATTTCTACAGTAATTGAAATAACATTGGCCAAAGTCATATTCTCAATTGTAAGGATATTGATGAAATATTGAGTAATTTTCAAACATCGATCAATATACATATACAGTAGATAGATGACACTTCTCTATCCTACCAATTGGCTTTAAGTATATTCTTTTTATGTTTTGATGTCTTTGTTTGAAGGTTGAAAGATATTTTTGACCAAAATAGTAGTGACGTTGAGACAAAAATTAAATATGATACACTTGACGATTGAGTTTTACATAAAGTTGTGCTTACTAGTAGTTGAATAAGAGTTTGGTGGAATAATAAAATACACTATTTCAAACATTATATACTCTTCATTTTTATTTTCTTTCTTTTTTATGAGAGGATATACTCTTCATTTTTATAAAGTAAAATTCTATTGACTTATAATTTGATTGTATATTTTTCTAATTTCTTTTGATGCTTGTTGTTGCTGTATGAACAGGTGCTTGATTAGTCGATAGAGATTTATAATGATTTTTCACTCAAATTTTAGATATAATTTTCATTTTCATAAGCTGCGTCAATTAAATAAAAGTAGGTAAGAAAACTAGTATCAAATATATATCTTTTTTTTTTAAGGAATTATCAAATATATCTGGTGTGGCCTGCAGCCTGAAATTTCTTAGTCAATATTTCGTACGTAGCTTCGTATGAACATTTGTTTTAATGAAGTTTCGTATGAACTATGAAGATCTTGATTGCTAATAATAATAATAATAAGATTAGATGTTTTTTTTACAAAATAATATGATTAGATGTTGTTTCGAAAATATTCACAATAATAGTCTCTTTAATTTTTTTTCTTTTTCTCAAAATAATTGTCACTTTAGAATATCAATGCAACATTTATTATTTTTCCATTATTATACCTTTATTTATTGAATTTCATCCAACTTACTTACTCCACTGACTACAATTAATAAGTGTATTTTAATAAATGATATTAATTTTACCATTGAAATCAACACATTCAATCATTTTCTTAATAACCGTGCACAACCCTTAAACGACTATAATTTAGAGACGGAGGGAGGCAGTTATTTTACAATTATTATATGCACTTTCTTCAAAAAAAATTATTATATGCACTGACTCAACACGTGAAGTGTATAATTGTTGGCCAACTTGTTTTATAAAAAAAAAAACTAAAAAATTGTTGGCCAACTTGTGCCAATGCATGCATGCTTTTTATGAACGCGTTTTGCGGAAAAAGTGAAGAAAAAAAAATAAATGTTGATGGCTACACTGGTTTGCCATTTTAGATTTAATTTACATACCCAACCCATTCATGTGATAAATTCCATCCCAAGAAAATGTGATAAATTCAAGAATAAAAATTTAAATGAAAATGTGTGGTGGACATTTATACACTTTGAAAGAAATAAACTAGATCTGAATTGGTATTATAACATGCAAGAAAATAGAGAAAGAAAGAGGTGTTAGAGTACTAGATCTGAATTGGTATTATAACATGCAAGAAAATAGAGAAAGAAAGAGGTGTTAGAGTTCTTTTTGCACACATCAAAGATATCTCAACATCTTAATGCCTTTACTTAGGTCACAAGCTTGCGTTATCAAGCTCGGTAAAGAGGTGTTAGAGTTAAATTGGTGTTTGAGGATATGAGAAGTTGAAAATTAAAGATCAGATGGAATTCAACTTGAACAATTGAGGTTTAGAAAATTGGTCTAGGCTTCCAAAATTTCTCTTAGGCACTATGAAATGACGAATTTACCTCAAACAACAATTAGCGGTTGTTTACTCGCTATCCGACGACACTTAACATTTGTAGTTTGAACGTAGTTAACAACCGTTATAGAGAGAAACACATGTGAGAAACAAGAACATAAGCTGAGGTGTTCAAAGACCACTCAATATCCATGCAAGACAACAACAAAAACATACATCAAACATAATTCAACAACGTAAAACACATAATAAAACACAACATAATCGATCATGGATCAGACAAACTAACTTCTTCATCTTTTATCTGGTTACTTCATGCAAGCTATGATTTCTTAATAGGTTCTGAGCCAAATCAAACTTATATGAATATCTTCAAAAGATCTTACCAACGAAGAGTACAACTTGACTGGTCCTTTAGTACTGTAGTGATCAAATATTGAGAACATGATTCTCACGTCGTCATAGTTCTTAAGCTTCATCTCGATGAACTGGATGTTTCAATCTACGACAGTCGATGGACAACGATACTCAACACTGTTCATCGTCCTTGTCTCTTAGTGGTTTAGTCGACGGTTCTCAATCTAAACAGAGTGACATCAACTCGAACCCTTAACAGAGTAAGTTTTCCATGTAGTAAAATATAGCTAATTTTGTGTTCAGATCTACCGGATAAGTGTTCATGGGTATTTTGTTGGGTTTTACAGCAAATGAACTCAATCAATTTATAGAAGTTTTTATGCGTCGTGGTCCACAGAAATTGTCAGTGCAACCTCAACCACACAAAATCACCTGCAATGATGCTTAACTGTCGTTGACACCTACGATATTTGATTGTTGTTGCCTTATGGTAATAGAGGCAGAACCTGAGTTTACAAAAAAAGCTCTGTTTGGTAACAGTTTTTTACAACGAGCTTATAGCTTATTTCACGAACTTCCATGAGCTTATAAGCTATTTTTCAGACGCTACTCCAAGTAGCGTTTGAGCTTATAGCTTATAGCTTATCATTTTTTCTTCCAATTTTACCCTTATTGTTTTATCTAAAAACCAATTCTACCCTTTTATAATTTGTTTAAGTTACATTTATTTTGTTTTGACTATTAACATTATGTTTATATTTTTTTTTCTTACAAAAAAAGTTTATATATTATTTTATTTTTTTTCAAAATGTTACGTTTTTACGTGCTTTTATATATGTCATATTGTTATGCTTTTTTCAGGGACATTATAAAAGTAGCGTAATTCATTATATTCATTGTTACGTTACTTTTTTCATTAAAAAAAATATATTGTTATGTTATATTACTGTCACTTGCTACAATAAATTACGTTTATAATTTTCTTTGTTAGTTGAATTTAATGTTCTTTTGTTAAGTTTATAGTTTATAATTTTATTCTTAGGTTTATAAGTTAAAATGGAGAGATAGAAACATAGTTTTTTTTTTGTCGTTATAAAACTTGAATGAAATAAAAGTTTAAAATAAAATCTTAGTGGAAAATAATACTAAATTTTAAGTATTCTAAATATTTTGTAAAGAATAAAGTGTTTTAAATATTAATTGTTGTAAATTTTATTATGAATTCAAAATGTCCTTTTATGTCATTTACATTTATCAACTAGTTGAACCGCTAATTTAACTAAACACTTCAATTAGCTTATCAGCTATCAGTCATAAGTTATCAGCTATCAGCTATCAGCTATAAGCTAGCTTATCAGCTATCCGCTACCGCTAATTTTACCAAACAGAGCCATAGCTGATGATTGATAATTGATAGCTTATAGCTGAAAAAGCTCGCTTATTAAAAATAATGTGTTTGGTAAAATTAGCTGTCGATGCGACTGATAAATATAAAATAACATAACATGACATGCTTCTTTTTTTTAAACATAAATTATATATACATTTTTTTACTTATTTATTTAATTTTAAATATGTGCATTTATTTTGAATTACTTTCATCATCAAAATGATAAATGTTTTTATGAATTATTAATATTTTTTATTTCACTGAAATGATCTTACTATTTGCTGTAGATTTTATTTAAAATTATGTTATATTATATGAATTAAAAGCAAGTTAAGAGAAAAGAAAAAAAAAACATGGATAGAAACGTGCAAGTGGTTAGATGCATCAAAATATAAAGTGAGTAGTTTCTTTTCTCTGTAATATACAAAAGGTGGGTAGTTACATATGAATATGGGTAGTTTTTTCTTATTAAAAAATAATTAAATAAAATTAATAAGGTTAAAATTGGAAGAGAATATAAAAAGCTAAAAGCTATAAGCTAAAAAGCTACTTGAATTATCTTATAAAGAAACGCTATAAGCTCGTGAGAAAAGCTAGTTACCAAACACGTCATGTTTTGATCCGACAAGCTTATAAGCTAATTCAACAAGCTATAAGCTAGCTTATTTGTGTTACCAAACACAATCTTAGAGTCAATGAAAAATTAGTTGAATAGGAATGCACCGACACCACCCAAGCATATAAAAAAAGCTCTTTTTTCAAAATAAAAAATAAAAAAAAGCTCTTTGCAACTGCCGAATAATTGGATGAACATTTAGGGAAGATCATTGTAATTTTCCCATAATATAATTGTTTCAATTAATCGATGCAAAATAATGGAAAACGTGCAAAAACTAAATACTGGGCACCAACGGCACTTAACTACCGTGGCTACAAGCCGGCAGTTAATTATCGTAACTACCAGAGACGGTTAAGTGCCGCAATGAGTTCATGTCAGAATTTGCGAAAATATAATAGTTAGTAGAAAAATAAAACAATACAAACATGTAGAAGATATGATATATGTTTTTTGACATCAATGGGTGTAGAAATCTTCTAGCAGTCTTTCTTCAATGATTTGAGACTAATCTATTGGAAGCCTAAAGTGCAATTTTCTTGTCATGGAAGCTTGGTCAACATCAACAGCTCTCTCTTTTTTTGTTCTGAACCTATCCCATGAAAACAGTATAGATTGATTATCATTTCTTTATTACTAATAATAAAAACCACAAGGCATCGTAAAAGACATATATATACAAAGGAAACGTCAACCAACGGGATCCCTGAAGAGGAAACCAGTTTCATACATAATCAACAACATATATGCCTATGCTACAAAAAACCTACTATAGACCTATCAAGTAATTCAGGAGACAAAACAAGAACTCGGATTGGTTCATGCATGGTTCAATTCCTCTGGATCTTTGAAAATGTTCCTATTTGAGAGAAGCAGGTGCTTTGAGTTCCACTACCAAGTTGGTATGCATGAGCACGTGAATATGTAGAATATTCATGCACGTGAATATGTAGAATATTCTTCCTAAGGCTGGCAATAGTTTTCAACATGTTGCAGGCCATTTTTCTAATTTATGCTTTATTTTTTAACGTTAATTAGTTGTTTGTATTTACAAGCTAACCTAAAAGTTGGCTAAAATTTATATTTTTCTTGTTTGCAACATTTGAACCGAAATACTCCCTCCGGTTTCGAATGTAAGAAACAAAACAAAAAAATTGTTGGTCTCAAATGTAAGCAAAAATATACAAAAGTCATCCTATTAAATGTTACTATTCCAATTTTAACCTCATTGATTTTATCCAATTTGTTTCACATTCCCATGTTTAACGCATTCCAAAGATTTTTCATTGGTGGAGTTCAAATATCATGTTTTCAAGACAAGGGCATAATTGGAAAAATGCTATTTTTTTACAATGATTTAAATACAATCAATCCACTTTCTTAATATGTGTGATTTTTTTTTGTTTCTTACATTCAAGACCGGAGGGATCGGAGTAAGATCTATGACAATTTATGTAAAGTGTGTTAATTTTTTTTACGTATAGTCTACTTAATGTATCAATTATTAATATAATACTCCATGCAATAAAAGACATACAAACACCCTCTTCTTTGACATAATCTTTGAAATTGTCCTCCGTCCCTATATCTAAGCACCCATTTGATTTTATTTTTGTCCATAAATCTAAACCCCTTTTCAAATTACTAGATGCATTTATTATTTTTTTCTATACATACCCCTAATTAATACTACTAACTTGTCTTGAAATATGAAAAGTCAAATTTAATACACATACAAACGAATGACAATTTGGTAATATTAACACACAAAAACAGACACATTAATTACACTGACAACTTTTCTTAAGAAATATGAAAAATGCAAAGCAGGGTTACATATAGGAATGTAGGGAGTAATAGTTAGTATAAGAGATGTAATAACTAATAGGAATCAGATCAGAAATACAATCAAGATCCAACATAGTCGTGGCTAACATGGAGTTTGTTATCATAATAATGCAGTTATTCAAAGTCTACATTACCGATATTCCTCTTTTCTCCTTTTTATCTAATCCTTATTTCCTTAATTTCAGTGCAAAAAAAGTTAAATGTGTGCATTAAAAAAATGCTAAGCATTACATTGCAAATGTAAATCAGATCAGGGACAAGTGAAATATGGTGAAATTATCTAAAGAGCTCTCTTCAGGAAAATGTAACAATCATGCTGGTGACTCCACAGACACTATGAGTATTTATGTTGGATGACAAATTGCAAGTATGCACTGTCAAGTTATGGTATAAAAAGAGATATTGACCCCACAGGGACCGAGGTGATATAACTTCATATAACTTTTCAATTGAAAACTTGTTTAAAATAAAATAAAATAAATCATTTGTTACAATA
This sequence comes from Medicago arabica, assembly GCA_946800305.1. Classification (NCBI taxonomy): domain Eukaryota; kingdom Viridiplantae; phylum Streptophyta; class Magnoliopsida; order Fabales; family Fabaceae; genus Medicago; species Medicago arabica. The sequence goes on from OX326964.1 coordinate 9,429,599, forward strand.
ATAAAATAAAGATAAAGGTTTAGGAAAATAGTTAAAAAGATTTAAAAGTTCTCAAAAGTAAACATGTGTTTTAAACAAAGAATCAGTTATGACGGAGCTCTGCTATATCTACAAAGTTATAGCTTTCTACGGCTTCCTGCCAACCCGGTGGGCTTTGGGGTCTTGCGACTCAGTCACCATGTTTAGCATGTTAAGACGTCCTCTCAGACGATAGTAAATATTGAGCATTTGTCTATGAAAGAGTCCTAGTTAGATCTTACCGCTTCCATGCTCTTCCAAGATCTAGTTTTCGTTCAAAACAATATCTCTTGTTCCTGTCACCTCTCGATACTTAGGGACGTATAACTCATATCAAACAAACAAACATTTTCTATTCTCATACCCCCCTCAGTCTCAGGGAGCTATAACATCATAAGTAAAAAGATCAAATTTTACTTCCAAAATTTTTGAGTTAAAACAATTTGTTTGAAAGAAACACAAAGATATTGCTTTATAAATCTTAAGCAAAGAATGTCCTAACCTCATCATGTCTAAACCACAAGAAGGGGTTTAGCTCATGATAAGCTTAACCACGAAGATGAAGATGAAGATGAAATGAAATATAAATGAAAACATGAAAAGTTAAATTGATAGATAAAATAAAGTTAATAACATTTTACAATCCAAGAAGGAAAGATGTGAGCTTTAAGCATCGCCTTAGTAATCCTAACTATATATCACCAAGAACTACTAGTGCTCATGCTCATCTATGGAGAAGATGAGATGGAGTGAGAACTCTAGTGCTGCTAACCCTAGCTTGAACTTGGTCGCTAAATTCACGATGTAACATTTCAGACCCCTAGCACTACCATGTGATTGTTCTTTTATAGTACAAAGCCAATTACTACAAGTTGTACCCTTTGATCATTTCCCCTATAAGTTGTCCTTGTCTTATCCTATCAGTGTCAAACATATTCTTTATTCCTTGTACTGCCAATCGTTGGTGCCAACTCATAGAACTTACTCATTAAGCAATGATAAGAAGGCCACCATGAGTTCGTACAATAGTACAACTCGGCCCGTGATCTGGTATGTTACATCTTCAATCATGCATCTTCAATTCCATGTTGTAGCTCCCGAGATCTCTAGTGTCACTCTTCAGTGTGTTCCATCAAACATCCAAAATAAGTATTATTAGTTCAAAATGATCAAATAACACTAAAAATTAATTAAAACCATAAATTTCTAAATAGTCAGTGATTAGATGCTTTAGATCATGCATTCACTCAATTTCTCGTTCATTGTGGAGAGTAAGTGCAATGTAATAACCTACAAATTTGCCGGTTATAACATACTCAAGGGAGAAAAACAACAAGAAACAAACAAACAATATTAAACCAACAAATGTTTAGAGACGTTAAAAGCTTCATTTGCAACAAATGCAAAGCTTAATGTGTACTTGTTTTGAAATTCTACAAACATTCACACTTAGTTTGTTCCAAAGAAATAAATTATTATGTTGCTTGCTTCTCCTGTTATGTACCTCAGAACTCATGAGGGGAAGGGGGTGAGAGTAGAGGTTTTTTTATAGAGAATAATAAAGGAATACTTATGATTATTATATTTTTAATTTTAAAAGTATTATAACATAAATTTGATTTCGATAATTTGTTCAAACTCTTCAAAATCCTCCTCCAACACAATTTCTCCCAAAGCCCCTAGCTCCCAAAATCCTTCATTCTTTCAACTTAAACCTTCCTTTCTTTCAAAGCCCCCCCCCCCCCCATCCCCTATCCGAATGGGTTTTGAATTTAAATGTGAAATAACGACATGATATATGATCATATAATACTTCAATCAAATATAATTGATTTTAAAAAAACATTTATAGTATCTGTAACTTAAACAAGGAAAGTAAACCATCCATTTTTTCCCTCGTAAACTCCAAATCCATATATACCCTTAATTGAATTAGATTCTACCACCACAATTCGGAAATAATATAACAATACTAATTTTAAAATTATGGTCTACAATATCAATGACATCCATATTCACAATCTATGAAGCACCGACACCAGAAACGAGATCGACATTAACACGTTGACATTGATGTTGGACATTGACATATGTAAGATACCAGACACACATTCAATCAAAGGTGTCGGTGCTGCAAAATTAACAACATTGATAGTTACAACAAACCTAACAAACAAACCAACCTTGATAAGATCAACATATCTTTGAGTTTTGTACAACTTGGAAACACTATCCAAGTGATCATAGTTGAGGTTTTCTAAGTCAGCAAGGTGACCATCAACATCTTCATCCATATCCGACGCATCAACATCATTATCCGCCGAAGATAAAAACAAACCACACTACTCATCGATTTAATCACACACACTAAAGTATAAAATGAATGAAAATAGTAAAGAAAAGTATATTGATAGGAACTTCATCCTCGTTGTCAGAGAGTTCATCAAGGTCAGCAAGAGTAGCCTGAAATTATAAATGAACAAAAATTGAATAGTTAAGAAAGTGGTGACAAGAAGATGTTGATATGGAACATCAATGTCTTAGGGAGAAAGAGAGGAAAAGTACCATACATGTTTAGGAAGACATAGTGGTTGATGAATCTATAAGTGGAAGGAAGACAGACTTACCAAAATCTAGGTTGATGAAGGAGGATGTACCTTCTGAATCCCGAACACAGATACCCACACCAGTACGGTTAAGATGAGAGGAAAAAGCAGCATCAATATTACACTTATACCTGCCCGACAACAAAGGGTGCTGCCAACTAGAAGGTGTCACAGATGCCGAGGTGCCAACTACGGCCGAATATCCCACTCCATTGGACGGTTGCGGTTCCTGTTGAGGAATATGATCAGCTACGATGGGAGCATTAGCAACCTGCCAATCAACGACCAAATTCTTAGCTCGCTCAACAACCGTGACACTTACTTCCGTAACATCATCCCAAACTCTAAGATTTCGGTGCTTCCAAATACTCCAAAACGTTGATGCCAATCGTTGATTAAATTCAACAAACAAAGTTTCCAACAACAGAAAAATAGTATCAGTTGCCGAGTTAGTAGAAGACAAGGCGTGTTGGATAGATCCCCAAAGGCCTGCCATTTTCCAAATTTGGACAACAAAAGGGCAATTGAAAAACACATGAGCATGATCTTCTTGATGTGATGGACAACTAACACAGTTTGTAGGACATTGAACACCCTTGTCAAGAAGAGGAACACGAGTCGGAAGACAACCCGACACATACGCTACATTAGATTCTTAAGTTTAGGGGGAACCTTGAGATTCCAGATATCAGACCAATAAGCCGAACGCCATAGATGAGAGGAGTCAACGAGTTCTTCGACACATAACCTGTAAGCACTGCAGACAGAATATCGTCCATTTAATTAATATTAAATGTTCATAATGGAACATTATTCATATTAATCCGTACTTAATTATTTATTAATGACAAATAATGACTATAAAAAATGATCAAACCAGATTGATCCAGAAACCGGCTTTTAAAGAGTTTTATCGGTTTGCACCGGTTTAATTACATGGTTGATCTGATATCTAGATCAAACCGTCATACCCACCGGTTCCAGGTCGGATCGGTTTGATCAGCCGGTCCGAGCCGGTTTTTAAAACTATGATTTTGTGTTTCAATTTTGGGCAAAAATATTCAAATCCCCATTGTGAACTGCCACATTATCGATCGTCAAAGACATTTAACAACAAAGACTAAATGTACTGACAAATTTTTTTTTAAGGATATAAAAATTGCAAAATATTCTCGAGGGACATAAATCAAAAATCATGAATTTTATGGATACCACATCGAAGCTCCGGTATTCAACATTATTGAAATGTGGAGTTTCGATCATTTTTCCAACAGTGAACAACGAGGCGTCGAGGAAGGCGACATACGATGGTGTGCACGTGATGCACCGGTGGTCTTGGGGGATGTCTTTCGATTTTTGTTGATTTTTTAAATTTTTACTAAATTAATAATTTTATTATAATAGCCAAAAAATATTTCCTAAATGATTTTTAAAAGAAATTATTTTTTCCCATAAAATAGTTTCTAAAAGAAAATATTTTTTCCCAAAAATAATTGTTTTCTAAAAAAAGTTTTTAATTTTTTCCAACTAAAATTACTTATTTTCTAAAATATTTTTTTTACTATATGTTGAAAATTTGAATAGGGTCAAATGTTGACCCTCAACAAAGCCTATGATCCATAAAACAATAAAAATGATGTTGAGCCTAATACACATTCACTTAAAAGAGGGGACTAACAAATATTATGCTTTTTTATTATTATTATTATTATTATAGAAAAAATATTGTGCTTTAAAGAGGCATAATAATGAGTGTTTTTTAATTTGGAACTTTTTTGACGATTTTTCTCGTAAGTCTTGCACTTTAAAAATAAATCTCACATGTGTTTCACTTGATAAGAGATATATTTTGAATCATTAGTAAACCTTTATTTTTACAAATATAAACAATATTTGTTCATTGAAATTGATAAAATATATCAATACAATACAAATTCAAAATCACAAAAAATTAAAAAGATAATCTACGAACAAACTCACAACATCTATATTAATAACATAAAACTACAAATGAGTACTCCCTCCGGTCTTGAATGTAAGAAACAAAAAAAAATCACACATATTAAGAAAGTTGATTGATTGCATTTAAATCATTGTAAAAAAATAGCATTTTTCCAATTATGCATGACTTTTGAACTCCACCAATGAAAAATCTTTGGAATGCGTTAAACATGGGAATGTGAAACAAATTGGATAAAATCAATGATGTTAAAATTAGAATATTGACATTTAATAGGATGACTTTTGTATACTTTTGCTTACATTTGAGACCAACAATGTTTTTGTTTTGTTTCTTACATTCGAGACCGAAAGGAATATATATGTCTACGAATATGACCATATTCAAACGAACGAAATACTCACATTGGTAAACTTTCCACTTTTGTCGATGAAAAACGTTTGTCTTAAAAATTGAACTAGAGGAAGTAAATATTTGGACCATATAAATGAACTAGTTGACCAAACTTTTTGTTTGATTAAGATTTAAAAGATCAAGTAGATATTTCTAGAAGTTGAGAGTATGGTATGTTATTATTGTTGGTGACAAATCATTTCCAACCTTCACCAACCCATTACCTATACCAACCACAATTCTTTGCTATTCATTCATTTCCACCAACTACCCACCTCTTTTTTTTCCTCTTTATTTCAAATACTTCAATTTTCGTGAACAAGTTCTGATCAATCAACAATGGGTGGTGAAGAGCGTAAGGTGTTCACTTTGGCTGATGTCTCCAAGCATAACAGTGCCAAAGACTGTTGGCTTGTTATTCATAACAAGGTAATGCTCTGTTTTTAATTTTTATGTTCTTGTTTTTTTTTTGTTGTAATTTGTTTGGTTCTTTTTTGAAATTCTAGTGTTTTGTTTGTTTGTTTGTGTTGAAATGGAATTCACAAGTGAAATGGTTGAGAATTGAGATTCACATTGTTTTGATGTTTTTTCTGTTTTATTATGTTTTGTTGTGACAACCTTAGTTGCATGATTGGATTGGATTAGTTAGATTTAGATCTATGTAAGAATTTGATTTGTTTTGATTGAAAAAGGTTACATTTTGTGTAAAGGGATTTCTTTTAAGAAAAATTGCTGAAAATTAGATTGTGTGTGTTTTTTTACTCGTATGCGGCCCAAAGACCGACTAATCTCAGGAACCAATCCAACCGTCCACTTGCATGTAGAGATTGTGCTTTTATTCTGGTTTTTTTGATACTATGTGTGTTATTTTGTCTAATAGCTTAGCGGAATTTGAACAAATTGAAATTGTTTGGTACACTATCAGCACAAAGTGTTGTTAAATAGCGCGACTATTGTGGTACTATATATACCTCGATAGTGTAGCGGAATATCAACAAAATGGTATTTTTTGCGATCTATGATTGACAGTTTGTTTTGAAGCATACTGATTTTCTTTTAAAACACTGAATCTCTGATTTTGTTTTTATGTTTTTTTTGTTTGTTTTCCAAAGTACTGTTTCTGAGTTGTTGATCTCAAATTGTAGCCATATGCAAATTTCCATTTGTTTTCTCTGATTTTGTTTTTTATGTTGAGACGTGTTAAATTTCATATTCTGGAATGAAGATCATGATTCCAATACGGAAAAGTATGTTTTGAGAGATTGAAGGCTTAATCTAATATGCCTACTATTTTGAATTGTATTCTACATTGTCTTGAAAGCTTAAGTTGGTAAACAAAGAGAGAAAAGTAGATGTTGAAAACTAGGACAACTATTAAACATTTTGTGTGTGCTTTTCTTTCATATCGTACCTGTTATTTACGAAGCACAAACTAATACATGGACATCGAACACGACAGTGACACATAGATGCCAGTAATAATTTGAGAAAATGAAGGTGATTGAAGGTAACCACATGTGTCAGTATCGGACTGGGACACGCCTTTAATCTAAAGTGATGGTGTTATACAGAAACAAGAAATATCTTCACATATTTCCAATATTTTGTTTTTTGAAATTGACTTCTTTCAAGTTGCGCATGGTGTTGTTATATTGGAAGCAAGACTTTGGAATGACTTAGATTTCCTCTGCATTGACTTGGTCTTTCTCCATTTTTTCTTTACCCTTATTTTTCATTCTTAACTGGAATACAATCATAAGATGTAGGAATTGTTGGGAGTAATGAGTCATGTGCATTTGGGGTTTAAGAAAAATATATCACTGTATTATTTTGTAGATTTGAGCCTTTACGATAACTTATTGAATTAGGGTCTGTTTGGATTGACTTATTTGAGTTTATCTACTGGCATAAACACTTGTGAGACTGTCTAGGAGAGCTTATGAAAACAGCTTATGACATGTTTATAAGCTGCTTTCAACATATTTTTGTAAACTCTCTAGAATAGCTTATGGAAACAACTTATAAGCTTATATGAAAACAATTTGACTTGATTTTACTTTTTATATGATAAGCGCTTAGGCTTTAGTAGAAGAAATTCAAACTTCAATGTTTTCACTGCACTGCGAAGTTTCTTTTTATCTTTTAGAGTGATTTGAAATTATGCTTTGTAGGTGCCTTCTGTCCCTTTACCTTACCATATATATTTTGGAACAGGTTTACGATGTGACTAAGTTCTTGGAGGACCACCCCGGTGGAGATGAAGTTCTAATTTCTTCCACAGGTATCCTACATTGCCTCTGAACAAGTTCTTAATTATTCCAATTTAAATCTCATGATCTCAGAGAATTGATATGTAAATATAAACACCTTTTGATAATCCAAACTACACATGTTTTCAGGGAAAGACGCATCTAATGATTTTGATGATATCGGTCACAGCACAAGTGCTTATACAATGATGGAAGAGTTTTATGTTGGAGACATTGATTCATCAACCATCCCTTCTAAGGTTGATTACACTCCACCGAAACAACCTCACTATAATCAGGACAAGACATCAGAGTTCGTCATCAAGATCCTCCAATTTCTAGTTCCCTTGTTTATCTTGGGTGTGGCAGTTGGTATTCGTTTCTACACCAAATCAACACAATGATTTAAAGAGCAAGAAACTTAAATATTAGCAGCATTTGCAATAATATGTTTTTGTTGAGTGTTGAAAGACAGACATGTTGGGTTTTCAAGTGTTCAAACTAATTTTCTGTTAAATCTCATATTGTCTTTTTCTGTCATTCATTTCCTACCGGAACCGGAACAGTTTTACGGAGTTTTAACAGTATAAAATTTTGGTTCATTCTGATATTTTGTTTTATTTTCCAATTTTGATATATCAATTATGGTGTGATGCTGCAAATAATCGGTTTATGGGAACCATAGTTGATCTCTTTTTTATTTAAGTGTGTTTGGATATATAGTTCAATTGAGCAAATATCTAAGAAAAATGTATAGCTTGTTTCTACAATGGAAAAAGGAATGCAGGAAAACACTCTATAAGTTAAAAATACTTATGATTTCGTAAGGAGCTCGTAAAATTAAATACTAAAATTGACTTATATATAGTTATCCAAATTTTTAACCAAATTCAAATGATTATTGCTTCAAATCTCAAAAGAAAACAAAATGGCATAAAGATCTCAATTATAATAAAGTCTAGGATAACATACAAAATTTCATAAACCTTACTCTCTTCAATATTGCAAGAGTGTTGATCATGAATTATTGTCTTAAGAGAACCCACTATAAGTTGTACAAGGCAGCTTAAAAAGAGAAATAAAACTTCAAACCAAAGACATATAAAGACAAATGCATGAAAAATAATATAAAAAAACAGTTGAAGCTAGCAAACCTCTTCTACACACATATTTGTAGTAACTCCTTTAGGAATATGGTTGATGGTTGTTTTGGAGAATTAGTGTGTTTGCCGGTAAGGGTATATGTAGCTGGTTGCTCTATAGCTTCACCAAGATGAAATTTAAGAGGCAGAACAAGGTGTTGATTGTAAAGTAGTCAACGTGGCAAGGATAACCGGCGTTTTTGGAAGCTTTGTGTTGATTGTATCTCACTATTGATTTCATATACCCTCCTCGCAAGAGATGAAGTGAAAGTGACAGTGAAATTTTGTTTGATTTCTTTAGCCTACTGGTGAAAATGTAGCTACAAGAGCTCCAGTTGTGATTGATCTGCAATGAGATACATCGTTGAGTAGCAAATCGATTATATTGCAGATCGATAATAAATCTCAGCAAGTTAGTTAATCTGGTCTGTGCATTTTCGCGTTATGGATTCAGTTTATAGTGAATGTATTTATGTGATTTGTTTTGTTTTGTGCAGGTGAGACATGCGTTGCAGGATAGGTTGCGTAAGGTTTCCTCGGCCAAGCCTCGATATCAGATAATATTGAAGATACGAACGAGTACAGGTCTGTATTTGAATGAGTGATAATTGATCTCTGAAGCACCAACATCTATGATTGAAGGCGAGTTACACGGCACCTCTACACATGTGATTACATTCAATTTAGTCATTTTCCTCTAATTACTACCGGTGTCAGTGTCATATCTGGTGTCGGTATTGATTTCATTACCTTATTTTTTCTGCTAACATTATTTCTTACATCTTGTCCTCCCAGCACCACCTCTCATGTTGGTTGATTTACCTGGGCTAGATCAGCACATCATGGACAAATCAACAGTAGGAGTTGTCCTTCAATTACTTATCCTATAGTTTATTCCCAATTTTTTCGATGTTATCAACATTGAATGGTTTTGGAATTCCGGTAATATTTCCTTTGTATAGGTTAGTGAATATGCGGAGCATAATGATGCCATTTTGGTAGTTATTGTACCAGCAGCTCAAGCACTTGAAATTGAATCCTCTCGCGCCCTTAGATTGGCAAAGGAATATGACGGAGAAGGTAATTAACATTTTTCTTGTTATTAATGCTATTATGTATAGCATGCGAAACCCATTTGGATTAAGCTGATGGTATTGACTTGAGATGTGGGAGTGTGCTCCTCCTCGAATTAATTAACTGAAAGGGCAAAAACAAAATTTCATAGGTACAAGAATTGTTGGTGTTATTAGTAAAATTGATCAAACTGCATCAGACCAAAAAGCAATAGCTGCAGTTGAAGCACTTCTACTGAATAAGGGTCCTACAAAAGCACAAGATATCCCCTGGGTTGCATTAATCGGTCAATCGGTTTCAACAGCAACGCCACAGTCTGGATCTTCTGGTTCTGAAAATTCTTACAAACTGCATGGAGATCACAAAGAGTGAAAGCCTCAAGTCCATACTGACATGATCTTCTGGTTCTGATAATTCTTTACCAACTGAGCTAAGCTCAATGGGACATCTAACCTATAAGTTAGAAATACTTATGATATCTTAAGGAGCTCGTAAAGTAAAATACTAGAATCAACTTATAATTATATAATAAGTTATTTTATAAGCTATTCCAAACACTTAGCAAGCGCTTATGTCTAAAATAAGTCTAGATAAGCTCATCCTAAAACTCCATATGTATATGCAACAAATACATTTTCATTCTTATTCAATTGTGTTGTAATGTTTTGGACTTTTAGCCATTCACAAAGAATCAAGATAATTGCTTTACTGGCTCCTGCATTGCTTCTCAAAACATCCGTCGGAAGGTAACTTTCGATAAATTCTCTAGAAAAGAAACGCATATCGAAAGATACATTCCGATAAGTTGAACAATTCGAGAAACCTCTTCAGCAGTCACTTTATGAGCACTTGCACCTAAACAATTCAACTCACTTGTGCTTACCTGCTCTTTTCAACTAGATTGAATTAGGAATCACAAAAGAGTATTGCCTATGTATAATTTATTTTAACCCTCCTCAATTTCTTCTCATAAATTAGACACAATATATTATTTTAAATGCATCTTGGAGATCTTTTAAGTTTAATGTTTATTATGGATAAGTCTTTTTAGTTTTGTTAGACCATCCACAATGTACCACCCCAAATTGAATGCTTAAATGGGTCATGTGTGTCTACCTCATTAATTTTACGGTAATACTTAGTAAGCATCAATTTTCTCCAACCCAACACCTCAAATTTTTTTATTAAATATGTCTCACAAATAATTATATATCATTGCATTTCAACAAAATTTATTTAATTTATTAAGATTTATTAAATAAGATCAACAAAAGATGAAGAGGGGGAGGGTGCTTCCGTAGCCACCCTTCTTCATAGACACCCATATTTTACTCCACAATAGAGGTGTCTATTTAATGTGCTGTCAAATAGGTTAAGAACCCACCATTGTGGATGATCTTAGTTTCAAATTAGTACTTTATGTCAATAATAGTGTCCGCCGTAACACTTTTCAGCGAGTCTCCTTTTATAAAAAGTTTATGCGTCCGTGAGAGTTTGGAAAAAATGAAAAAAAGTAAAATGCTCGTATGAAGAATATAATTCATCAGAGCTGAAGACCAAGGAATCAAATGCTGACTCAAATGATGATATTAAGAAACACTATCCTTCTTTTGTGATGCCAAATAAGATGGTTGACATTCATACTTTATTAGGGATTGTTATAATCAAGAATCAAGCAAGTTAACATACACAAATTTTTGTAAAATGGTGACTCACAAAAAGGTAACGATGCATACTATCGCTAACATAAAAGATTAATACTGAAAAACTAAACAGACTGATCCAATATAAACGTTAGTTTTTTTTTAAGAAGGTAAAAGAAATAATAGATTAAACCTTTCATTTGACGCACAATGAGTGTCTCAAAGGGAAAAAAGATTTTACAAAACAAGTATAGCTAGATAGCTAGTCAATTAGAGAAAAACAAAACATTACAAACATTTAACATTTTATGTTTTTAGTCTTTTAGTTGAAAGAGAAAGTAAGTTTAGTAATTTAGAGTTTGAAGATAAACAAAGCATGATCAATTATTATTTCAATGATTAATGATCGAAGATAAATAAAGTCTGACCAATTATTATTTAGGTCTTGTTAATTTACTTCTGAAATACTTTTTAAACATTCTAAAGTAATCAATTATTCTTTAAAAGAAATAAATATTTCGAATTTCAATTCATGAATATACGATCTTTATAAATGAATCAAATATAGACCACATACATCATTTAATAAATGAATCTAAACTATTAATTTAAAAAATCAAATATAGACCATATACATCATTTAATAAATGAATCTAAAATATTAATTTTTGCTTATAATAGTGACCGGAGAATATATATATATATATATATATATATATATATATTTTTACTTTTTGGTGTTGAATACTAGTATATGTTTCTAATTAAATATTCCTATATATTTCTCAATGTGAAAAAGTAAAAAGAAGAAGAAAGTTTAGTCCATGTTTTTCCGTCTAATCTAAAAGGATAATAAAATACGAGTAGATAAAAAAGCTTGGAACACCATAATCATGTCTGAGTTTGCATGCGGGTAATCTTTATGGTAAGTAACACGCGCAGAAAAGAATTCTCTGATGTTGAACATCATTCCTAGTTGGTATTCTTCCACTCAAAATTCATAATGACTTGAGCAGCATAAATCCCTATTTTTATTTTTCATTTATAACAACACTTTCAAAATCAAAACAACTCAAGTAGTAAATATACATTTAACAACATCATCAATAAAGAATACTTACCTTCTGAGGATTAATTCCATGATGGGTCTAGAAAAGATTTTAATTACAGATTAGCAACAAAAATGTAAGAATAAAACTTCGTCTGTTTTCGTTATATACTGTTATATATTTAAGGTTAAATTGCATCAGTTATCCTTTAAGTTTTACGTTTGTAATCGATTAATTATTTAAGTTATTTTCGTCGCATGGCAGTCCTTTAAGTTTACAAGTGTGAGCAAAGTTACATTTATGTTAGAGTGATGTATGAGTTGACTGTTAAGTGTGTGACATTTCCTTATTATAATAAGAGATATTTCACATTTTCTTTCTCTAAATTGTCGATGCTAATTAAAAACTGAGTGTTTAGCGACAACAATTAAGAGAAAGAAAATGTGAATTTTTTTTGTCCGACAACAATATCTCTTATTAAAAACTAAGTGAATCTCGTGAGCTTAGCTCAGTTGGCAGCGACAAAAAATTATCTAACAAACTTATTGATCTTTAAGATGTGAATTTTTAACCACTAAACTACTTGACAAAAAAACTGAGTGATAAACTCCTCAGGAGAAAAATTTGAAAACTTTGAATAATAGTAGAATCATTTATGTAGAAAACTAATTCATATATTTCTCTGAAAAATCAAAAAAATGCCAAAAATAACAAAATACAGATGAAACTTTCAAAACAAGAATATCACCCTTATACACATTCAACATTCATGTTAACATTCTCAAATATTAGACTAACACATTCTTATCAACATTTTATACACAATAGTTAAACAAAGCTAAAGCTGCAAAAAGTCTACTAGAAGTATACTATTCTAGTACATCAAAAAGTCTTACATTACATGGAAATCGAGGATAAAGATAGTTTTAAACACGGACCTCTTCTACCCATTGAGACGACTTTGAAGGCTTACACAAGACCCAAAGCAGACTTGAGGTCGGAACGTATACTTACACATTGGTTTCCAAAAGGAACAAAGATAAGGAAAAATGAAGTGATTATGTCACCATGAGCATAACTTACAATTACCAAAGTGAGTACACTTAAAAGGATAAAAACAACAGAGAGAAAAAAATGAAGCTAGCTAAACATTTACCTATTCAGTGCTAGCACAAGTTCTCTCAATCACCTTTGAATCTGTTCTATGAGAATTCCTAGATGGAGAACTTGTTTCTCTAGAAGAGCTATGTTGTCCAAAGAGACTAAGTTTACTAATTTTTTTCGAAAAAGAACTCATAAATTTACGTGATCCGGACTTCGCCATATCCCTCTTCATACAAACATGTTCCCTCTCTAGATCATTTAGTCTCATTCGTAGTCGGGCCAACTCGAGTTTTAGCTCACGGTTTTCACGCCTCAATGATGCGTAGTTATCGCGTGGAGACATTGCCGCACTTAGTGCACCGCTACTTATACGCCATGACGCATGCATTGGCTTGATGTCATCTTCCCCGGTGGTGGACAATGAATTTCTTAGCTTTAGTTGTTCAAAATATAGAACTTGCACTATTGATTGTAGAGGAAGGCGCTCGTTTTGCGCAGCATGTGCTCCGGCTTCTTGAGTAAGCTTTTGAAAATCAATTAATTTGCATAGTTTCTTCTTGTCCAAATCTGACAACCCTTGATGAGCCTGAAAATGCATTTACGGAAAGAATCAATATAAATTGCAAAAATTTCTTAGACATATTTATAACATGGGTATGGTTTGTCTAAAGCGACGAGAAAATATCGATTGGACACTATTGTAAAATATTGTACACAAAATCTTGATGAAAAGATGACAAAACAAAACATACTTTTAAATAAATATCGATGGCTCGATATAAACCGTCATGAACTGTGCGCGCATGTGCTGGCAATGTTTCTGCAACGACCAAAAACTTAGAAAGCTTCAAGTTTGCATCAGGAGCAATTTCAGCAAGGTAATTGTCCACTAATTTCGACACCTTAACTAACGAAGTTTGCGAGGGCGAGCGAGGGCTATCGGATTCAAAAAGAGAACCATCTTCTAAATCGTCATCACTATCTTCCTGCTGACAGAAGTTTACTAAAAGTCTATGAACTGTGTCAACATCAAATAAGGTATCACCTGAATGCTTGAAAGATGGAATCAAAATATCATCAAGTGTGGATAGATCCAACTGTGATCCAATCCTTCTTTCCAAGTCAAGTCTAGAAGAAATTGCGCAATCAAGCATCACCGCGCTTCGCAGCAGCCCGAAAAGGAAATTAATCGGAACAACAAGTTTCTCAACAGGCAAAAGGCTTACAATAGTCTCAACCACAAGCTTTTCATGCAAAGTTGAATTTGAATCAGTTTTATTCTGGTTAGATTGATTCCACAAACTTGATTTCTTTGTCAATTCTTTCTCTGCATAGTTCACAAGGGAAGCACCGATACTTTCAGGCCGAACTCCACGACACTTCATCGCTGTTATGACTCGTTGATACATGTCGACTCTTAAAACCGAAATATCTTCTATCCACCAATCGCCATCACATTTGGCTTGTCTGCTCATGTGCAACCTACCTGAGCTGCTATACTCTAATCTTGAGAAACTAGAAGCTATTTGTTCGGCACAAGTTTTCGAAGCTATTGCATCGATGCAACGAGTAACTATTTTCAGCTCATCAGCTAGAGGAATTAGGCTTTCACATTGTTGCAAGACTTCGACACACATTTCAAGATTTTTACAAACAATGCAATCAAGATATTCCTCGGCCCTCGAACTGAGATTGTCTTTTGAGAAATCATCGGTCATTTCGAGGTAATCGGAAACACAACATAGTTGTGCAACATTTGAGGATGTAATCTCAAAGTTAATACCATAACAGAATTTTGCAGCCAACTCAAAGCATTCAGCACCTCCTGGTAGATTAAGAAGCTCAACTCTTGAGATATCAGAATCTCTATGTTCTGCAACTAGCCTTCGAATTCTACCACTTCGAGAAACAAGAGGGAACTACATACCAAAATAAAAACATTTAGAACAATCATAGAGGGAAAGTGAAAACTCGGTGCATGTTTGGATTGACAGAATCAAAACGTTTCAGATGATTTTGGCAAACTTATACTTGAAGCTTCAACAAAATCACAGTGTCGCTGTAATTTTGTCAAACTCACCACGATCTCAAACATGCACTCAAATTTACTGAAGTATGTACTTACCTTATGTAATGAAAATGTTACTCCACACACTTCTATAGTTATATCACTAGGTACATCGCGAAAAATCCTGAAAAATGTTCATGCATAAATAAATCATTCAAAAAACCAACTTATAATTTTAATTTTTTTTTTTTCAGAAGCCATCCAAAGCAAAAATCATAAGGTAGAAGAATTCATTGATAACATAGAAGATCCAAAATTGAGATACATAATAATATTAGTTAGAAACAGATCTTTGATCATTCCACTCCAGCAACAACTTCAGAAGAAAACCAAAGAAAAAGCTAGCAACAACAATATTCAGTAAAAGAAAAATTAATTAGCATAAATATGAGAATGCATGAAAGATCATATGTTGAATGGTTAACACATCACAACTCACAAAGATCATATATTGACCAACGGTCACACGTTGACTTGGTCAATTTTCTCCGAAAGAGAAAAGATATATGATAGTATTTAGAATGCCGCAGTTCTTAAACCTCCGGTTTTCAGAAGAAAGAGCACTAGTAATTCAGAGTTGGCCGAAACCAAGTAAAGTCTGGTCAAAGATAGTTTCAGTATAGATTCAAATCGGACTATTTGTCTATAACTAGGATTTGTTAACCACTTGAGCGCGAGCACTTGGTTAAAACACAAAAAAAAGCTACACAAAAAACATAAGTAACACAAACAAAAACACAACTTTCAAGTAACAAGTTTTCTTTGAAGCAAACAAGAAAGAAAAAAAAACTAAAACAACCCTTTAACAATGAACACAAAGAAGTAAAAAAGGGAACTGAAAAAAAAGCATGAAACAAACCATTCATTGTATCTTTGCCTGACATTCTTTGCCAAAGACAACTGCTGTTGGTGCTGCTGCTGATGATGTTTGTCAGTAGTACGGTCCATATTAGAAAATGGGAAAAAACACACAAACTTGTGTTGTGAGACAGAACAGAAGAATGTAAATGGAAAGAGAAAAGTAAAGTAATAGTAGTGAGTTTAAGGTAGTAGTAGTGAAGTGGTGAAAGAGACAGTAACCAAGTTGAAGATGTTGCTGCTGTGGTAGCTCTTTAGCCATTTTCATTGAACAGGTGGTGCTTAATGCATAGATTGCAATTGTCCAAAGTAATGGACCTCTCTTGTGGGACATACCATGTTTTTTCATATACTTATTTTATACGTTATATGATTTTATATCATATTTTATCCAATATTTTTGAAATCTATAACAATTATTTTGTCTACCAATCTAGAGAGTATCTAACAGAAAATCCGAGACTAATCTTTCGAGATAGTATGAAGTATAGAAGTCGACGCAGTTAACCTCTACAATAGATATATGATTTTGTATGTATTAACCTAAGATCGAATGTAATTGTGTTAACATAAGTTAATGAACTAATATCATCATTTTATTGAGGCCAGATTTAATCATGTGATTGTGTAGAATAGTATTTTTTTTACATGAGACAAGAATGTATAGTATATCTATTCTCTAGTGTGAGTACATTATGAATTATTGGTTTAAATTTCAAAACTAATAAAGTTGCTTCATGAATCAATTAGTCTTCGGTTTCATTATCTTTCATTAGGTTAATTATTTGTTCAAAAGTAAAATTTAATTAAAAAACGTAATTTAATTAATTAAATTGGATATGCCAAACTTGGAAGGAAAACTAATCACCGATTTGAATTTTAAAAACATTTTAAAATTTAAGGTAAATAAGTTTCTTGCAAAAATAATTTTATGTCCCTCTTCTCTTGATGATTTTGATCACTCTTCTATGTTGGAGAAGTGTCTTATATAATTGACCAATACTTAAAAAATTGTTTGAAATTAATTAAAACAAAGACTAGTGCCACTTTCTTATATGAAAATACAAACCTCTAGAATATTTATCATTATCTTTTTTTCCATGAATTCTTTTAAGGTGCAATCATACCAACTACCGGATCTCAACAAGCTACTGAATCCCAACAGAACTTCGTAGTTAAACGTATTTAAACGATAAGAGTATTACGATGGATGATCTTTGGTGAATGATAGACTATATAATATCAAAAATTTCCATTTCTTTTAAAATATGAAGAGTATTTCTTTCTTATTTTAGTATGACTCTCTAGTTTGATGGAGGAAAGAGTGTCTTAATTTGTGAGTGACACACTGTGACATTTCTTCATTTGATACTTTTTAATTTTTTTTCTTATCCCTTTCAGTTTCAACGGCTGAAGAGGCGCAAAAAAGTGGAAAAATGTGAGTAGAAAAGTCAAAAATGTGACTTTACATAGGAAAAAGGAATGAAACTAAGAAAGCATGAACAAAAGTTGTTAAGCAGGTTTTGACAATTTTGTCATGTTACTCTTTCTGTCCCCTATTACTTCAAATTTAATCATTTTATCTTCTGAATATACACTGCTTTTTTTGTCAACAATGTGAATGAATATTTTTATTGGAGTCTTCTTATGAATTTTAAAATTTAAACTTAAAGGAAATGTCCAGTCACCAAGAAACAGATGTAAATTACTTTTCTGCTGAATTTATGGACTCCTTTGATAACGGTGAGTTTTCTATTGTACAAATTTGTCTTATTTATTTTGACAACATGACACTTAAATAATATTTAAAAGGAAACATACAAATTATACCAAAAGAGGAAACCTACAATAATTCATTCATACATGATTGAATAAATGGCTTCAAAATCACAATAAAAGAAGTGGTTTCAATTTAATAGAAATTTTGTTTAAGATAATGTTGAGATGAACCTTTTTCATTATATATATATATATATATATATATATATATATATGATAATGGGTGTTGGGTCGTTTATATACCCAAATTTCTTCTCATGTTGTCGAGGCTACCTGTAGCACACGTGTGTTTGAATGATCAGATTCGAGATGACTTTACGTGGAAGGGAAATCTGGATGATATTTATTAAGTGAAAGCTTGATATAAGTGGCTTCTGAAGTGGAACACAAGCGAGGATGAGATCAGATCGTAGAAGTGGATTTGGCGTTTAGCTGCTCTTGAAAAGATTAAATTTCTATATTGGACGGTTTGCCATGATGATATTCCTACAAGGTCATTGCTGCACAACAAAAGTATGCTAGACACTAATAACGGTCTGATATGCCTCAATAATGGTGAAAGTATTGTGCATTGTTTTCGAGAGTGTCCGTTTGTTAAGCGTCTTTGGCTTGCTCTCAGATTTGACAATATTAACTTCTACTTGGAGAATTATACGGTCATCTAGATCAGACAAGGCACGTTTATCGCAAATAATCATTTATTCTTTAGTGCTCTTTGGTGGATTTGGTGTGCACGAAACTCACTTTGTTTGTAAAATGAGATAATTTCTATTTTTTCCTTGAAGGTAAAAATTTTCAATTTAGCAGTTCTTATTCGTTCTATTTTCTCTCTGGCTTTATCCATATATATAGGAGATCGTTATGTGACTTGGCATCCGGAGGAAAGTATGACCATTGTCTTGAATGTTGATGGCAGTAGTTTTGGCGATCCCGTAATATCTTGTTTTGATGGTGTTCTTCGAAGGAAAGATGGCAATTCCATAATACATGTGGAATTGTTAGCTCTGTATCATGGATTGAAAGCAACTTGGGAAATAGGATATAAGGATGTAATTTGCTACTCTAACTCGACTGTGGTTGTTCAGTTAGTTTTAACCATGGTGAATCTTTAGCATCATTAATGCATCAATTATCAGTAACGTGCAAAATTCGTCCGCTAATTTCATGGCTAAACTAGGAGCTATAAGTTATGAGATTTGACGTGAATTTTTGAAACCACCAAATAATTTGTTTCCTTTGCTGCAGGCCGATGTCTGGCAAAAGATGTATCACATAGATTAGTTTTTAGCTGTTTTTTTTTATACCTTTTCTTTTTGTTAGCTTCTTTTCCGGGGATATATATATATATATATATATATATATATATATATATATATATATATATATATATATCATTCTTTCAAAAAGAAAAAATATCAAATTATACCTTACATGGGACCTAGCTATAGCTGGCCATACTTTAGGAGTACGCGTAAACAATTCTTCGTCATATATATATATATATATATATATATATATATTTGGATATCTAGTATAAACTTTACTAGTGTAAAAAATGATGGTTTAACAATAACCTCTTATTAAGCATAGCTAGTTGGAAAAAAAAAAATAGTGAAATTTGAGTTTAACTTGTTTATTAAAACAAATCTAACTAATCTTTTTTTTTTTGGTACAATCTAACTAATCTTTTAATTCACCAAAAAAAGTCTAACCCGTTTTTTCTTTAACTCATATACAATGTTTTCATAATCCAAATTCATTATTATATCTATCATTTAAAAAAAAGAAAATTGATGCGGGCCCAATGTAAAGGAAAACTAATTTTAAAATTTGTAAGTTTCAATAACTTTCAAAATGTTTACATCAAAAAAATAAAAAATAACATTCAAAATGTTGGGCCAAGGGTATTTTTGTCTTGGACAAGAAATGAAAAGCTTAGTAAGTAAAATAGTTTAGAGTTGTGAATCAAATAAAAGCATCGATTGGAATTGAATCTAGTGAAAGATGTTAACCATCTCTAACATATAAAATTAAAGTTTTCATCTCTGATTGAAAAACGTGTTTGTATTTAGTGATCGTACCTTAAACAAAATCATCTCACATATCGAAAATGGATCCGAATCCTCTCCTTCAAACTCTCTCCATCCTCTCTATATCGCTTTTTTTTATCACCTTTTTACCCTTTATTTTCCTATTCTCTCATCACTCCCTTTGTAATATGAAGCCATGAAGGAGAGGATCCGGATACGTAGAAAACATATAGGAAACCAAAAAACAAGTCGGAGTAGAGTAACCATTTACACGTGAAAGAAAGAACACATAAAGGTCAAAAAGGAGAAAGAACAATAAAAACTTAGATATAGATGGGTCTGCCCACTTTCGATAATATTATGATTTATGATTGCACACCACACCTGCTATGTAGGACACCATAGAATTAATGAAGTAGGGTCACTCATGATCCTGTATCAAATAATGTTATATAATTGATATGATATCTTCCACTATCTATTCCATTCCTTTCATATAGATAGGAACAAAAAAAGTGTTGGGTCCAAGTCAAAGTCGTTAAGAACCATGCCATGTGTGACATATATAGTGATGGACATGTGCATTTGTAGTTGAATTTCTAACTAGATATTTCATATGATTACATGTAGCTATCCCTTAAGTGTCTACTTATTTTTAATACTCTTTCATATGCATATACTCGTAGTAATATAAACATAAAAAAGTATCCTTGATTTTCATGTGTATGGCTAAGATTATCTTGTAATCATTAAAAATATTCCCCCAAATTGTTTCTCAATAAACTGTGCAAGTGCATAACCTTTTGGAACTAGGGATGAAATGAATCCTGAAAAACATGATTGATGAAGGACTTTTATACAACAACCAAGGATTATTTCAATGAATCAAAAGATATCGTAATGCCATGTCAAATACATATTTTTATCCAACTTGTTGATTTCAACGAATCTTCCTTTAGTTCCCTTCGGATGCGTTTGATGTGCTAAACAATATGTACTGGACAGAACAGTCCAAGACATAACAACACAAGTAAGAACATCACAGAACAAACTTTTATGATATTGAATAAAAAAAATTGTCTTATACGATTCTGGTGGACAAAAAACTATTTTTGTATTTTAGATAACTTATACATGAGACAAAAAGTTGTGTTGTGGTTTAGTGAGAGACAAAAATATCAATTTTTGTTATGTCTCTTGCCTCCAGTTTGTTCTGTCCTAAAAACAATTTTACAAATCAAACATCGTACAACTAGAGTTGTCCTGTCAAAATCTACAAGCCTCTCATCCACATGCTCAAACCGCCCAAACTTGGTTTCCATGATCTTTTATGTACGAATTAAAATGAGAGAATAAAAAAGTGAATTGATACCACATTTTAACACAACTTTAAGGCGATGAGGTTATGAGTAACCGCACTTGTATCATCTTTACTTAAGCAATGGTCAACCAAAACAGAACTTCATAACCCTAAATTTGCATTTTCTAATCATCTCACCAAGTGTGGATCTCCACATTGTTATGCTCCTCCCTCAATCAAATGTTTCTCAAGTTTTACGGGGTTGCTAACAAACAGTCAGACCAAGTCCGGCTCTGATACCACTTTTTGGAGAGGGCGACAAGGAGCAGCTCGAAAGAGAAAATTAGGGAAAAATTGATATCAATGGATTGAAAGTGAGAGATGAACTAACACCAAATCTTTAGCAATAGTATATACATGTCTTCATAAGTATATTCTCTTTTACTTAAGCCATTGTAAACCAATGTGAGACTTCATAATTTGACACTTGCATTTGACAACATACCTTGTTACTTCGTGCAACACCATCTTACTTTACAAAAAGAGTGGTCCCTTTCTGTTGTCATATGCTAGAAGGCGTGCTTGTTAAAAATAACTCATAGCTTCATGGACAAAATGATTACTATTGAGTGTTTCCAAAAATTGTGCTTCTCTTTTTTTAGGCCAAAATAAGATGCACTTTTTAATCGTAAAACTAAAAAAGTTATCTTTGCAATACACTGCCTTTGCTAGAAAGGGTTCAAACATACTTCATTCTCATGCATAAGTTGAATAATATCATCACCAAAATGTTTTTATAGCATACTTATTTTTTGTAAATTCAGGAAAACTCTTGGAAATATGTACCTTGCCTTGTCAATAGAGGTAATGTTTATATTGTCAAGGTATCTATCTCATACTAAAATAGTCACAAATTGCTACAACCAAGAGACAGATTCGGCTGTGATATAAAAAATAATATCAATATGCACAAATCAGGAAAACCAGATAGACCATGTGGATTTTTGGATCCTGTCCTCACACTAGCATGTAGTTAACCATTAAATCCATAAATGAGTACCACCATAAGATAATGGGATTTTGTGGCGTCAGAGTGACTCTGGTTTTATTCCTCATCAGTGGAGGAATCAGGATCATCCGGTATAACTATTAAATCTGAAGAATCTTGTCCGCGGCTAATTAGCCTCCTCCGATATTGTACAAGCATGAATGTGTGGTCAATTGTGTGCTTCTGATTAAATCGGCCCGGACGCTTTGAACGTTTGTTATAGCAATCACCACAAAGATCAAAGCCGATTCTCTCTTCACAGTCAACACATTTATATCTGTCCCCAATTATTGGGTACAACTGTACAAACCAGTTAAAAACATCAACAAATTGGAAAACTGGAAGCACAAATGGAATTGTTCTTATCATATCAAATAGCACTGAATCATGCATCAGAATTTTAGCATAATGCACAACTTCCAAGTGACACCGCATAGATACTTTTAAAAACAACTAAAAAGGACAGCTAGACGCACAAGGCTCACACCAGGTGCAGTCTGGGGTGGGTAGATGTATGCAGCCTTAACCCTGGAGACTGATTTTAGGATTTCAACTCGTGACAGGTCACAAGATCACAAGGCTACAACCTCACCATTGCGCCAAAGTTTGTCCTCGTATTATTGAAATTCATTATGAGATAAGTATCTCTAAAAGCATTAATTATATGACAGTGATTATCTCAAACTATATTGAATATAGGTATTGCAATCTACTAATGTAATTGCAAACTATAATTTAAGAGCCAGAGCAGGGTTATGTATAACTCCCTTTCTTGACATTGATTATTAGAGCAAAACCTAGTCCTATGTCAAATATGTAACAGTCAATGAACACAAGCAGCCACATATTATGAACAGTAAATTAAACTCCCCTCCCTTGAGGGATGCTTAAATTACACTACCCTCCCTTATTATGTTAAAACATACCCTCCCCTCTTATGCAAAACATATTAGAAAAAGTTACATACCCCTCCCCTAAGAGAAAATTGATAATGAAATAAATAATAAAAAAAATTCTAAGAAAGGAAAATTGATTTCTTAAATGGTGGCTTAAATTTTTTTGGACATAAATGGCGGCTTAAAGTTAATTGCTATCATTAAACTACTTATTTATGTTAAAATGGATTAAAGTGTAGTACATATTTAATTTTTAAGGGAGCATAATGTAATCCAAGAATCTCTTAGGGAGGTGAGTGTAATTTACTCTAAATGTTTACTTCTCAAAGGAGGTTAATGTATATTTTAACATAAGAAGGGAAGAGAGTACAATTCAAGCTTACTTCAAGGGAGGGGAGTGTAATTTACTCTATTATGAAACAAAGATTTGACTAAGCATAAATCCTCCTACTCGCATTCCATACACTGATTTCCACTCTCACTGACCATAATAAAAAGAAAAAAAAGTTGAAACAAAATAAATAGATGCTTAAAGAAAATAAATGTTATGGTAAAGAGGTTTTACCCCGCAAAAATCACAACCAACTCCTGTGTGAATCAACAATTCAGGATTAGACCCCCAAGCTATCCTTTCTTTGTTGTCCGTAGATAATGAACCTGAAAGCAAACAATATCAAAGAAACATCCAACATATCAACGGTCAATTGTTCTACACTTTTCTTTCTTTTTGTTAGTATGGTAATTGACAAAAAATGAAATTAATATTTATAAATCTAAAACCTTTAGAAAGCATGATGAGAACTATTAGCAACCTTGAGAAGAAAAATGAGAAATTGATAGGAACTATTGAGAAAGATGAAAATGAAACAGCTCTCAAGTGAATATGTGTGTATTATACAGATGAGCTATTCATAACACATATAATATACAACCACCACTACCTTGTTTACATTATTTCCGCTTCAAGGTGGAGTATATGGACCATAAACACTAACCTTGTTTTCGAAAAGTGTACATTAAATTAAACTTGTTACATATATAACTTATACCAGGATCCCTCATTCTTCGCAAAAACAATACCCAATTGATCATTTAATGTTTAAACTAAGATCATAATGAATTTAAATGAAAGCTCATGCACTATTGTAAACACTGGCCCGTTGTCCATAGTTGCTGGTGACAGGAAGCACTGCCGTGCAACTCAGACTGTCGTTCAAACAAGCACATGCACTATTGTAATCACTGGCCCATTCTCTCCTTTTATCTAAAGTTCCACAACTTCAACAAACTTTTTATCAAATCAGTTTTACTGATTTTAGCCTTGAGGACATAACAATAGGTAATGTCGTAATGATAGGACAACGGACAAAAATATGAGTGGAAAAATTCAGAGGGAAATGTTGATGTGGTGCGAGGCTTAATAGGAGTAGAGTGGGACATATTTTGGGGGTTCTGTTATGGGGCACAAGAGGCTTTAAGTTTTTGGGTGAGGAGCTTTTGTCTGGGATTACGGGGTTTTCTCTGTTGTAATAGTTGTGGTTTCAATTAAGAATACATTTCAGCTAATCTCACATCGGGTTCCTCTCATATGCTTAGAGGGAAAAAAAGAAAGGGCAGTCCGGTGCACTAGCGCTCCAGCATAGGCAGGGTCCAGGATGGGGTCCCACCATTTGGTGTATTCTACACAGCCTTACCCTGTTTTTACACATGAGGTTGTTTCCAGGACTTGAACCTGTGACCTTTCAGTCACATGACAACAACAACTTTACCCTTGCCTTCCTCTCATATGCTTAGAGGAAAACAAAAACACACACAAATATATACACACACACACACACACACACACACACACAGATGCGTCAATGACTTGACTACTAGGCTTCAGAATATCAAAATATAAATTAAAAAAATAATAGGCAAAGATACATACAAGAAGATGTGGTCTCAGGTTGGACTTTGATTTGGCCAAGTTGAATTGCATCTCTTCTCTGTGTGTACTCTTCTGGAAATTGCTCTTCTAAATATTGGTCAAGAGCCAAACAAACTTTTGGAAATCCTCCGGGATGTGGAATTTGACAAACTTGACATCTAAACATCTCATGAGATAAGTCGGTGATACAAGTCTCACAGTATACTGTAGAGAATACACACAAAATGATATAAAAACATGTTAATGAGGTTTTCTGCTATTGATAGCTTTAATGTATGTTATAAACAACAGAAAAAAGTAGAACATCTACCATGACCACAATTAAGAGCAACAGGATGAATGAGAAGTTGCTTGCATGTTGGACACATTAAATCTGCAACTAATATTTTTGGTTGTTGAATGTGTTCATTTTGAGCCAATATAGTTCCATGTTTCCTGTCAGAAGAGTATTCCAAAATGATGCCTTCGTCTCCTTTATGGTTTGCAGACCCTGATTGCTCCATACTTTCAAAAGATAATGTGCTGCCTGAGTTAGACGTCTGATTTATGGTAGTACCGGTAAGCGAATCCCCAGGAGGATCACATATAACTTGAGGAGAGGAGTGACCCATTTCCTTTTCTTCCTCTGAATCATAAGGTTAAATTAGCAATTTTGGTCTAACATTTCACAAACAAAGTAGACAGAGGGATTGTTGTCTTTTATGGTAACTGCAATTTTACTAGAAAGTGGCATAATGGAGGGGACAAGAAAACTGCTGATGAGTGTGCAAGAAATTCCAAGAATTAGAAAAATATTAAATACAATCACATAATGAAGCTAAGGCTTAAGGTGTGTACACATATAACAGGGGCAGGAGTTGTTCAGAACAAAATACCAGACATGGAACAAAAAAAGAAATCCACAGACACACAATTCCAATATTCAGACCAATCTACATAAAAAGGAGTCAACATCACAGAAAAAAAGCATGGAACAAACCCAAATAAGACACCCAGAAGTTGAAAGTGGTCTCAACAGAACTAGGAACGTAAACAAAATTTGAATAGCAGTGGTGAGCCCAACAGACGACAAGAAGATGGATCTTGCACCCCACATTGTCAAGAAACTTATTGGATAGATGTACGTGAAAGTCGGCAAATTATGGCAGCAACACACAAGAGAACGGTCAATTGCAGCCTCTGAACCAAACAATGGGGTTTTTGACACCCAACAACCAAATAGAAAGGGCCAACCTCCTTAACAAAGGCTGAACTCAAAACAAGGGCTTCAGGAGGTTGGCCATTTGCTAAACCTTCTAGTTGAATACGACAAAATGCTTTTACAGAAGGCAACTATATGAGGCATGCTACAAATTTATATTTCATTATGTTCATGCATAAGCCCATAAAAAGAGAAACATACCCAGAGTCTGATTTTCCCTTCTCTTGTAAGCTTCAGGATATGTCTTAAGAAGCAAAAAGTGAAACATTTCACAGATTGTTGGAAAGTGGTAGTATGGATGCCTACAAGTTGGACAATGGGATTCGCGTGATGTATTCATTGATTTATGGACACACCAGAAACATGATACGTGGCCACAAGCTACAAACAAAAAAGAAAATTATAAAAATTCATCGCAAATTACTAGAGCTATTTGAACTATTTTCAGAAATTGTTGTGTCTTACACAGCACAATGGGCTTGTATAACAGATCCCTGCATTATAAAATTTAAGTCATTCAGTAAGGAAGGTATGATAAAGTTAATAGGGCAGTTTATAGACCAACTTAAACAAACATAATTACATAACGATAAAAATCAGCTCCATTCTATAGACAACATAATAAAAAGTCAAAGATTTAAAAATGTTCTTAGCCCTTATAAAGTACGCTCCTATCAAGTTTAATTGCTACAAATTTTCCACAGATGTTTAGTCCTCAATTTGGTGATTTTGATAACAACAAGAAAATCATCAATTTCTGGTCCTTGAAATCAGCAAATTGGGGAGTAAACATCAATGAAGATTTTTCTAGATACTAAATTAGATTAGTGAATATTTTATAGGAACTAAAAACATGTTTTAACCGGAAATTCAAAGTTCGTGAATGTGCAATCTTTGTCGTGGAAGGAAAACCAAGTAAAAATGATCAGATAATTCAGTCTTAAATGTGTATAGAAACTCATCTAAATTTCCAACTGCACTATCAAGCAATAAGATACAAGCTAAATGTCTGTCTCAAACAATCTTCCGACAAACTTTACTTACATCCTAACCAAACTACATATTATCAGAGCCCCTTTTTCTCTAGAATCCGTAGGGCTAAGACCCAAAAAAGGTATTTGGCTCCTCGAATGTGAGTTAAGTGTAGACTAAGGAAATCAATAGTTTTCTTTCAACAACCCCATGATCTGTTACAATGCACATGCAATATTCACATTTGATCCTTGTAGCACCAACACTGCTGATCGAATGTGTGTCGGGGGTCTGACACGTGTCAATAAGAAACCAACACATGCCAACTTGACACCGATACATGTGATTATACTCAATCAACTTATTTTAATTATTACCGGCGTCACTATCATCATTGTGTCTAGCATCTCTATCAGTGCTTCATAGCCTTTGATTAGCTCATCAATCGTCGATAGTACTAACTTTACACTTCTTACTTTAGACGAGTCGAATCCAAACAATATATAAATGAAAGCTTAGTTTCGAAATAAAATAAATGATTAATTAAGTAAACGGTCCTTATAAATATCCAGAATTGTGTTTTAAGCACCTAAAACAAAATTGCACTTTCTAGTCTCTTAAAATTCTCCATCAGCATTTTTATTCTTTTAGCAATTTTCGTCAAAGGAAAATATTACAGGGACCGAAATGCGATTTTTATTTTTGGAGGGACTAAAAACGAAATTCTGAATATTTATAAGAATCATTCACTTAATAACCCTAAAATAAATTTCAAAACATAAAAAAATCACTTTGACGATCAAGTCCTACATTCATTCTCAACCTAAATTGAATTTTACTATCCAATTTCAATTTCAGAAATCTAAATTTGAAATCTTTAAAATGAACTAAAACAAAATTAAGATATAAGATAACAAAAAGATGAAAAGCAAAAGAGACTTACAAGCAAACGCAACAAACAAAGGATTCGTTGATTTCTTGTTCTTCATCTTTGAATGCGTTGTTTTCTTCTTCCATTCTCTCTGCGAAGCGAAATTCGGTAGCGGAATGTAAGTGGGATGTTCGTGTTAGTTTTCGATCGAACTGCTCGACATGATGAAACCAAAAAAAATTAAAAAATGCGGTTAGATTGAGTTAGGTGTACTATTTAAAAAGAAGGGGTACTATTTAAAAAAAATAAAATCTGACTGATCCAATCTCTATATATACCGTTGAATTTGTCTCCGTTTCAAAATGAGGGTCATTTAACAAAAAAAAAAAAAATTGTTTCAAAATGAATGTCATTCTCACTTTTCATTGTACTATTAAGATTGTTATATATGTTTAGTCCTTGCAAATACATTTAAAATTTGATCCATGAATTCATTAATCTTAGCATTTTGCCGCTGCAATTATTAATCACTTGAAATTTGGTACTTCAACCCATTTAATGATTGTCACGTCACCGATTAGTTAAGTGGCTTGTTGACTCATCAAAAGTTGGTGTGAAAGGACTAAAAATACCCTTGAGCTTTACGGACAAACACGAAAAGACCATTATACACATGTGTTCATCTTCTCAAAATATTATCTCCTTCACTTATCTGCAACATAGATCCTCACTTCAATTTCCTTCTCTGCAAAAAAGAAATGTCCGAAGGTCAAACATTTCTGATATATAAACTCTAAAAACACTCACTTCATTACCCAAAACCCTAATTCCACCATTTCATTCTCTCGTGTCAGTATCCAGACAACAATGGTCATCGCAGCTCGTCCCCCTCGTCACTGTCCAGACCGTCGAAGGTGACATGGCCACTGTCTCCCGTATCCCTCGTGTTGCCAAAGGTGGTACCCACCTTGCTGGTGAAGTTGCTTTTGGTAACATGTGTCGTGGTGGTCGCATGTTCGCTCCTACTCGGATTTGGCGTAAATGGCACTGTGAATCAGAAACGTTACGATGTTGTTTTCGTTATAGCTTCTTATGCTAATCCTTCAGTCGTTCTCGCTCGTGGTCACCGAATCGAAACGGTTCCTGAGCTTCCTCTTGTTGTTGGTGATTCTGCTGAAGGTGTTGAGAAGACTAAGGAAGCGATCAAGCTTTTGAAATCAATTGGAGCTTACCCTAATGCTGAGAAGGCGAAAGATAGCCTTGGGAGCTTACCCTGATGCTGGTGGTTGCTGTGGCAGTGAAAAGAGGGTGATGGGAGGTGGAAGGAGGTAGAAGACAAGGGCAAAATAATCCTTTCATCATGTTATGATTTTATTAGGGGCAATTTTTGTCCATTCAAGTCAAAAATACGAGTCAGCAACCACTTATATCAATTAACACCGGACACGTCAGCTAATCACTTCCACCTCAGCGAGATTATGACTTGAGGGACCAAATTTTAAGTGATTAATAATTGCAGTGGCAAAATGTCAGGATTAACGAATTTATGGACCAAATTAAATGACCCATATTTGCAAGGACTAAACACATATAAAAGCCTACTATTAATTACCTTTATCCAATAGTACCCTTAAATTATTACTATGCTCACAACTTTCAAAGTATCATAATGGAAATACTCCAATAGTTAACAAGGCTAATTTAATAAAAGTGTCATGTCTTTAGACAACATTATTGCATTTCTTAATATACGTGCAACAACCTTAAACGAAATTCATTTTGAACTAGAGGGAGTAGGTTTTTTTTTTAGTTGTCTTATTTGAACATCCATGTTTTTGACAACCTATGTGACAATTAAGTGTGGACATCGGTCGGATAGGGTCGATTTTGGTTCCAAAAGCTCAATCCATAGAAGCCCGCGTATTGAATAACAAGGCCCAATTTCGACCTAAAGTAACTTCAGTTAACTCGGATTCCGAATCATCGGTTATTCAGATTAAGTGAGTGGTTAAATTCGATTTGTGCTACAAGTTGATCATTTAATTTTTTACAAATGATTTTGATCATAAAACAAATTATGTAGCATAAAAAAAATTCACCATAATTTAATAAGGCTATCACTAAGTCATTGGACATAATTCACAATAATTTAATAAGCCATTTAGGCTATTTAACATTAAGTTGATGACTTTCTCTAAGCCATTCAACTTTCAAGTTCAACAAAAGCAAAAAGTCTATAGCAAGTATAAGTAACATAATATACATTACAACTTCATACATAATAAAATACAGGGTTAATTAAGTTTTTAGTCCCTATAAATATCTGCAGTTTTGTTTTTAGTCCCAATAAAAATAAATCACACTTTTTAGTTCCTGCAAAATTTTTTGTTAGTGTTTTTAGTCCCTGTTAACTTAAAATTTGTTTAATTATGGTTAAAATTTTAAATTTTTTAATGATTTTTTACATTTTTAAAACATTATAAATCGTTCCGCTGCAATAAGTTAGCTCAAAATTTTATTTTTAGGTCCAAATTTTCGTTAGTTTTATCTTGAATTTTTGGCGTTTAAAAATAATTATATTTAATTCATTACATGTTAAAAAATTCTAATTTTTTATAAAAGAGATTATTATAATGCTCTTAACATGTTTGTTAAAAATCATTTAAAAATATAAAAAGTTTAAGTATGATTAAACAAATTTTAATTTAACAGGGACCAATACATACTTTTAGTCCTTGTAAAATTAAAATTTGCTTCATATTGTGCATAAATTTTTAAATTTTTAACATATTTTTTACATACTTATGTAGAACATTATACAAAGTTCCTCCGCAAAAATGTAACTCAAAATTTTATTATTAGGTCCAAATTTTCATTGATATAATTTTGAAAATCTGGCTTTTAGAAAAATTCATATTTAATTCATTACATGTTAAAAGATTAATAGATTTTATAAAAGAGTGTCTTATAATGTTATAAACATGTCTGTTAAAAATCTTTCAAAAATTTAGAAGTTTAGGCATAATTAAACAAATTTTAATTTAACAGGGACTAAAAACACTAACGGAAAATTTTGTAGGGACTAAAAAATGTGATTTATTTTTATAGGGATTAAAAACAAAACTACAGATATTTGTAGGGACCAAAAACTTAATTAACCCTAAAATATATGTAAATGCTTTGTGCTTCAACTCAAGTTTTAGATCAGTGACAATTATAAGGAAGGAAAATTAAGATATGTGATCATCACACTATCATCTCCTACATGATCCGCTTTCTTCTACTAGGCACCTTTCCATTATATTAGGAAATGCAGTTGCTGCATATTGTTGTCACTTGATACTGAAACAAAACAGTATGGAAACACAATAATTAGAAAAAGTTTAATCATTGAATCAAAGATTTGACAAAATAATAGTCAAATTAACCTTGTATTGCATAAGCATAAGAGCATAAGATGCCTTCAAAAGAGTATGAACTCTAATCTGTTTGATCTTTGATAGCCTGTAAAATAAGCACATTAGAAAAAGATCAATTCCTACATAAGTTGGAAGATAAGCAACTTATATTCTTATAAATTAACTTTACCATAGGCAAGAGATATATACAAGTTGCAAACACAACAACACAACAGTAGGAATGCCTTGAAGTTGAAAGGATGACCAAAAAGGATTATATGATGGTGTGTCTCTTGTCAAAAAGAAGCACAAAGCAACTAAAATTGAAAAAGAAATGAAATTAGTCTTTAATTTTGAGAATAATCCAGAAACAAAACCCAATTAATCAAATAAAATTACTCACCAAAAAGCTTCTAGTCATTCTTCATCAATGACTCCAAAAAAGTTGGACATCTATAGGAATAAATCAACAACAGCTTATCAAAACTCTCAAGTAAGATAGTCTAAATATACATAATTATAACATATTATTATTAAAATAAGTACAAACAATTTTGAGGTAATTAGTCACAACTCATTGGTTGTGACTGAGAAGATGATCCAGCTGCATCATTCACATTGTTCTCAGCTCCATCAATGAAACAAATAAATTAATGTTGTAAATTCAAACAAAAAACAAACTGAACAAGTACGTAAATATTTATAATACTTGAAACAATGATGACAGATAACTCAAACTCTTCTTCCAAAGAGAGCTCTTTGACTTGAGGAATGGTGGACTTAACCCAATTCTGTGTACATATCAATGCTTCAGCCATTTCAGGGTTCAAAGAACTTATGTATGTGTCAAGAACCCTGCCACCAGTGTTGAATGCACTCTCCGAAGCAACTGTAGAAACTGGTGAAGCCAGTACATCCCTCACCATGGTTGACGAAACAGGTTACCAGGTAGAATTTTTTTCCACCAAACAAGGACATCAAAGTTAGGAGTTTTTTTACGTTAGCTTCATCTAGGTACCTCTCCAGTTCATTTTGTTTATCTATAGAATCCTTTTCTTTCAAGTGCTGCTAAAAGGCTCAAGAGCATAGTCACATAATTCGCAATTCGCGCTGGTATGCGGTACGGGTACGGGTTCACGGTACGTGACATGAGAAGAATTCGGTACATATAGGGTATAGAGTTTCTGTACGCGTCCGTTCGTAGTACTTGTGCTATTTTAAGTATAGTAAACTATTTTAATATTGCAAACAAGTAGAAGAATCATAGTAGCAAGTTGTAACAAACTCTTTTTTATATTCACTTTTCATTTGTTTTTTTTCTTTTATATCAATGTTATTTTGAAAAGGAAGTTCTCTTTCTCCAAGCTCCAAAGACGTTTTTCTACAAAATTTATTTGCTCCATCAGAGATTTTCCTTTCTCTTTTATCTCTTACTCAACATCTTCCTTTTTCTTCGATCATCAGTCACTTGTCTCGGTTCGCCAATTTTAAAGAGTTACAAGGGAAATTTGTGCGAACTAATTCGCAAAAATACCAAGAACCGGTACGCAAGTACCAATTCGCGGTTCCCAACATGTCAAGAAATTATGTGACTATGCTAAAGAGGTTGCAGTTTCAACATGGACAATAGATGGAGTTTGAGATGAACCAGCAGATGTCACATTGATGCTGGTCATATATTTGTTACATTTTGAATAAGTACTTTTCACAAAATTGGACAAATTTTTTGCAAACACACGATCAGAAACATACATGTCACTAAATAACCAATCCACATATCTCAACTTATACCTTGGGTCTAAAACTACACCAAAGTACAAGAGCCGGTTGATGTTTTCAATTTTACCCCAATACTTTTCATACTTCACCTTCATGTCAATCCCCACATCAGCCATAATTGTGTTCAAATTCATGCATGCCTCATTTAGTTCAACAACAATTGAAGCTAATTGATGAAAAGCTGCATGTAGGGAGACATGCTAGGAAGATGAAAACACCTTAGTAGCATCGTAAAAAATCTTCAAGAAAGAAACAAAAGCACGAACATTATCCGAGAAAGATATGTATTGGCACGAAGACCAAAATAATAGAGAGAAAAAGTTAAAATATAATGAGTTTAAGAGAGAAAGTTGTCTTAAAAGTTGTTAAAAATGGTTGTACAATCATTATTCCTCTTTCTTTATATATAGTATAGATGATTGTTGTTCGTGTCATTAAAAAAAAACAATTTAAATTACATTTTTTTGTTATATTGTTTATATCATTAAAATAGAAAAAGGTTAGTTAGATTTGTTATAATTTGAAAACAACAAGCATTTATATTTTTGCTTTTAATCAAATTCAAAATTTCGTAAAAATAGACCGTTCATAATTTTCAAACGTAAACGCAGTAAAAAGAGTGGAAAGACGTGTGTCCGTCTTTCCGCTAGCCTATACTCCCTCCGTCTGAAAATAACTGAGCCATCTGCAAAAAAATATTGTCCCAAAATAAGTGATCCATTTCATCTTTCAATGAAATAATAATATTTTTTTTCCTTTCTAATTATCACTCTAATTTATACCCCCTCCGTTCCAAATTATAAGCGGAAAAAACTCATTTTCTTTGTCCCAAATTATAAGAAAAAAGACTAACTTTTATCATATTTAATTATATTGTTTCAAAAAATTATCTTTTCCAAAGGAAAATTAAATGCAAAGTGCATTTAATTTTCTCTCTCTTTCATTTTTTCAATAACCAATAACCAATGAAAATTGTTTTTACATCTTTCTATAAAACTTATTTGAAGGATAACACAAGAAACTATGTTGCAAACTACTATGTTTTAATTTTCATAATAAGTGTGATTTTTTTTTGTTGCTTATAATATGGGACGGAGGGAGTACTATTTTAATCACTTCCAATTCAATATATTCTACTATTTTGAATTTATTATAATGGTGAATACACCAATATTTGACAAAGACACTCAAAACCATCTCTCTCTTGTACACTTTTCTTAATATGTGTATAATGAACAAAAAACTAAATTATATTGGAACGGAGAGAGGACGACTATATAGTATATATTACTATATAAAGAGAATTGCAGATTTCGGGAGATTTTAGGCTGACTTTTTTTTATTCCAATAATCAAATCTGTTAGGAAAATTATTTGTAGGAAATATGTGGTTACGAGAAAAAATGTCTTAGCAAATATCTAGTTAATCCACAACAAAGTAGTAGTAAGTAAATTGTACTTTTTGTAGCAACATACGACTTCGCAAATCAATTTTGTAAAAAATCGTATAGCAGCATAACTATGAAATATCATAGCAATTTCGTAGCGAATCCATAGCTAAAATATAAAAAAATTGGGACTATATCCTAGCAATTAGGTGGTTTTTACCTGGTTTTTTTTTTTGTGAAATTTTGTTTTAAAAAAATTAATATATTTAAAGCACTATCAATCCACTAATAAGAATCTTTAGTTGAACGCATCACAAGAAATCAAAAACAAGTATTGCACAAAAAATTAGTTCATACAATCATAATAAAGTAAGAGGTTATACAAGAGATTCTTCAAATAATAACAAGAGTTGAGCTTATACACTTCTTCATATTCGAACCATAATCCAGTTTGTCAAGAACTAAACACCAGCCACCGTCGATTTTTCGTCTCCACAAACTAGTGTCATTTTCTCTCTCACAGCCGCCGGTTTATCCACCGACAACCATATCTCCCTCTCCACCGAATTCACAAACCGACGACGACGGTGACGGCGCCGGAATACAAAAAACCCAGATCTGCATCAACAGTTCCACCTTCTGTCACCACCATCTCCAAAATTCGGTGACCGCGCGTCAGAAACACAACCACCTTGTGTTTTAGATTGTTTTTTTTTTTTTTACAGATATGTGTTTTAAGATTTACTATGCGAGAGGTTGTCGGAGTAGAGAGAGGAGACGATGAAGATTGTAAGTCCGACGGTGCTGAGGCGTAGGGCGACGGGGAGATGGTCGGAGAAGAAAGGGAGAAGGTTATGTAAGAGAAACTGAGAGAGTTGGTGAGAGCTGCGAGAGAAAGGGAAATGCAAGCAGAGAAGAGAGAGAGGATGGTTGGTGGGAATGTGAGATAAAAAAAAAGGCCACATAAGGGTGGTACTAGAGTAGTATGGGAAAAAAGGTGTCTACGAACTATACTTGGGAAAGGTGAATGCTGGGGTGGATTTTTTGTTTTTGAAACGGCAAATTTTATTCATCGGCGAGAGGGTGTGAGACACACCCACAACTTGCGGAAAACGAACAGAAAAACAAAAGGGGTCGTATTTAGGCCGCACACCTAAACACCAAAAACAACCAATAATGATGCAGGAATATACAACAAGCAACAATCCTGCATAAGCATATTGCTGCATCACTACCTAGAACACATCCCAGCCACAAAAGAAACAGAAAAAATTGTCCCCTGCAGAACCTTGACAGCAGCTGCCTGCACCATAACATAAGAGAAAACATGGGCTTGCAACACATCTATCACAACACAGTCCCTACAATTGTTGCAGATCAACACACAAAACTAACGCCTAGACTCTGGCAGCAATTCATCTCCACTACGCCAGCTGAAACCCAGCCCCATTCTGAATGACAGATGCGTAGCAGCTACTGCTGACACCCTAGACTAAACAATCAATGCACCACACAATCCCTTGGGTTCCATGTCCATTCATAAAACATACACGGCTTATAATGAACCCTCCTCAGCATCCACCTCCATGAGAGCACCTTCACTTCCTCCACTAACTCCTCAACATTCCTCATACCATTGTTAAAAATTCTCTCGTTCCTCGCCTTCCACAAAATCCAAATAGTCGTATGTCAAATCAACTATAAACCTTGTTTCAATCTTTTCTTAGATCTCATCCCACTCCAACAGACCCAATGCATAAACATATTAGGAGATATAATAAAATAAAAATTCCACCACCTCATTACTTCCCTCCACACCCCTAACGCCAAACCACAGTGGAGAATTCCATACCCATTCCACACCCCCACAAAGCAAGGATGTTTCCGGAGAGAGGACATTATGGATAGCCAGATTATATGAAGACGTTATGCGATCAAGATGCCTTACACGAGAAAACCACCACTCTCAAAGGAGCTGGGTTCTTCCAAAGATTGACGGACATCCTCTTTTCCTCTTCTAACCATTTCTCTTCCCACAAGGACCTCCTCATAATCTTCTCATATGCTGACTTGACTGTGAACCCTCGTCCTCCTCTAAATTCCACCACCACACATCCTCACCATGAGACCACACAAAACTGTTCAATTCTTCCAACAATAAGATAGCAAGGTTTTCCTCCCATTGAAACAATCAGCGTCTCCACGCTAAATTCCACCCTCCTTCGTTCTGCAAATCTCCCACAACGGCGTCTTTTCTAGACGATATTGAAAAAAGTCTAGGATATTTGACCTTGAGAAGGACATCCCCTATCCACGCAACTTTCCAAAAACTCGTTGTCAAACCATTTCCCACCCTCCTAACCACCTCCGATTCAAACCAATTTCCCCCGTCACTTTCTTGAAGCTTAACTATATTTATCCACCACGTAGAAGCATACCTCATTCTCAAAGAAGCGCCCCTCCAATAAATCCTCCACACCGCACCCATACTTTTCCACCAAGACATCCGACTCCACTTAGCTAAAAGACTCATATTCATCAATCTAGCATCCCTCACCCCCAAACCTTTATTAGCATTTGGTTGAAAAATTGACCTCCATTTTACCCAATTAATCTCCTTCCCTCCCCCCACACCACCCCAAAGAAACTTCCTTTGGATCCGCACAATCCTCTTCAAACTAGAGATGACTGTTTCATAAAAGAGAGATAAAAAATAGGGATGGAATTTAAAACCGAGTTGATAAACACCACTCTCCCACCAAGGCTAACAAGCCTATTCCCCCAAGAATTTAATCTCGAGCTCAAACTATCTAACATCGGTTCCCAAGTAGCCAATAACTTATGGTTTGCACCCATGTGTAACCCCAAATATTTAAACGGAAGATTACCTTGGCTACAATTAAGGAAAACACACGCCGTCTCCATGAAAACACACCCTCCCAACAAAGCTTTCAAAGTCCACAAGTTGTCCATTGTTGACTTCACTATACAATGCGTGTCATCGGCATAGTGGAGATGCGAAACTACCAACCCATTATTACTAAATTCGAATCCCTCAAAGAGATTACGGGACACCGCATTTTTCATAAGTCCACTAAACCCCCTTCCACCAAAAGGAACAAAAACGGAACCAACGAATCTCCTTGCTTTAGGCCTTTGTGAATATCAATTTCTTTCGTAGGACTTCCATTTACAAGAATGGACATACTACCTCCAAAAACACACGTCTTCATCCAAAACACCCACTTTTCACACAAACCCACCCTTCTCATCATAGACTCCAAGAACCCCTAATCTACCGAATCAGAGGCCTTTACAAAATCCAATTTAAGGATCAAGCATTCCTTCCTTGATTTCTTTGCAAAATCCACTAACTCATTAATCACCAAGACCCCATCCACCAAATTCCTTCCCTTGAGAAACGCCGATTGAGTCGAGGAAATGATGGAGCCCATTACCCCGGCCAACCTCCGAGCAAGAACCTTTGCTATCAACTTACAAAGACATCTAAGAAGTGAAATAGGCTGATACTTCTTTAATCCATTTGGAGAAGCTACTTTAGGAATTAAAGCAACAAAATAGGACAACATGTTTCTCGGCATCACCTCATTACCATGAAATTGATCAAACATAAGGTGAACCTCGTCTTTGATTAAATACCAAAATTCCTTTATAAACGCAAAATTGAAACCATCCGGTCCCGGGCTCTTATTGCCATCACTCTCCTTTACCACCAAATCTATTTCTTCACTTAAGAATGAGGCCACCAGCCTATCATTTTCCCCTCATTCAACTCGAGGAATGAACTCCATATAGCTTTGGTCGCCCCCGAGTAGATATTTGAATTGTGAAAAAGTCCATCACTTCTCGTCACACCTCTTGAGGGGATTGAATCCAATTCTCATTCATCTTAAGTGACTTAATAGAGTTCCTAGAGGCTCAAGCATTGACACATCTATGGAAGAATTTAGTATTTGCATCCCCCTCCTTAATCCATTTCGACCGTGCCCTTTGGGCCATCGTCACATCCTTCGCCTTAAGCACCCTCCAAAGCTCTCCAAATTTGTCTTTGCGAGTTTGAATTTCCAACTCATTTAATAAAGTCACCTCACCTTTCTCATCAACCCCCTGTTAGTACCAAAAATGAGATATTTGGTCGAAGTTATGATTATACTTTGACGAGCCAGATGGGTTATTTCGACATGCTGCAAAGTGCAAAGAGATACCACAATTTCGACCTAGAGCATACATACTTCAACATACCGCAGTTTTGACAAAGAAAGTTACAGTTGGAGTGCAATAAGGCAAAGTGGAACGTGTAGCGGCAAACAAGGCTGAAGTGCATGGAAGTTATTTCCTAGTGTCTAAGTGCATGTAAGTTATTTCTTAGTGCTTAGAAGTTATTTCTACTTTTAATCTATACCTTAGGATTTAGTGGTTGTTTTTCTACAAGGTATATATATATATATTAATTTGTAATAAGAACAAAAAGTTGGTTTCTTGATTTCTTAAACTCTAACACCTCCGCCGCGAAGCATATGGGTTCACGAGTGTATGGATTGACGGATTCCAACCACCCTTTACATTCCTGCAATTTAATATTATTGTTCTTGCTTTATTTACCTCTTTCTTTTGCAATTTGCATTTCTTTTGATCTTTCTATCTTTTCTTTCTTCTTCTTTTGAATATGCTCACTTGAGCATTTTTCTATCATGTTGTCATGAGACAACTTGTTATTAAAAGATGTTGGATGCAATTCTGACATTAATGTTCTTCAAGAATGCATGAAGTGATGTCATAAACCGCGAGACTTGAACGTTCCCCTTTTAAAATACATTTGTTACCGTCGATGGCAAATGAAGTTTATGTTACCAAAAATCGGTGTAAACAGCCCCCGAATCTCCTCCATAAGCATCCGTATCACCATACTCCTCTCTATGCCACTCTCACAATCTTACTTTGAGACCCTTGAGTTTTTCTCTAAGCACGAACCCCATCCATCCACTTTTCCTCTCGGAAGGCCGGGAAGCCCAATCACAATCTACACCACTTATGACACTAGGTCATGTAGCATTTTTGTTATAGTTTTTATGTAATTTTAGTTGATTTCAGGTGATTATGCATGAGTTAGAAGCTACAAAAGACACATTTATTGTGTTCAAGCATAGGAGAGATCATACTACAATTTCTAGGCATGATACTAAGATTTTGAACATGCTGGAGAACTTTTGTCACATGAAAAATCGTACTTCGATCTCCCTGCATCGTACTATGATTTAGTGGAGTGTCTGATGGAAACCTGCAATTATTGAGGCATCGTACTACTATTTTAAGGGATCGTTGTACGATTTTTATGAATCAAAATTTTTCCTATAAAAGTCAAGTTGTGTTTTGAGCCAAAGGTTGAAAATTTTGGAGAAAGAAACTGACTTTTGGAGCTGGAGATCTGGAGAGAAGATGGGGGACCATCATAACTCATATCCGATATCAAATTCATGTAATGAATCCTTCTTCTATATTAGTTATGTGTGCTTTAGCCATTGGTAGCTTGATCCATTGTGATTAGGTCAAGAGATGATTTTGTTCTAGCTCAGTACAATGTAACCTCTAACTCTTAATCTTTATGAATGCCATTCTAGTTTATTCAATATAAATTATTCTTAATGCTTTTATGATTCTGACCCAATATAAATGATTCTAGAGTATACATGACTATTGACACTAGCGTGTAACTCAGAAATATTTATATTGTTCAATGTAACGGACAATCTAGGGATGGAGCGTTGTTGTGACACTTAAATTAACGTACTAAAAACCTTTTATGATTATAGGTTCACCTAAGGGATTAGAGAATTATAATTAGAAAAGAGGGCTCTGAGTCAATGGATTGACCTGAGCTATTTTGTTAATTTGTCTTAACATAAGGAGGTTATAATTGAGTGATAAACAAATGAATCGACTAACCTAGTCATCTATCCATATTATTTCTCAACCAATTTTACCATTTTATTTACATTTGCAATCCAAACCAATTGTCTCAGTGCACCCTCCATTTTACAAACATTCTTAATAATAATGACATTCCCGAGTAGAAGTTGAAACAATCCATGTGGATATGAATCTTGTAAATTTTATTACTTCGATATAAGTTAGTACACTTGGTAATTTTATATCAAGTTTTTGGCGCCACTGCCGAGGACTATTGAATCATTTCAGCTTGGAAATTTCGTTATTGATTAGGATTTCTGTCATTTAATTTTTTTTCCTGTATATTGAAAAAAATATATTATGATTTATGTTCCATGTTTATCTCATTGTACTTTGCTGCTAAAAAGTTTATCCAAGTTTTGTAGCAATGTTAGACAGGTTTTGCCTGTATGACACTGAAGAGGTTGTTGCCCTGTTGTATGAAAAATATTTGCTATCTCGCAAGATAAAGCATTGGGATGATAAGATCTCAAGATTATATGTGAGATGTGATTTTCATAAGGCGAGTCATTAGGATACAAATTATGAAGGGTTGAAAGAGTTTATCAACATCGATTACAATACTCAGTTTCAAAATATTTTAGATGATTTCTTGAGATTAAATCAAGTTATATTTAAGAAATTTGAAGTTTAGTGTGGTAATCTTGTTGAGAAAACATATGAGTCTCAGAAGAAGTTGGTTGAGATGGAGACTGAGTTTTAGGCTATTGTAGTGGAAGAAAATCCACAAGTGGGGAATATTGGTCTCTACCAGAAGTCTCAACAAATGGGGTTTAAAGAAACCACTCATGTGCAATTGGAAACAAGTCCTTCTCTAAGGTGGGATAGCTCAAATTCCAAAGGTTTAATGGTGAGTGCATGGGAGAATCTGATCTTGTGTGCTAAATTCATGTAATTCCTACCAAACAAGAGGAAGAAGAAGAGTGACATATTCTTTTTGTCATATTTGCCACTCTAACAGTCGTTCAAGCGTCAAGCTTAATAACATAAAAGAAAGCGCTTGATGGGAGGCAATGTAACACCCTGTTTTCCCAACATATAAATAATACTTAAAATTTATCAGAGTTCAACATAAAACAGGATGTCACACTACTTTTTTTTTTCCAAAATCATTTCAACGTAAGTGGAGATAAAACTCACTATTTCAAATAAAACACCTGCTTATAATATTAAATTAAAGTCGCAGCGGAAAATTCAACTTTTAATCCAAAACTTGGCACTAGGCCTCAACATTATCAACATAATCGAACACCAATTAAAATGGTCCAACAACATCTTAAAAAGTTACGTAACAAAAGGAAAAACAACAAAACATAGAAGATATCCCCATCCCGTTACATAGTAGAGCAAGACTCCTATGACGACACGAGGATCAACTCACATCTGCACTATTCCAGATCACCTGCAAGTTACTCGTACGAAGAGCAACATTTTCAAGCAGAAGGGGTGAGATTTTACATTCATTAATAATAAGCAACAAATGCAAAATCAGAATTTAATCAACATACATCTACAATATTTATTAATTAACAAGAACTTCATGTAAATTCAGTTACCAATTATCAATAAACTACAACAGCAACTATTCAACAATGCAACAATGACGACTCGACAATGCAACAACAACAACAACTCAACAATATGCAATATATTTATGCATGTGGTACCAACAAAGCATCAAGCTCTCAACAGGATGTCGTAATTCGACTAAACAGGGCATCTAGCCCCCAACTTAACAACTTAACAGGGAATCAAGCCCTCAACTTAGACCAATGGTCATGCGACACGACAACTTTTATGTAATGACATAATGATTATTATGCAACAACAGCAACTACAACTTCGCAACTAATCAATGTAATATTTTCGACAACTTCACAATTAAACAACAACTTCAATTAAATCATATCAATTATTCCATACAATATTTTCGCACCATTTTAAAGCTACTGAGTATAGGTCATATACATCAACAATTTTTGTATTTAAGCCTAAGGCCAACTCCAAACAGAAACAACAAAAAACGACGCAAGAGTTTGAAATGTGGCAGTCTACCACTGAACGACTCGCCGTGGTGAGTTCATCTTTTGGGCACTCGCTGTGGCGAGTTCAGCTACTCGCCAGTGGCGAGCAAAAACTGTTGTTCTCGGCTTTTGGACCAATTTTCACCCAAAAATCCCATTTTTAACTTTCCTATGTCCAAATTTGATTATGCAAAATGGTCTAATCATCCCTACACATTTAAAGGCATTCATTTTCATATAAAACCTGACCCAAAAACATTATTAAGGCAATTAAATCTTTCTAATTAAGGCTGCTCGCTATGGCGAACACTTTTACTCGCTGCTGCGAGCGATAACTGGGTTACTCGCTATGGCGAGTGGGTTTACTCGCCTCACGAGGACTGTGCTACTCACTATGGCGAGTGGGTTTACTCGCCTCACGAGTGTTAACTGTGTTACTCGCTATGGCGAGTGGGTTTACTCGCCGTTTTGAGCGGCGACAGGCACCACTACGAGCAGCACGAACATACATAAGTTTTTCAACTCCAATCCCCTAATTTAACATCCTAAAACTCAATTTTGATGTAAACATTACCTATTAACATTCTATCATCAGAACAACAACTGTAAACACAATTCATATGATTAATCATTAATTTCAACCACTTTATACAATTCAACCTAATTCTCTACAATTCTTCAATTCAACAACAACAACAACAACAACAACAACAACATAACAACAATTCAGAATTCATGTTATGATTAATGATAGTTAGTCTCACCCTTACCTTGGATTTTGTTGATTTTACAGAACTCTACAGTTTTCTCCTAAAAGCTGCACTTTCACGTTCTCTTTGTTTCTGGTTTCTAACCTAATCTTCTACCACTCCCTCCTATTTATAGCCTCTCC
Organism: Medicago arabica; assembly: GCA_946800305.1. Taxonomy (NCBI): domain Eukaryota; kingdom Viridiplantae; phylum Streptophyta; class Magnoliopsida; order Fabales; family Fabaceae; genus Medicago; species Medicago arabica. Next base: position 9,473,258 of record OX326964.1, read on the forward strand.
TAATCTTTTTTAACAAACTCATCTAATTACCAAATTATCCTCACTTAAATTATTTTATTTTTCTTAAACAAACCTTATTATATTTCTTTACCAAATATAACAAAACAACTTAATAATAATTATCAACAATCAACACACAACATCACATATCAACAAACATCACAATTAATTAAATAATTAATTAAATAAAATAGGGCGTTACAGGCAACCCATCCTTTTTCTAATATTTGTTATTTTGCAGGTGTTTATTTTAAGTAAAAAAAAAAAAGAATGAAAAGATGGACGGAAAAAAATGATAAAAAAAGAAGAAGAAGTTATGTCCACAATTATCTTTTTCAATAAGATGTCTCTTTTAGTTTGTCTGTTTTGAATTTCAGTTGTATGTCCTCTATCTTTTGTATTGCATCTGATTTTGTCTATTATTAATGAATTTCGTTTGTCTTGAAGTTTACCAATTTAGTATCATTTGTTTCATCAATGGTGTATCAAAAGTTCAAGGAGGAGGAGCTTGCATGAGGTTTCTATGTTGAAGTGCACGGCAATGAGAATGCTTAGGTAACCACAACTTCCATAAACCTGAGCTTGTAAGTTCCAAAGCCAAATTTTTGTTTTACAATTTTCACAAATATGAGTGCTCCATGCTGATACTATTTCTAGGACTTGCGAAATTTCTTTATGCCAATTGTTCATGGGACAACAACATTCTAAGTTTGGGGTGACAAATATAGAGAACATGAGTTAAATAGATCACATTGTCTCAAAATAAAAACAAGAAAAGTGAGAAAAAAAAATCAAGTTGACACAAAAAAAATCAACTTACCAAAAGAAAAAGTATATAGTTATATAAAATTGTGACAAGGATTTGTAAATTTAGTGATCCGAAAACTTTGTTATGTTCTCTAAGTCTCAAATCTGAGCAAATTATTCCAGGTTGTGGTGTTTAAATTGCTAAAGTAAGTAGGAAATGCTTAACTCCAATTTTTTGTATTAAGCCTACTTCCCAAAATAATCCCACCTATGACCTTAGCCCCGTTTTACCCTGAAAGTCTTTATAAGTGTGTATTGTGATGTAACCTTGATTGATGTTTAGAAGCTTTTCATGTTTTGGTAATATAGTGATTAGTATGTCGACTTGCGTACCCTTTTATCCATGATATTGCTTGAAGTTGTGGAATGGATGTTTTGTCAAGCAAGTTAGCCCACTAATGCTAACGAGAATATGAACTTTTGCTATTACCATTGCTGAGGTAAATGATATTTTACTATTAATTTTCATTTTAAAGCAAGTTCCTCGAGGACAAGTAACGATGCAAGTTTGGGATTGTGATGACACTATGTCATGTAACATTTCTTGTGTGCAAGCAAAGGAGAGATCGTACTACGATTTCTAGGCATCATACTACAATTTTGAACATCTTGAAGAACTTTTGTTACTGGAAAAATCGTACTATGATTTAGTGGAGTGTTTGATGGAAACCTCCAGTTATTGAGGCATCGTACTATGATTTTAAGGGATCGTAGTATGATTTTTACGGATCAGAATTTTTCCTATAAAAGCCAAGCTGACTTTTGGAGAAAAAAACTGACTCTTGGAGCTGGAGATCTGGAGAGAAGGTGGGAGACCATCAAAACTCATATCCAGTTATCAAATTCATGTAATGAATCCTTCTTCTATATTAGTTATTTGTGCTTTAACCATTGGTATCTAGATCAATTGTGATTAGGTCAAGATATGATTCTGTTCTAGCTCAGTACAATGTAACCTATAACTCTTAATCTTTATGAATGTCATTCTAGTTTATTTAGTATAAATTTTGTTCTAGAGTATATGACTATTGACACTAACGTGTAACTCGAAATATTTATATTGTTTAATCTAACGGACAATCTAGGGATGAAGCGTTGTTAGGTTGTGATACTTAAATTAACAGACTTAAAACCTTTTATGATTATACGTTCACCTAAGGGATTAGGGAATTATAATAAAAAAAAGAGGGCTCTGAGTCAAGGGATTGACATGAGCTATTTTGTTAATTTGTCTTAAACATAAGGGCGTTAGTGAAGTTAAGAAGCATGTTATAATTTAGTGATAAACAGATGAATCGATTGACCTAGTCATCTGTCCATATTATTTCTCAAACCAATTTTACCTTAACCATTTTATCTACATTTGCAATCCAAACCAATTTCCTCAATGCACCCCCCATTTTACAAACATCCTTAATAATAATGACATTCTCGAGTAGAAGTTGAAACAGTCCACGTGGATACGAATCTTATAAATTTTATTACTTCGATATAAGTTAGTACACTTGCTAATTTTCTATCAACCACCCCAAAGATTATAACAAAGAGAAACAGTCCATGTAGATACGAATCTTATAAATTTTATTACTTCGTTATAAGTTAGTACACTTGGTAATTTTTTATCAACCACCCCAAAGATTATAACAAAGAGAAGGAGTTATAACCTCCAACTTGGTCTCTTGAATTGCCAAAAAATACACCTTATTTTGCCTCACCAACTTCCTTATTTTATTCTTCTTCAATCTTCCCCCGAGCCCATGGATGTTGAAAGTTGACATTATCATTTAATCACAATATGGCTCTCCCTTGTAACCTTATTTTTAACATTCGCATCCTCCATGTTAACCAAGCATTTTGTTGTCATCTCATCCTTCTGAGCCGGTACAAAACCAAGTTTTCTTTAGATATTTAACACCCTTGTTGCTACTGCCACCTTCACAATACCGATCTCGTTCCCCTCCAGCTGAGTTTCAAGGACTAAAGACAAGTTTTCATCAATCGATATGTTAATTCCTGAGTCATGTATTTTAGGGTGACCACGCCCCAAAACTGAGCCTTCTGCCTCCTCCATAGACTTTGCCTTCTCCTGCCATTCCCCACCCATACCTCCATCTGCCACCGCTGGAAAAGTAGGTTCGGAGACTGTCTTCCTATTTCCAACCTCAAACGCCCTATTCATATCAGCCAATTAGCTCCCCTTTACTGTGACTGATGACATGCTATCATTACGTAATATTTAGGATTTATTTTGACAAATTGTTAGAGTTCTGAAGCAATATGAAGTATCAAAGAGCCATAAAAGCAAGAAATTTGGAGGTGCTGAAAGCAACAAATCGTGGCACGATTTTGCATTAGCGTGGCACGATTTCTTTGGCAGAGAGGCATGTTTTTGAAATGAAAAATCGTGATACAATTTTGTGAGGCGTGGCGCGATTCAACAGAAGAATCTGGAAATATTGAAGCAATCATGGCGTGATTTTCTTAACCGTGCCGCGATTTTTGACCTAGAAAATTTTGCCTATTTAAGCTGAACCAAATCCAGAAACAAGGGGTTAAGATTTTAAGGAGTAAAACTGCGATTTTAGGACCTGAAGACTGCTGGAAGGCTGATTTCATCATCCTTAACTTAGTTCATGTATGTTTTAATTATTTCAATGATTATGCTATTTGTAAACTCAATTATGAGTAGCTAAATCTCTTATAGATTGGGTCCGAGATGAATCTGTGTAACCCTAAATGATCTATGTTGCTGTGAAACTCTATTCTTTATGAATTATAATCTAGTTTTCATTCAATTCAATTGTTCTTAATGCTTTTTATATCCTGATCAAATATAAATATGATTCTGTGATAATGAATGACTACTGACCATAGCGTTCTAATTAGACCTAATTGATTTGTTCTAATAAACATGGTTAGTCTAAGAATGGATAATCGTTTGTTAGCGATATTAAGTTAACGTTCTTAAAAACCTTCAACGATTATTAGACCACCTAAGGAATTAGGGGTTGTAGTTAGAGAGGAGGGTCCTAAGTCAAGGGATTGATTAGGGTTATTTAGTTAACTATCGTGGAACTAGAGAATTCTTCATAAGAATAGGTGTAGTATACCAATTAGGGGAACTCAGAGAATTCGACAGACCTGATCTCATCTATCTCCTTATATTTTCTTAATCAATCTTTACGCAATTTTATTACTTTTATGCAATCAAATCAAATCTACTGCCTAGTGGCAAATCAAAAGAAATTTTATATATCTTAATTTTATAACGTAGTTGAATTATTGAAATTAAAACCAGTCCTTGTGGGAACGATATTTTTACTACTTCGATAGCTTTTGGTACACTTGCCAAATATCTATCAGTGACCTTAATAGAATCATCAATAAGTTTCAGTTTCCTCTTCTTACGCTACCTTCTCTTCTATTGTCGGGGCCTTTCATCTGAATGTTCAATCACATCAATTGAGTTGTTGTATTCTGAAATATCAGACTCTTCCTCCTGGAATCTTGTATGGGTGTTCAATTTAGCTCCTGAAATACTAGATAGATCAAAGTGAGGTCTTGCTAGTTGCACCTTCATTGTCTGCTCCTTAGAATGAGAACGAAGAGATTGGGCCTCTTAAGGGGTAGGCCCAAAAAACATTGTTAGGGCCACCTCACAACCCTCCACGCGCCCAGAAGGCATGGCTACTTATGATGCATTTTCCTCCCTAAGCTTGTTGGGTCCCACTTGTCGGTCCCCTTCCTTGTCCCAACCACAACTGCACGAGCCCTCCACTTGACCAGTAACTAGAGACGCCTTTGAAGCCATTTCCTTCAGAATAGGGCCCACAAGAGTTGACCCCATAAAAGTTTATATCCTCCTTCCCATTTGTCCACCTCCCAACACTGCTTTTCCAATCCTAGGATTATCCTCCCCTTCACTTAGGTGTACTTGATTCATCAGATTTTGACTTCTATCACTATCTCCCAAAAACTCCCCTTTTTCATCTCCTGCCTTGTCAACATCATGAGATGATGATGACGTCACCTCGTCACTCTCCCTTTCTTCCTCCAACCGTCCCCTCAACCCAGATCCTCCTTCTTCCACCACCCAAAGGGTGTATTTCGCCCCCATCACCCTAATACTAACCAGCTCATCAATGAAGCTTCTCCTTGCCGTCATAACCCAAACCCTGGCAAATTCAAACCTCCTCCTACAAATGGTATCTTCATCAAAGTCAAAGAAATCTTCAAAAACACCACCAATATGTTTGAACAACCCTTCCTCCCAAACATGAAGGGGAATGCCATAAACTATCAACCACACTTTCCTCTTTTTCGCCACTAAGTTGGGAGACCATCTAGTAGTGGATTTAAACATGTTATTCCACCATAACTTATGCTCCTTCCTTGCCTTATGTTACACAACCGCCTCCTTAGCTTCCACCAACACCAAGTTTTCCCCCATGTGTGTGACCATGATCTGCTTCAACCCCTCCATGGTTAAACTGTTCTAAACAAAACTCGAATGGCAGTCATGACGTAATATCTCTCCCTCTCCTTACTCACTCGAACTTCCTTCCCCTTATCAACCACATCACAATACGACCTCCCCTCCACCACCTTAGCATTACCTCATGCCTTCGCAGCTCTCTCTCATCCATCAGCCGAGGCTTCTCTTCCCTACCAAACCTTGCCTTGTTAACTTTGAGTTTCCAGTTTCCAACCCAAGCCTCCTCCTCCAAAATGAGCTCCAACTTCTCTTCATTAATCTCGTTCTTATACTTGACGAATCCGAACCGACGACCCCACCTATCCAACTACTTCGGAACGAACACCTCACCAACGTTTCTGAACTTCGCAATCAACTTCCTAAGACACGAATTGTTTGCATCATCCGGAAAACCAGTGAAGAAAAATGACGTTTTCCTATTATACAGGTTGCGAAAATGGGTCTTCTTGCTCCGCCCCCACCCCTACCAGCGAAAAGTGTCACAGTAAGTCTGTTTTCAGTGGCAAACTTGTTTCAGTGGCAAAAGCCTATAAAATCAGTAGAGATCATAAAAAACCTTTTTCAGTGGCAAGATAATTAAAACAAAAGCTTCTAGCAAGCTTAGAACATCTGAAAATTATGTCTAAATATCATTACAACTCATAACCAATCATATTCAAAACCAACAAAAGCTTCTAAAAAGCTCATAACATCTAGTTCTTTCTAAATTTCATTACAACTCAGAACCAATACATATTTAAAACAATAAAGGATTACCAACCATCAAAAGTCAAAACAAAAAAAGTTCCAATTGAAAAAGTTTACTAAAAATCATCATCTTCAAGGTGGGGGATTGTAATCGAACTAACATCACTTATTCACCTATGTTGAAAAATAAAAGTTAGAATATAAACATTTAACTTCACAAATTTAATACAAACTTTAAAGATAATATACCTTCATAATCATCAGACTCCATTTTAGTGAGTAAAATAACATTTTTATTTCCCACATTAGAATTAAAATTACTTATCAATAAAACACAATTAAACAATGACAATCTTTAAAATAAACAAAATTATTAACTAATTCAAATACATTCAGATGAATAAATTAAAAACTTACCCGTGTTCTCAACACTCCATAACCAACTTCTAGCACATATCAAAGCCTTCTCTTTATATACCCCTGCTAACATTCATATATTTAATATAATAGACAATGTGTGTGAGGACTTGATAACTCTTTATCCATAATTCGTAAGATGTAATCATCCGTCTAACCACATAATAGTCTCTATATGATTTAATGTTATCTCACTTCACAATAAAACTTTACGAGAAATACTAGCAACACACATTTTAACACACACTTTCTTTGATTGGTTAAAATTCACATGGGTCCACCAAATCATGTGGGTCCCATATAAATTTAATGGGTCTCATGTGAATTTTAACTAATAAAAAAGAGTGTGTTGAAAGTGAGTATTAAAATGTGTGTTCTCAAACTTTACTACATGTATTTTAAGGACAGTGTCCTTATGTTTAATGGAGTCTCACGATTAAATTATACTTATCGTTCAATTTAAACATTCTAAGGACTTTATTATTTCCAAAGATAAACATAATAAAGAAATACATTAATTATTAATAAATAATTATTCGATACAAAATATCAAATTCTAATAAAATTATTGGCCTCCAAAACTCACAGTAACGATGGTACTCGAAGCAAAAGAACTAACATTGATGAAACTAAGAACTGATCCGGAAACATTAGATATTCATAGCAATCCATGGACATAGGGTTGTTTCATATAGCCTCCAAAATATCATAAGGAAGACAAACTTCAAGATCAATACTACCTTCTTCTTCCCCACTAAGCACAATAACTCTACCAATATTTCTTTTAAGTCCAACCCCATTTCTAACTGCAATAGGCTTACCCCAACCAAAGTCATTACCGTAATAATTGAACCGTGGGGAACTGCTTGTTATCAACAAATTACTTGATGATCTACCTGGCTCCGGTATAAATGGGGTTTTCAACCACGATTCGTTATCACTCATTACCTTCTCATGATGAGATTTTGATGATATCTCCTTGTTCATTTCCATAGCAATTTTACCAATCCCACTTTCCATTAATTCCCCTATTTGCATTATTACATATCCAGTTGCTCCGATTCCATTCCCAAAATAATTCTCTTCTAACTTTGGACACATTCTTGTCCTACAATCTATGGGTAACACGAATGCTGACCTTTCTTCTGGTTTAAGATTTTGTTTACTTATAATTAAACGCCAGAAGTGACTTAAAAGCGCTTGCAATGAAGATATTATTATTATTATTTTATCACTACTATTACTACTACTACTACTAATTTCTGCATTAGCTTTTGATTTGAGTTGCAAAATTTGTTCCTTTGTAAAGTGGAAGATTCGATAAGATGAAACTTCACATTGTTGATTTTGTGCTTCCTTTGAGAAAGGCTGCTTTTGTGCTTCCTTTGTGAAAGGAAACCGTATGGGATGGTTAACATTGTTTGGAAACCAACGTTCGAAAGAAGGGATTTTTGTTGGCTTATTGGAACCTTGTGAGATTTCAGCCCAAGAGTTGATGAAATGCCAATATGACTTGCCGTCTACACACATATGGTTAATTGTAAAACTAATGAAGATACCGTCGATTAACTCTGTTACTTGTACTGCAAGTAGTGGTTGCGACGTGCCTTCGTAATTTTGCACTTCGTTGAGTAAGAATAATGAAGAAACAATGGGAGGAACATACTTTGGTTGAAGGATGTCGGCAATGCTAGTGTTTTCTGCTGTGGCGTGGACAAACAATGCACCAGCGTTGTTACAAATGATAGAACATGAGGCGTTGTTAGGTTCGTCGTATTGAGTTATTACAAGACGACCAGCGAGTGGTGGAAAGAATTTAAGTGCGGAGGAAAGTGTTTGTTTAAGATGGTCAATTTGGTTTGTTTTGGGTTTATGGAAAAGAAGACCTTTTTGGATTGGTGCCAATTTGAGATATTTGAGATCCCATGGAGATAAATGGATAATTTTGTGAGTTGAGTTGTCATCACCATCACCATGATTTGTTGCTTGGATTGTAGTAGTTGAGATAAGTAGAATCCCTGTCATGGTGTTGAGTGAATGAGGGGAATGATGAAAATAAGAAATGTGATGTGATGAGATAAACAATATATAATGTAGAGTATCCTTCACACATTTTTATAATATATCTTGCGTCGTGAAAGGTTAATTAGCTTGCATGTAATATACTCGTTTCCCTCGTGTTAGGTCTTGGAAGTTTAATCTGTAGTGCATATGTACTCGTTTCCCTTGCGTTAGGTCTTGAAATCTTAATTCTTTCTTATATATATATCTTGGTTTTGTGACTTTTGTGGACGTTTGTGTTTTTATATTCCGCCTCGGAATCTCCCGTATCAATTCATTCAGAAGTTGTTCTCCCGTTTCAATAAAGAAGTCAGGAAAAGAATGTTAAGGAAATAGGAGGAATGAGTTGTCGGTTCTGATTAGGTTAGGGGGACAGCTGGGAGATTGGGAAAGTTAGTGGAGGAATACTTTTAATTAATACTCTAGTCGAAAAAACTATGCTATCATGTTGGTTTATGTCCTTGTAAGTTATTTTTAAATTAACCTATATCTTTATTAAAAGTTTCATCATATAACAAAAACATATTGACAATGATTTAATTCAGAAATTTTTGACGAAGACATGAACTATATTGAAATTTATACTATATATAAAGAAAATAACATCTGCTCTTTTGGACTGACTTTTTCTCTTTTCAAAAATACCTTCAATTTTCAATACAAATAACACATCTAACAAATAGATAAGAATAAATTTAAATATTAAACAAAAAATGCAACAAACACGATATGAATGTATATATGTTTGATTTTTTTTCCTTTATAATTTAAAAAGCAGGAAATTGCACTCATCTCCCTTAAGGTTTATTAAAATGGCACTAACACCCCCTCTAGTTTTAAAATGAACATTAACCTCCCTTAAATTTTCGACAAATAGACAAACACCTCCCTTCTTAGTTAACATCGTTTAATTGTTAAGGCTTTTTTTTATAAAAAAAAAAACCATGCATGTGTAATTCTCTTGTTTTTTTGCAAGAAAATAATTCTCATTTATTTAAACATTGAAGGTCTAAAAAATTCACGTGACAATACATGAAATTTGGGTGGCATTTAGTATGGGAAAGGGAAAAAGTTTTCCACCATAGAAAAGCTATTTTTAGCCATTAGATTAATTAGAAACATTGATATTATCATAGTCCACCCACACTATATCTTTTTTCACAGTCTTCTTCCTCCATGAGATTCAAATTGACCCACATCCACCAACACGATGACAATGAATCCCTTTTTTATTTACTGTGAAAAATAACTTATGATAAAGCTATGTTCATCCCACATCCACATATATTCACGCCATCACGAACTGTTTATAAATAAAATTGATTCAAACTAATTTATTAAAATGTAATTAAAAAAGCATCAAAAACAAAATTATTTAGAATCTGGGTATTTCTATGAACAAGAGTTGGGTATTTTTCATCTTCCAACTCCAAATTAATCCAACTCAACAACAAATGAAAGTAAGTGTTTGAGGGAGAATGAGAAGCACCGTCAAAGATTGAACTAAAAGAGTGTTCTTATTGATTCAATTCAAACAATAGATGTAGTTTTACAGTGTTCAATTTGGTAAAGAATCTACAAATTGTGAATTTAATTCATGAACACATAACGAAAACCAATGTTCAATTTTAAAAAAAAAATAGTGACCCATTTACCACTAAAAATTGAAGTAAAAAATAAAGAGAAGAAAATATTGAGAGTAGTCTATTATGAAGATTTGTGTGATTCAAGTTGTTGAAATGGTAGCCATGGTTAGTTTGATCCTGCAAAAGCTTGGTTGGTGATGGTAGGTGAGTGATGAAGGTGAAAGAAAAATATGTAGTGTTGAGAGTCTATGATAAAACTATGCTCTCTTTTTAATCTAATGGTCATAAATAACTTTCCCATGGTGGAAAACTCTTTCCCTTTCCTATGTTAAATGCCATTTGAAATTTGAACAAATAATACTAGTTTACACCTAAGATAGCGTGCACATTGTCTATAAAATCATGACTTTTATGTATTTAGTCCCTGCAAATAGTGGTTATTTAAATAATGGTCCTCGTATTTCTTAATCTTGACATTTTGCCTTTTGCCAAAATTTAATCACTTAGAAATTAATCCCTCAACCTAGTTAATTACTGTCACATCACTGTAATTACAAACGTGAAATTATAAAAACATCTTTGTAATTAGATACGTGACAGTGATTAAGTGGGGAGAGGGACAAAATTTTAAGTGATTAAATTTTGGCAGGACAAAATGCTAGAATTAAGAAATACAAGGACCAATTTTTAAATGACCCCTATTTACAGAGACTAAACACGTATAAAAGCCTAAAATCATTCATGGTCATTCACTGAGCAACTTAAGCTTCATCTTTAAATTTAATAAACCAAATGGAAACCCTCTTAATGACTTGAAATAAAAGGTTATCACTATTGGCATCAAGGAGGTAAAGAGACCAAAACCGATAGAATTATAAATTTCTTGATTTGGTGACTGTGATTGAAATAGACAGGTTTTACTTTATTATTATGTAGAAAGTGCTCATTTTATATTGTTGTCTTCTTGCATACAAATGGTTCTAAAGGTGTTTGAAAATTGGGTGTTATCATTTTTAAAATTTGCTAACCACTGGATTACCAACAAATCATATTAACTAGAACAGAAGACAAACCATAAAATATAGACAGAAAAGTACATGAGGAGAAAAAGACATAGGATTAAATATAGTTTTCAAACGACATAGCTTCAAAATACTAGTAGTACACCAAAATAATGGTATCTTTAACAACCCTATTTTCGTTAGATTTATTTTATTAATTGTTTATATGTGTTTATATGTGCTTGTTTGCGATTATTTATCTTTGGGTGTATTTTATCCGGGAATTGTTAGAGTTTAGCATTTAAAGGGTATTTTAGTCATTTCGGACTCGAGAGTATTTTGGTCATTTATAACGAAGAAAATTTTAGTAAACTTAGAATTGAGATTGTTTAAGTATTTTGAGGTGAATAGTTTCTTTTACTAAGACTAGAGGTAACTAGCAGTAATTATTTTTGAGATGGTAATAATTAGACATTTTACTAAGTTAAGTGAGTAATAACATTTCTAATTAGATGTGAGTGTGTTAGGCCCATTATGAGGAGATTTAACCTAACCCGTTTAAGTTGAGACTATATAAGCTTAACTTAGAGAGAAACTAGGTTACCTTTTCATTCTTATTCATAAACACAAAGGAGGCTAGAGATAGAGAAGGGGTTAGAGAGAAGATCCAAGAGGAATCAAGCTAGAAGCAAGGTGGAGTGAAAGATTAGCTTAGCTTTGTGAAGAGAAGAGGTAAGGGGCTAGTGTTCTCTCATAATTTTTTAGTATAATCTCTTTTCTACCTCAATTCATAAGTGCTTAGTTGTAAAAAGTGATTATTCTGAATTTAATTGATGAAATTCATACTCTTATTTTGATGCCATGTTTGGGTATTTGAATTTGATGATAATTAAGTTGTTGATGTTGAATTTACATGCTTAAGATGTATATATGTGAATACTTTGTATTTTGCTCAAAATTGGTGAAGTATGATATTGTTGTTATTGGATGGTTGATGAATTCATTGTCAATTGATGTTGTTATGAGATGTTGTTGTCGATGATTCATGCTATGGGTATTCATAATTATGGAGTTGTAGTGTGAGTTGAGTTGTTTTTGAAAGTTTTATGAAAAATGAGTGAATTGATGATTTGTGATGGAATGATGTTTTGATTTCAAGTTTTATATGGTTTTGATTGCCTTTTTAAGTTCATAAAAGTTTAGACAAATTTTGGGGACGAATTTAGGTGTTGGGGGATCAAAATTGGGGTTTTGGCTTGAAAATGGATGTTTTTCCCGAGAGCTGAGTTTGTTGTGTGTTGTCAAACTCGCCATGGCGAGTAAAAGTTGGCCATGGCGATTTGCATCAGTCTGTCAAACTCGCCATGGCGAGTAAAAGATGGTCATGGCGAGTTGCTCAGTACAACAACTCATGTTTTTGTCGTTTTAGAGTTTTGGGGTCGATCATGACCATTCCAAACTGGTTCTTTTGATGTAATTAAATGTAATTAAGCTTTTTAAACCTCTGCAAACATCAATTGAATTGATTTGAACTTGGTTTGATGAATCATATCTCAAACTTTTGAAAAACGTCAACGTCGATTTTTCCGAAACTCGTTTTTCTCTAGGAAAAGCGGTAGATTTAAGGTTGTATACTAATTTCATGATTTCTAAAAATGGTTGTTAATGGTTTCATTGAGTTTTAACTTGTTTTTCTTTGAAAATGAAATTCTTTTGAAAAATGATAAAGAGAGACGAACTTTGTGATTTTTATGATTTCGTCGTACTTGGCCGGTGAAACGCACATGTATACACAAATGCACTCATATGTGACCTATGTGTATACATAGTAGAGGAATTAGAGATTTTTTGCTTAGTTTTGATTGAATTGCTTCAATTATTTTAAAGTTGTGAAACGATAGACGAACTTTGTCGAAATTGGTCTTTAAGACCGAATACCTTGCAAAACTTTTGTGAATAGTTTGATATGATTATATGAGGATTTGAGAATGATTAATAGGTGTTGAACATGATGTTTATCATAGGGTGATATAATTTTCTCTTTATTTGGATTATGAGAAATTGTATGAAGTTGTTGATTTGTGGTGATGTTGTTGATATTGATGTGAATATGCTAAATATCGATTGTTGATGGTGAAGTTATACACGCTTAATGTTAATATTGGATATGGTGATTGCATGTATTGAATTATGTTTTTGAATTCTTATATGCAATTTGATGATGATAATTGTGGTGCTTGCATGTATGAAAGGTGTTTGTTTTGGTGATGAATTATGTTGTTGAATTATTACATATAAACGATGGTGATATTGATGGTGAGTACATGTTTGCAAAATGAAGGTGATTTAGGATATTTATATATATCCAATGGGTGATGATGTTGGTGAGTTTGTTGTTGAACATGTGCATAGTGTGTCATACGTTCGTGCATCATGAGTCTTAGGATGTTTACATCTAGTGGAGTGATTTGAATACTTTGTATTCAATGGTTTTAGGATATTTATATTCAGTGGAGTTATTTGAATACTTTGTATTCAATGGTTATATGATGTGTTTGTTGCATCATGAGGTGACAACCTGTTGTTGGTGATGATACCACATGCATGTAGGAGTCGTGTCTAGGCGCATTACATGCATTTGGTGAATTTGTTAAATGCGTCACATTTGATTATATGTTTGGTGAACCTTGGTGATTTATGTGCATATGCGAGTTTGGTGAATTGTACACTTGATGATATTTGGTGATATGTGAAGATGTGTACTTGGTGATGTTTGTTGTTATTGGTGATACTTGTACATTTGGTGATTTTAATTGATGATGTTTATTTCAGTGAAAATAATGAAGTATGATTTATATGAATGTGATTTTATGATCTTTTGGTGACGATGACTTTCTTGCTTATACTTTGAAATGATGAATTGTATTTGTTGAGTTGATTAGACTAAATGAAGAATAAGGTGAATAATCCTTTCATTGATTGATGTTGATAAATGATGAGCTTATGTTGATAACTTGATTAGAGTTTGAATATGTTTGCCATGCTATGTTAGAATTGTGATAGCATGATGTGTGTGGAATGGGGGACAATATTCATGTGATGTTAGTATTCTAGGAGGGATGGTCATGTATATGTGTTATGCATGAAATCCTTGAAAGCGTATGATTGTTTATTCTTGATTATGATTGATGTGAAGCTAACCCCTAGTGGTCATTGGGTTGACCGCCTACCTATTTGTATGAATGGGTAGACAGCGTGCATGTTTGATCTTTTAGCTTGCTTGGTGAGTTGCTCGAGGATAGCGGGAGCTTCCTCTGTTTATCTATTTTAGAGTCTTAGCATAGGCTCTGATGTAGGTTGTCAGTCTGTATTTATTTTAGATTGACTATGATGTTGAAACCTTATCCATATGATATTTGGAGTTTATTTGATGTTGTATCTGATATTTATACTATGGCAACTTGGTGATGTATGATATTTATCCACTGCAAAGTTTTTGAGAAATCTTAATATGCCTGTTTGGAGATTTTTGGAGAACGTAATATCTATTTCTTGAATAATTGCATTATTCGCGTGTTTTATCGCTTTAATAGAAGTAAGGCGTTACAATATCCAGAATACTAGTGCCAAAACAAACAAAAATTCTAGTGCATGTATGTCAATGACATAAATATATTCAAAATCATCCTAAATAAACCACTAAACATAATTTCCATCAGAAGCAGCAGTAGGTATATATTATCAGTGATTTGACTAGAGCAAGTTGTAGATCCATCATTTCCATCTGAGCTTTGTTCTTTACGACACATCTTCAACTTTTTCTGCAAATATAACAAACATATTAGATTTCTTGTTATCAATGTGTATGGTAAATTATTAAATATGTACTCGTACATGTTTTCGTACATGTTTCTTAGTTTTATCTCTATGACATCCTAGTATGTTATGTTCGAACTCCTTGCAGTTACCACACCTGACTGTGTTTGATCTTCTCTCATCATGTGAACCAGCTAGACCTTCAATCACACTTTTCTTCCTATTAACTCTTGGTCTACCTGGTAACCTCCTCAATATAGGAGGATCAAATTTTTGCATAAGAGGCTCAATTTTTGACATCTAACTCAGGCATGGGATTTATGATGTTGTTGTAATATAAATAATAGACTTTACTAGTATAAGAAGTATCACAAAACATCTCTACATTTAATCGTTTGTATGCAATGCATGAACATGCATGCTTGCATGGTAATCAGTCACCCTCCAATAATCATACCCACATGTTTTGTCCCTTAAGTTCACCACAAAAGTAGTATATTCATCTTTTACTCCAAAATCATCATCACCTGCATATGTGAGTTTACACATTCTTCCATCTTGCATCGTTGTGTCAAGCACCTTTCTAATCTAAGGTGTGACAATGTAATCCAATTCACATCCTTTTTCATATCTTTTTTGAAATCTAGCCATCAACCTGCAAGTAATCAACTCAATCATTGACAAATCTGTCTTCTTTCTTATATCTCCTAACCAACTATTAAAGGACTCTGCGACATTGTTTGTTACATAATTAGATTTACACTCAGAGTCAATATTATATCTATCCCACA
Organism: Medicago arabica; assembly: GCA_946800305.1. NCBI lineage: Eukaryota > Viridiplantae > Streptophyta > Magnoliopsida > Fabales > Fabaceae > Medicago > Medicago arabica. Next base: position 9,488,919 of record OX326964.1, read on the forward strand.
TGTTTTTTTGGCCTTTTAGGATCCAACATCCAATTTGCAGCCTCAACACTAATGTTTTTTATCTATTCCATGGCTTTCTTAAACATAAACTCATTATATGCCATTGCAACAACCCGAAATTGTGCACTAAGAAGCAATGTTTTGAATTTGAGTTTGAAATTTGTTGGGTATTTGTATTGGCTGCATTATTGCTAAAACAAATATCCATGATTGTGATGTTGGAAACTATGTTTCAACATCTTGGCACGGTTAAGTGTGCTCTGGTTGTATGTCTCTGATATGCTGGATGATGTCTCAACATGTCCATTTTGCAGTTGTGCTACTTTTCTTCATACTTCAATGTTCTTGTGGATTGAAGAAATGTATGTGTGGTATCTCTCTACTCTGTTTGTATGGCCTCAGTTTGTTTTAACAACAAATAAATCCAAAGGGGCAGATTATTGGGTATTTGAGTATTGGATTCATTGTTGCTAAAACAAATACTCATATATGATGTTGGAGACGATGTTCCAACATCTTGGCATGGTTCAGTGTGCCCTGTTTATGTGGCTTGGTTTACACAATCGTTATCTTAATAAGGAAACCACGCCTTATTTCTTGTTCACCAAGTATCGTATTTTTGTCCAGAATCAGCTGGGTGATTTGTTTCTAAAATATAGACAATATTAAGGATTCTTGGTGGTGTGTTTGACGGTTCCTAAAGATGTTCCTAGGAGTTACCATATTTGTTTCTGATTTGTTACGTGAGATTCCATGAAGATTTTATTCATGTGACTTGAGGTCCAAGAGACTTGTGTTTCTAGAAAAAATATATTTTTCAGATGAATATTTTTATTTATGAAATATATTTTCAAAAAAGATTTTGGAAAATATATTTCTAAAGAATATTTGTTTCAATATATTTATGAAAAGAATATTTGATACAAATATATGTAAACATATTTCTAGAAGAAATTTTGGAAAATATATTTCTAAAGAATATTTGTTTCAATATATTTCTAAAAAGAATATTTGATACAAATATATGTAAATATATTTCTAGAAGAAATCTTGGAAATATATTTCTAAAGAATATTTGTTTTGATATATTTCTGAAAAGAATATTTGATACAAATATATGTTATAGCCTATGACGAAAAAGCCCATGTTGCTGAATGGCTACATAAGGAAGACTCATACCCTAGTTTTATTTTCCAATTCAATAGTTTTGAATTGAGTCTTCAAGGTTTCGACTTGTTCTTTATTTGTGAGCCTCTCTTTGTATCACCTTGATGCATTGAAAATGACCTTTAGTTGAGTTATTATGGATCAAAACCATCGTTTTATATAAGGGTCATAATTAGGGTTTTGTGTCCTTGTTCTTCCCTGTTCTTTGTGTGTTCTACTCTTGTATCGTTTGATGCAAGTTTAGTTCTGTTTATTTTTGAGCCTTTCTTGTATCACCTTGATACATGTTAAGGACTGTTTATTGAGTTGTAACTCATGTGCTACACCAAAGCTTTGAAGCAAGGTTGTAGTTTTTGTTTGAAGGTAACTTCACTGTTTGTTTGAGGTCTGATAGGTCACAATGGCTGTGACTCACCATAGGATAGTGAGATCGGATCTCAGATCTAGGAGTTCCTAGGTTGAAGTTTAGACGGGTATGTCCTAGTTCATTAAGTGTAAACGAGAAGTTTGCTGAGAGCTTTTGAATAAAGACTACACTAGTGGATTTCCTTCATGGCTTGGTAGCCCCCAGATGTAGGTGAGCTGTGCCGAATTGGATTAACAAACTCTCTGTGTCTTTTACCTTCTTGCCATTTATTTTCTTGCATATTTTATGTCTTATAGCATGATGTTGGAACATTAAGCGGAACATCCTAAACGTTGAAACATCGCATAGAAAATCGTAAAACAAGTACGTTAGAATTTCAATATTTGTTATATTTGCCTTGATCTGTCTGTTTTCTGCTAGCTCAATGTTAAAATATCTTACTCGACATTCTGTTTGTATGTTAAAACATCTTATAAAACATAAGGTATGTTAGTACCTATAAGTGAAAAAAGGTAAGTTAGCATACAATTTGTGCTTTAAACCTTAATTAACAAATAAGCTTTAGGATTCTCTTTCAATTATTACACTGGCTACTTTTGTTGATAAATACATAAGGTATGATTTAAAAACCTTAAAAACTTAAAAACTTACTGGTGTTTGGCATAGGGAAACACTTCCACAACTGCATTTCTCAACCCCTATTCAATGAACAATTCAAATTACACTAATCAAGTTAGATAATCAAGTATGATTTAAAGCAAAATTAGACAATCACTAACCTTTTGCATATCTGACATGATTGTCACATGCTTATCTTACCATTCAGGAACAAAATGCAATGTATCACCCAACAAAGAGAGGAAAAAAACTTACTGGTGTTTGGCATAGGGAAACACTTCCACAACTGCATTTCTCAACCCCTATTCAATGAACAATTCAAATTACACTAATCAAGTTAGATAATCAAGTATGATTTAAAGCAAAATTAGACAATCACTAACCTTTTGCATATCTGACATGATTGTCACATGCTTATCTTACCATTCAGGAACAAAATGCAATGTATCACCCAACAAAGAGAGGAAAAACATCCACAAGTCCTTTTGCAGTCTGCTTTTATTGGTTGGTTTTTGATTCGCTATGCTTTCGTGATGGAAATATTATAAAATAAAAATAAATAAATGATGAGAGTTTGCAAGTTTGATTTGATTGCCCAAGTAGTTGGTTTTATTGCAAAAAAAAAGTTTGATTAGAGTTTATTGACGATTAAGATTCTTCGAATCTCCTCTATTTTCTTATATAGATTAATGCAAACAATTATCAATTATTAAATAAAGTTTCTATTAAAGTGGGTCGTTGGGTGGGATTACATGATTCGATTTGAAATTGTCTGATTTGGGTAAAAAAAAATTACATTATTCGATTTGAAAAAAATTAGTTTCCCCAAACCCACATAGAAAAAACAACAATTAGTTGTTTTTTCTAGAACCGCACGCACCTCATGTGTGGGTTGGCGCGCTTCACGTCTGCAGCAGAAACAAAGAGCATTTTTCGCACACGCCTCATGTGTGGCTTCAAATCCCACTGTCGATTTTTTCCATTCTTGTCTTTTTTAGCGTTTTTTTCTTCTGAGTTTTTCTTGAGACTTAGAATAAAATTCTCCAACTATGATGCTTTTAGAGGTTTCTTTAATGCTCATTCCATTTCTTCCAAGACTTCCATAAGGTGTATCTTACTTTACTCAATTACATGATTTTTCTCTAAAATACTCAAAGCACCTACCAAATTGTCTGGTTTAAGGAAGAAATAAAATTACATGACTCGATTTAAAAACATTAAAAAATATCCCTTAAACAACAAACAACTTTTCTAAAACTCTTCTTTATTGAATAAATTGACTACTAATATGACGGAAAAGTAAGCTAAATATTTTAACCAAATATGACCTGTCATCAGATCATTTAAATGGTAATGATAAATTCATCCTAATTTAATTTGACCTAGTAAGATTGTGGTTATATTTTGTATATAATGAATATTATGAATGTAATTTATTTCACCTCCTAAGTTTGCATGTGTCAATTTTGAATTTAGTGACACTCAGAGTATATGCATGTGTCAATTGCATGCACATTATCATTCTGAAATGTTCTTATAATTCACCCTTATTTGGAAAGTCTTAACATCGTGTAAAAGCAAGGAAAATCTGAGATGTTTTATGTACATCTAGCCAACTTACACCTCTAGATAAAACAGATTACATGTGCCTCTAGAATGAAGCCTTCAATCAGGCATAATCCATACCTTTATAATTATTTTCCAATTTCCATTCAGATGCTTCCATTTCAACACAAGTCAAGCCTTCAATTTTAGGTGACTTAAGTGTACATCAGGTCAGGTCGTTCCCTTTGGTACCAATGAATTTGATTTCTTCACCCTCTGGTCATAGAGTAGTCAGCTTTTCAACATGCATTAGATACTTTGCATGTAATTGATCTAATCATTTGGACTTTAGTCAGCTTTTCAACATGCATTGAATACTTTGCATATATTGAATCAAAATTCACTTGGAAAATAAAAACTATGTTGTCAAAGTATAGATCTGGCACTGATGTCATGTGCTCTAAACCAAGCACGATTGCACACCAATAAACAAACTACCACAAAGAAAATATACCATGCATGAAGTTGAAGTGTACCCATACACCAACGAAACATTGACAACAAAATGCAACCACATATCAATAGATAACTTAAAAGTTAGAAATATAAGACAAGTGCACCTACTCAACTCATTAATAGAACACTTATATAAAAATACAAGAAAAATACAAAAAAAAAAAAAAAAAACTTGAGAACGAAATGTACCTACATACAAGTGACACACTATCAACAAATCACATATAAAGAAATATAAATCAAGAAAAAACTCATCTATTTATGAAAAACATCGCATAAAAAACAATTGGATTTTTGAACTCATCACTTAAAAATAGTTATACATAAAACTAAAAGTGAATATTCTAGATATTTATGGAATAAAAGCGAGAAAATGATTTAAGAAATAAAACTAAATTTTTCTAATACTACATTGGCCAAAAAAAGCCATTAATAAAATATCATAGAACTTCACACAGTTTAATAGGTTTTGTGACTTTAAACTTTTCTCTTAGCATATATCTCTGTTCATGGTCCATTTATAAAAAATTGGGGAAGGATGAATTTTTACTAATTATAATGGAACTAATAATCATTTTACAACCGTTTGTTAAGGGGGTTTAAAATTTGTGGCTTGAGATTACAAGATTAAGCTCTTACCATTAAGCTTACATCTCAAGTGTAGTTTATGCTCTTTATTTTAATTCACTAATATTATTTAAATATTTAAGCAGTATTTTCTCTCACTAATATTATTCCAAATTTTTACTTTTGCAAAACAAAATTAGCTCCTATTTATTTTTTGCTTTTAAAGTTCATTGTAACATTAGCTATTTTATCATGAATAACATCCTTAATTTTTTTTTATAGTGAAAAATAAGTGGAATGGGATAACCGGATAAGATAAGCGTGTTAGAGACAAATAATTTTCTGAAAAGTATCAAAATTTATGAATTTCATAATACATGTGAATAATCTTAAAATGAAACTAAAAATGTATAGAGTAGTAGTTATCAACCAGTGCTGTTAAAATAAATCTTTTATATGATATCTTTTTAAGAAAATATTTAATACAGAATATTACATGGATTTTGACTTAAATTGAAATATCTTTTTTTTTTCTTTTCTTCATGAAAATATTTAATTTTTTATTTATTAAAAAATAAAGAATCATACGATAATTTAGTCATAATTAAATAAAGTTTTATATATACATCATGCGGTTTATTATAGGCAATTTTAACGAAATTATGCAACCAAGTGAACAAAGGGGCTGTGGGGCGGGGGGATTTTTATCAGACGAGGACTGATGTTATGCTTCGAACTATGGATACGTGTTAGTTACTAGATGTTTCTACGACTGGTGGAAAGTTCATGTGGGCGAGGAATTGTGTAGGCCAAATAAGAGTGATGAAGCAGCTTGATAGAGGTGTGGTGAATATGTCCTAGCGACTTACTTTTCCTGATGCTTATATTGAAGTGCTAAATAAGTTTCACTCGGATCATCATCCTCTGTTCCTACCGTGCAACTCTTTGATTCCAAGGTCTGGCCCAAGGCCCTTCAGATTTGAAGCCTCCTGGATCACTCATCCAGATTATCAAAGTGTGGTGCAAAGAGCCTGGGAGAATAACAATCCTTGTCTAGTTACGACTTTCAATCAGGTAAGAAATGACTCCTTAATAGTTAATTTGGAAGTGTTTGGGAATATACAAAAGAGGAAGACTATTCTTGAAAAAAGAATCAAAGAAACTCAATTATCTCTTGAGATGGTTGATTATGCCAGATTAGTGCACCTTGAGCAGGAACTTCAACAAGAATATGATAGAGTACTTTTCCATGAGAAACTCCATTTGTACCAACGATCTAAGGAAAGATGGATCAAGTGTGAGGATAAAAATACCATATATTTTCACGCTCAAACGGTTATTTAAAGAGAACGTAATATAATCCACGGGTTTCACCATCCTAACAACATATGGTTTACGCATGATGATTTGCTGAAAGATGAGGCGCAAAGATATATCAAGCAATTATTTTGTAGCTCTTCACAACAGCCAAATAGTGTTAAACCTAGTGATGGATTGCATGTTCCCAAACTTTATGAGGAAGCTACTAGTATTTTGACTCAAGTGGTAACCAGAGAAGAGGTAACTAAGGCACTCAATCAGATGCATGTGTTTAAGTCCTCGGGACAAGATGGATTTCAATGTATCTTCTTCAAACAATATTGGCATATCGTGGGGGGAGATGTGACTAATCTTGTGACTCAAGCATTTTCTACAGGCACTTTTGATCCAGTTATTGCAGAAACTCTAATAGCTCTTATCCTTAAAGTTGACTACCACAAAGCTTTAAGGAGTTTCTACCAATAAGTTTATGCAATACCATATATATACAAACTTATGACAAGAGTTTTGGTGAACAAATTGAGGCCTTTCCTAGACCAAATAGTTGGACGTATCAGAGTAGTTTTCTCCATGGTATGGGTACAATGGATAATGCTATTATTTTGCAAGAAGTTATTCATTCGATGCTCTAATCAAAGAAGAAGAAGAAAGATATGGTATATGAAATTGATTTGTAGAAAGCTTATGATCATGTGAGCAAGTATTTCCTACGGAGTTTGTCTCCAACAATTTGGTTTTCCATCTATTACTATTGATTTAGTTATTCATTGTGCGACATCTTCAAGCCTCTCACTCATTTGGATTGGCACAACGTTACCTGAATTTACTCCTACTCATGGAATGCGTCAGGGGGATCCTCTCTCCACTTATCTTTTTGTGATTTTTATGGAGTTTTTGTCCCATGATATTTTGAAGGCAGTGGAGTTGTGAATCATTGGAAGGCGGTAAACATATCTCGCAATGGGCCGACTCTATCCGACTTATATTTTTGCAGATGATGTTGTTTTGCTTACCAAGGTTACGAGATCTCAAGTTATCATAGTGGAAGGGATTTTGACAAATTTTGCAAATATGTTAGGGTTGAAAGTTAATATCTCAAAATCGAGAGCCTACTTTTCAGATACCATTATAAGAAGTAGGATTGAATCATGGTTGCTACAAATGGAATACGGTAAACCTCTTCGCTGGTGAAGTATCTTGGATTCCCTATGGTTAATGGACGGTTGACTAAGAGTGGCGATGAGCTTTTGATTGATAAAATTCAAAGGAGATTAGCTTACTGGAAGAACAAGCTCCTTAATAAGGCGGGTATATTGGCCCTAGTACAACTGGTGTTGACTTCAATTCCCAGCTATTACATGCAGATTTCTTGGTTACCCTATTCTATTTGTGAGCAAATAGATAAGTATGCACATAGTTTTTTGTGGAAAGGGAACAAGGACAAAGGTGTCCATCTGGTAGGATGGGATAAGATCCCTAGGTCGCGGAAAGTTGGTGGTTTAGGTATTTGAAGGGCTCATAAATCAAATATGGCTATGATAGGGAAGCTGGTTTGGGACATTAATTGTAATTCAGATAAGTTATGGGTCTCTCTGCTTTGACACTAATTTTTCTAATGACAAGTTCTTTCTTTATATGCCCATAACCATAGGTTCCTTTGTATGGAATTCTATTATGAAAGCAAAGGTAGTTCTTTGAAATGGGTTCGATTATAGACTATGAGATGGGTCTTCTTTTGGTATGAACCATGGACCAAATTTGGGAAGTTGTGTGAGCAAGTTTTATATGTTGATATTCCTGATGTCCACTTGATAATAGCTTACATAGTTCAAGATGATACTTGAGTGTTGGATCGTTTGTACACCCAACTTCCTTCTCCTGTATCCGAGGCTTTCTATGGCACCCTGTTTGTTTGAATGATCAGATTATGGATGGCTCCACTTGGAAGGGTAATCTGGATGGTGTGTATTCAGTGAAAGTTGGCAATAAGTTGCTTATGAAGTGGAATGCTCACAAGGATGAGATCGGATTGTGGAAGTGGATTTGGCGTTTAGCCGCTCTTGAAAAAAATTAAGTTTCTAGATTGGACGGTTTGCCATGGTATTGTTCCTGCGATGTTGTTGTTGTATAACAGAGGTATGCTAAACACTAACAACTGTCTGAGTTGCCTCAGTAGTGGTGAGAGTATCATGCACTATTTTCTAAATTGTACGTTTGTTAAGAATCTCTGGCTTGCTTTTGGATTTGACAATATTAACTTATATTGGGAGCATTTTATATTCACATGGCTCATACAAGGCGTGTTTAGTGTAAATAATAATTTATTCTCTGCTTCTCTTTGATGGATTTGGTGCACACTAAACTCAGTTTGTATGGAGAATGAGATAATTAATGTTTTCTCCTTGAAGGTAAAAATTTAAAATTTGGCAGCCCTGTTCCATTATGTTTCCTCCCTGGTCTTATCCACGAATATAGGAGGTCGATTTGTAATTTGGCACCCAAATGAAAGTATGGTCGTTGTCTTGAATGTTAATGTCAATAGTCTTTATGGTAATGTTGGTATTTCAACCACCATACACATCGAGTTGCTACACTGATTCAACGTTGGTTGTTCAGTTAGTTTCAACCATGGTGAATCTTTGTCACCATTATGCGGCAATCATCAGTAATGTGCAGGATTTGATGCAAAGGAGACTCAAATTCATCCGCGGATTTCATGGCTAAACTAGGAGCTGCAAGTCCTGAGATTTGGCGTGAGTTTTTGGAGCCACCAGAGGGTTTATTTCCGCTGATACGGGCTGACGCCAGACAAGAGATTTTCACAGAGACTAGTTTTTAACTGATTTTTGTTTTATTTTCTTTTTGTTAGCTTCTTATCCCAAAAAAAAAAAAATACATTAAGGCCAATTTTGGTTGAATATTTTATATTTTTATTGCTATAAGTTTTGTTTTGAATGGATTGCTGTTACTTGTTTGGTCAAAATTTATATTGAAGTAGTCAAAAATTTTTGATAAATTAAAATTAACTTATTACATTTAAATAATTTTTATAATATAATTATCTTAATTATATATAAAGAGGAAAATAGAGTTACTCCACGAGTAACTATAAGTAAAGTTACACTATATAATTCTTCACTATTTTTTCTAAATTACCATACGCGTGAGTCAAGGATCCTTCCACATTTAGACCAATTCATTTTTGAAGTAATAACTCTCTTTATAGTTTCTAGAATAACTTGATTTCTCATCACATAAAAAAATACTAAATTCTATAACAAAATTAATGAAATATTACCTTTTGAATTAATTAATACTCATATGTCATATCTTAATTGTTGATTTTCAGAAGAAAAAAAAATCATATTCGTTTGTCATTTTCAACATTCTATTAAATATTAACAAAGTCTACCCATAGAAAATTGTCGAATTAACAAAAAAAATCTTATTTGTTTATTATTTTCACACAATAAATGTAAATTTAAAGGTAAAATTAAATTTAATGGGATTTGAACAAAGTCTACCCATAGAAAACTTCAGTTTTTAATCTTCATAATTACTCTTATTTTTTTACAGTTGAAATTTAAAAACAAAACACTTACATGGTGTTGGGAGTTGCTCAAAAATAGCATAGTTTCGAGAGTTGGTAAAATAACACTTCCCAATGAAAAAAATCATTTAATAGGTAGTATATCCCATATGAAAAAGTTGATGTTCCATTGTCACCTCGCGGATTAGTCGCATAAAGGGATTTTAATGTTAGATACCTTAGACCACCTACTAGAGGTCAAAGATCCAAATTACGGTGGGTTAGGAAAAAAAAAGCAGAGGGTGAGAAAAAGACAAACAAGTTTAAATAAAATAAAACGAGATGATATGGTGGAAAAGAAAGAAAAAACAAAAATAAAGTAAATTAAAAGAGAAAAATTTCTACTCAATGAACCAAGTTCACAATATTTTCATGTAACGGACGTTAGGGGTTTGTTTTTACTCCGGCTCCCAACAGTTGTCAGTATTTCCAAGTAACAGACGTCATAGGTTTGCATTATGTGGTTTTTGTACACCATAGGTGCACACATTTCTTTGCAATATAACTTAATATTATTTTCACTATAAATAAAGAATAATATGGACACACAATCAATATGATCTTTCAAATATAAAATATTAACGAGAGTATATACACTCTGGAGAATAGAGAAGTTGTAGACAGAGAACTAACTTTCCAATTCGTTCAAATTCGTAAGTTTTTCTTTTTGTGCTCTCATTTTATTTTGATCTGATTTTTTTCATTTGGGTTTTCTTTTTCCAACTTGGTAATCCTTTTGATTCAATTTTTTAGTACAAATAATCGTGTAGCAATAGGTGAGTGAGTTTCATGCAAATTCTACTTATAAGGGATCTTATCCCCAAAGTTATTTTGTTGATGGATTTTTTTTTAAGGACTGTTGATGGAATTAATGGTGTAGACCTTAAATTTGGATATGCTACATTTTGATTTATTTTAATTTTTATTATAAGGTAACCTATGCGTATTTGACTTTGAAAATCATAAATTTTTAGAATATTAAATTTTTATTTTTATATTATCATTTTTTATAAGATGGTATCATAAACTGGATTCTTTCCATGTTTGTGATCCTTATGTGAAATTTTTGTATCAATAAAGCATCGATTTATGATTCAACATGAAATTTCTTCTTCATTTGAATTAAAAACTATTTATTTATGGAAATTTTTTAATATTTTTTGTTGATTGTACTTTACTATTTGACATTTTTATGAATGTTTACTCAGGTTTCTGTGTGGGCTTGTGTGTGTTTAACATCAAACTCATATAAGTAAGAGAACCAGTTGGATTTTGAGGCTCATCACTTGATGGATCTTCCAAGCAATAATCATCAATTAGATGTAGAAGAAAAGCAGGCTACGTAAAAAAAGTTAGAAAAGCATGTAGTTGATCCAAAGGAAGAGGAAAAGTCAAAGAATGAAGAAGAAAATATGCAAAATAATGCTATTTTTCCTGTCCATTCCATAGATAACGGGAATGGAAAAAGGTATGCCATTATGGTTTCTGACTCAAATTTGATTAGTGAGCATCTCGGTCGAGATATATCAATCGATTGTCTGCTTCGATTGTCAAGATCTGATTATGGTTCAACTGCTGCATCAAACAAGAGCTTTCGATCGCTAATTAGATCAGAAGAACTATATAAGTTAAGGAGAAAAGCAGGCATAGTAGAACATTGGGTGTACTTCTCTTGTGAAGCCCTTAAATGGGAGGCTTTTGATCCAAATCGTAATCGATGGATACATTTGCCTAGAATGACTTGTGATTAATGTTTTATGCTGGCAGATAGGGAATCGTTGGCTGTTGGTACTGAGCTTCTAATCTTTGGAAAGGAATTAATGGCTTCTATCATTCATAAGTATAGCTTTCTGACAAATATGTGGACAGTTGGAAAAATGATGAATACCCCGAGATGCTTGCTTGGTTCGGCTAGTCTTGGAGAAATTGCAATACTAGCTGGTGGTTGTGATCCATGTGGCAACATATTGAGCTCTATAACGCAGACACTGGAAATTGGGAGACCCTTCCAAACATGAATAAAGAAAGAAAAATGTGTTCAAGTGTATTCATGGATGAAAAATTTTATGTCCTTGGTGGGATAACAGCTGACAAAAAAACACAGCTTACATGTGGTGAGGAGTTTGATATGAAGACAAAAAAATGGCATGAAATACCCAATATGTACCCAGTACGAACTGGAGTGTTTGAGACACCACCATCTTTTGGGTCACCTCCTTTGATTGCAGTTGTAAAAAATGAATTGTATGCTGCAGATTATGGACAACAAAAAGTAAAGAAGTATGATAAACACAAAAACTCTTGGGTCATCATTGGAAGTTTTCCCGAGCAAGCTACTTTGGTTAATGGTTGGGGACTAGCCTTTAGAGCTTGTGGAGATCGTCTTTTATTTCTTGGAGGTCCAACTATTCATGGTGAAAGCATGATGGAAATCAATGCTTGGATCCTAGATGAAGAAAAACCACAATGGAATCGACTTGCAGGAAAGCAATCAGGTGGTTTTGTGCATAATTGTACTGTGATGGGATGTTGATGGTAGTAATTTTACTTTTTTTTTAATTATTTCATGTTTTTATTTAGCTCAAAATATTGTAGTATAATAACTTTTGGTTTGTTGTTGTGGGTGTTGTTTTTATAATACTGGATTTTTTTGGTTCTTATTGTATATTGTTGTTGTTGTTTTTAATTTCTATTTTCTTATTGGTGTTAGTGATAAAATATTTAGCTAGTTGTTATGATGGGTTGTCAAAAGTTTTTATTTGATGGAGTGATATATATATATATAGGGGTTTTATGTTTTGAAGACTAAAGCGAAAGTGTAACAAAAAGAAGGGTTAATATTTTAACTTTTTTTAATTTATAACCTCTAATTCAAAATGCTTAATGAAATTAGTAAGCTCAATTTGACACTTATGACAGCTTCTCGTGTTGAAAAGATTAAGTCACAATATTAATCTTATGAAATTTGATAATAGAATATGCAATAGGTTTTGATCCTATATTTACATTTAAATCTGCATTATTTCTTACAAGTAAAATAACTTATGTAACCAAAAAAAAAAAAAACTTATGTAAGAAATAAGATACATTTTTTTTAATAAATCTTCTTCATGTTTCACAACAACATGACCTTCTGATTGATAACAAAAGTTTTTCACTATGAACATCACTTGGGTTATGCAAAATGAATTTATGTATAAAGCATAAATAAGATAGAATAGTATTGCAAAATAATTTTTTTTTTGAAAGATGCAAAATAATTTTATTGAATATACTTATTTATGTATCTATATTTTTAATAAGTTATGTAGCTTTTTAGAGATTAATATATGTTAGATTCTTGAATGGAAGCAAATATACGGAAACATAACATCAGTCTAAATAAAACTTTACAAAAAATCATAAAATGTTTAATAAATAATGATATTTATTTAACAACACCATTTAAATTAGAGAAGAAGGTCTATATATTACAATATGAAGATAAGAATTTTATTTCTTGATTAAAATGATAAAACAAATGCCTTATTATATTTATAACTTTTTCAAACTAGAGATCATGCATATGTGGGAGTCAACTTCAATAATAAACGAATGGCTAAAATGTACTTTTCATCCCTTTAAGTTTTAACTGCAAGTTTGTGGGAGAAACTTGCATACTGATCCTAGAAGAAACTTGCAAGAGTTTGATCCTTCATATTTTGATATCTTAAAGAAGTGATGTTCATCATTGACATGATGGTTTGTGGCAAAACACATGAGTTACAGTGATAAAGATATCATATATTTAACTACCCGCACATCGACAAGAAGATTATGTATCGAACTTCTAGTTTAACTATGCTAGAGATGCATTAAAGTTATTATATGAAAGTTTTATAGATTAAATTGATAGTCCTTTATATATTACTTTGAGTCCATTATAAATGTTTTTGAGTAATATAAAATATTAATTTGAAACTACTCGCCAATTAAATATATCTTTTAAGAATATCTATCATTAAACTATCAAGAAAAATATCTTTTAATTTTATGAACAACAATTTTATGATGACTATATTTCATACAACATAATATCTTAATCAGTGGCATTCCAACATTTTCTACAATAAAAGCAAAATACTTTTCAAAAAATAATTGGCATGATAATGTGACAAAATGTAGCACTTTAAATTCTATACTAAAAACAAAATACTTTTCAAAAAATAATTGGCCTGATAATGTGACAAAATGTAGCACTTTAAATGATGCAGAACTTGGTAGCCAAAAATCCAACTTCTTACTGCAACATTTCATACTTTTTAGATGTACGTGAAAATTTAAAAACTACTATGTTTTAATTAAATATTTCATTTATATTCCTATGTTTTGTTTAAAAATGTTAGAAAGTTAGGTTTCGATCCAATAAGTAGATAATAAACATGCTTATGAAAACTTCAATCCAAACATGAGTTGCTTGTTATAAACATGTATATGAGACATAAAAATTATGTGAAAATATCATTTGGAACCTTCTATTGAACTAATAATTTAGCTCTTAGTATGATATGCATGTTTAGTTAGCAAAGACATAATTTTGTAGCAATGATTTAAACTATTTAATGTAATTCAACACTACAACCTAAATTTTATCAATAAGCATGAATGTGTTAAACAAATTATGTCAACAAACATTGCATAATGAAACAAATGTTGTTTATTTCAATATTTACTTCAACAATTTAACATCCTTCAAGTGCGCAAAAGGAATCATAAGAAAAAAACATACTCATTTTATTCCCAATCTATGTAGGCTAAACAAATTTTCACTATAAATGCTCATAAAAACTCAAATATCAGCATTTTGAGTATTATGTGTGCATTGAAACTATTGTAATGTTATATATATATATATATATATATATATATATATATATAGCGTTGGAAAATGTGTCGCAATTAAATTTAGTAACTTAATAAATATTGATTGCATTAAAGATAAGTCTAGGACATAGATTTTTTTTTGTTACAAAGCAAAAGAAAATATAGAAACAACAACAAAAAGAAGAAAGAAAAAGACAAGAAAAAAAAACAGAAGGAACTACTCTTTAGAGTAGAGGGTTCCAAATGCGTCCATTCTAAGAAGATGCAAGAGATCAGCTGGAAGAGAGGCATGATATAGTAGCTCAGTATCCGAACCAGCTCCAAGTTTAGCAAAGTAACCTGCACAGTGATTTCCCTCTCTAAGAGTATGACAAACAAATACATTACTTTTCCGAATTAAACCCTTAACATCTTGAATCAAGACATCATAAACATGATAACTCATTGGTGATCCCTTGAGGAGGTTGATACAATGCAATGAGTCGGTATAACAAACAAGCTTAATTATATTCAAGTTTTTTGCCAAAATAAGCCCCTGGTATATAGCGTAAAGCTCAGCATACAAGATGTCAGAAGAAATATTGATGCATCCAGAAAAACCTGATGAATAATATTTTGCAATATTTCGGATAATTCCACCAAAACCAGATCGCACGGGTGTATCCATGCAACTACCATCGACATTTAGAATGACACAAGAATGATTACTATTATTCCATCTAATGAATCTGGAAAATTGATATCAATTTAAGAATTATTATTAAAACAAAGACTGAAAGAATCTACCATATTGTAAATATTGTAGGAGAAGCGACTGAGAGTCGAGGTCTCGTTATTGAGACATATGAGATTTCGATGACGCCAAACCCACAAAACAGTGGCCACAAAAATGAAAGAAAGATGAGTGGAGAAAATAGACTTCTTGAAAAGATATTCCAATTGGTTGAGAATTGGGAATCTAAAAGGCCATTTATGAGAATAAATAATGGAATTAAAACAATTTATTCATAATATAAAGATCTAGAAGAAATAATACTAAAGAAAATTATTGGAAAAAGACAATAAAATTAAAGAAAATTGATCATTGTTATGAAATAAACTAAAAAGACAAGATCAAAGATGAAGAAGATGAGAGCTTTGTGTATCATTATTCTCACAAGTATGTTCTTTAAATTGAAATATAAGTCCTATTTATAAAAGACAAATGTGGTAAGTTACAGGTACATGAAGAGCCATAAGACTAAGTGTAGATAACAATGAATAATTTTCATATGATGTGGAAGTGTATGAGAAAAAGAAATTTTTTAAAAAAATGCCATTGTTCTATCGCCCTTAATGTACCATCCTTTATACTAAGCAATGCTCATGGTATTATATTTATAAATGATTGTTGTGTTTCTTCTTCTCGAAGACAAACTGCAAATTTCTTCTATGTCTTCTATATGTTCATGTCAACTAATTTTTTAACATAAGCCTCACTAACCATTTTAAATACTTTTATTTTTTAAGAGGACTTTAAAAACTTCATTAACCATTAAAATACAAGACATTTTTAACTTAAAAATTACAAGACATTAACCATTTAGTTTACATGATTTTAAAGAAAAAAGGAAAAGCTAGCTTGTGCCCTTAAGGCGCAAGTTATAGTAATTTTTTTTTGGAATATGTGCATTGAATTTAATTTTTGAATTTATAATAAATAGAATGCACAAAACTTGATAGAATATTTCTACTTTTAGATTCCTTAACATGTGTCCTAAAAGTATAAGTTAGTACGACCTTTAAAAAATTACAAAAGTACATAGATTTATGTAAAATAATACTCCCTCCGTCTCACAATTATTGTCTCTTTAACATTTTTCTTTTTCTCAAAATAATTGTCGTTTTACAATACCAATGCAACATTTATTATTTTTTTCCACTACTATACCCTTATTTATTGAATTTCATTCAACTAAACTACTCCATTAACTACAATTAATAAGGGTGTTTTAGTAAATGCAATTAATTTTACCATTGAAATCAACACAATTAAGCATTTCCTTAATAATCGTGCATAAACCTTAAACGACTAATATTGTGAGACGGAAGAAGTAGTTAATGCCTTGCATCCTTATGATTAATGAAGTTGTCAAAGTGTGTAATGAAATTTATGTTAAAAGGTGGTTAGCCTTATACATTTTTGTGGAACAAAACCATCCTTTATAAAAAAATAATATAAGTTTCATGCATATAAGTACCGTATTGAACATGTACCATTGCCCATTACTGTATTGTTGTCAAGCCTGTGTTCCAATAGCATTATCGATGAAACTAGAATCCATGGAAAGAGGGTCGTTTCCTATAGCCTCCAAAATATAATTAGGAAGACAAACTTCAAGATCAATACTACCTTCTTCCCCACCAAGCACAATAACTCTACCAATATTTCTTTCAAGTCCAACCCCATTTCTAATTGCAATAGGCTTACCCCAACCAAAGTCATTACCGTAATAATTGAACCGTGGTGAACTGCTTGCTATCAACAAATTACTTGATGATCTAGCTGGCTCCGGTATAGACAGGGTTTTCAACCATGATTCATAACCATGTTGAGATTTTGATGAAATCTCCTTGTTCATTTCCATAGCAATTTTACCAATCCCACTTTCCATTAATTCCCCCATTTGCATTATTACATATCCAGTTGCTCCGATTCCACTCCCAAAATAATTCTCTTCTAACTTTGGACACATTCTTGTCCTACAATCTATGCGTAACACGAATGCAGACCTTTCTTATAGTTTAAGATTTTGTTTACTTATAATTAAACGCTAGAGGTGACTTAAAAGCGCTTGCAATGAAGATATTATTATTATATCACTAGTATTACTACTACTACTAATTTCTGCATTAGCTTTTGATTTGAGTTACATAATTTGTTCCTTTGTAAAGTGGAAGATTAGATAGGACGAAACTTCACATTGTTTATTTTGTGCTTCCTTTGAGAAAGGCTACTTTTGTGCTTCCTTTGTGGAAGGAAACTGTATGGGACGGTTAACATTGTTTGGAAATCAACGTTCGAAAGAATGGATTTTTGTTTTCTTATTGGAACCTGTGAGATTTCAGCCCAAGAGTTGATGAAATGATAAAATGACTCGCCGTCTACACCCACATGGTTTATTGCAAAACCAATGAAGATAAGTGGAAAGAATTGCCGTTGGAGGTGGCAGAAGAACATCAATCTATTGACAATGCTGCCATTCCGGTTGTTGATGATATAAATGAGCACCATGACATCGATATTAATTCCACAATCAACGTGGAAGTAGACACGGAGCAGCAGGAAGACACAACAACCACATCACCTTCTCCGGATGTTACGGTAAATCGCAATATTGATATCTCTCAGAATTCTTTTAGCATGCCGCTTGTAAATATGACTAATGAAGTGGTACGAATTGACCTTACATATCATGGACCAATTTTATCGCCTGTTCAAAATTTAGATGTTAGTTCTATAGCAGTTGATCCTAACGCGACGGTGCATCCCACGTTGTGGAAGGAAATGGAGTTTATGCAGACGTGGTTGAAAACAGGCTGATGTTGAGGAAGTTCCTTTTTTACTTGTGATATCTAAAGCTCAGAAGAAGAAATTGAACAAGTTAAACATGGCTGTTGGTTATCAAACCCGTTCACAGGGTCCCCCCCTCCCATCATCTCAATGAAGGGAAGGTAACTGTTGTGCAAACGCTTTGGTTCCGACTTATGCCAGTTTCATTGACGGTTGATTTTACTGGAGACAGAAATGAGCTTCCTAATTATAGATTCTCGTAGCCATTTCTAGTCTTTTTATTTTCTGTTTTGTTTTTCCGTTTTCTTTTTTGAGGGTATTGGCCTAGTACCCCCTCTTTTGTACAGTTTTTTCCTTTCTATATTAATATTATTACGTATTAGAGAGACGGCAAATGATTGGAGGTGTTGTTGGGTGTCAACCTAGTTGGGATGTTTAAGCTTCTCCCTGGTGCTTAACCTCTCTATTTTTTGGCCTATAAAAAAAGTGAAAAGAAGTTAAGTGTGGAGGAAAGTGTTTGTTTAAGATGGTCAATTTGGTATGTTTTGGGTTTATGGAAAATAAGACCTTTTTGGATTGGTGCCATTTTGAGATATTTGAGATTCCATGGAGATAAATGGATAATTTTGTGAGTTGAGTTGTCATCACCATGATTTGTTGCTTGGATTGTAGTAGTTGAGATAAGTAGAATCCCTGTCATGGTGTTGAGTGAATCAGGGGAATGATGAAAATAAGAAATGTGATGAGAAAAACAATATATAATGTAGAGTATCCTTCACACATTCTTATAATATATATTGCGTCGTGAAAGTTTAATTTGTAGTGCATATGTACTGTTCCCTTGCGTTAGTTCTTGAATTCTTAATTCTTTCTTATATGTACGCTTCCGTTTCAAAATACACGTCGTTTTTTTAGGAATTTACACATACTAAAAAATTAAATAAATTGTTATTTTTATAAAATTATATGCGTGTTTTTCTATAATACACTTTACAATTTATTATTTTATTCTATTATTTTTCTCTCTACAATAAATAGATAAGGATATTATTGACAAACCAATAATTAACGTTGAATTGAAACTTGAAAGTGACAAGTAATATGAAACAAAATTATTCTCTAAAAACGATATATATTTTGAAACGGAGGAAGTATATCTTGATTTTGTGACTTTGTGGATGGTTGTGTTCTTATATTCGGTCTCAGATCTCCCGTATCAATTCATTCAGAAATTGTTTTTTGTGGACGGTCTTGAAATGTTAATATTGGCAACTCAAATTGAGAAAAGAAAGAAGTAGCCGGTCCTAGTTTTCTAGTGAGAGAAACTCTAACTTCTCTCTAAACTTTCTTTCTCTTTTGTTCATTGAGGAGGGGTGGTTATTGGTCATTTTTTAACCTAGAATCACCCCTCTACATCTTTTTTTCCCTTTTCTTTTAATTTAAATAATTCGTTTTCACATATATCAAGTTTTTTTCTTTTGTGTTTTTTGTGATTTCGTCGTCTAAGTGCGGCATCGTGTTGTTCATCGTCTTATGCGGCGTTTGATTTCGTGTCTTGTCGTGGTGTTGGTTTAGTTCCTTTTGAAAGATCGATATCAATCAATTACAAATTCAACCAATAACTTGGGTGTCAACGTTGTAGATCCGGAAGTATGAGTATTTCGGTGACATAGGTTTTATCATATTATTTGTAGGCTTTTTCCGTTGTATGCTCTTGGGTGCTGTGATTTTTTTTTTTATAGATTCATAATTTACGTTTTTAGCGATGTTTGTATCTGATGTGCTTTATCGATTTGAATGAATGAACATCGTTTTGTTTTTGTAAAAAACAAAGTTGAGAAAAGAAGTCAAAGGAAAAGAAAAAGAAAATGGGAGGAATGAGTGTCGGTTCTGATTAGGGGGACATGCACAACTGGAAGGTTGGGAAAGTTTATGGAGGAATTGTTATTATTTTTATGGGTCTCGCTAACCAGTGTCTCAAGGCAATGTTTAAGGAATTCTGAAAATATAAGTTTTGACTTTTGATTAAAAAATAATTACACCGCTTTTTATAAAAAGTTACTTGTTTTGGTTGTTTAACCAATGATTTGAGGGCACTGTTTAGCATTCTCCTATTTTTATTTTGGGTCTTGTTAACGAGTGCCCTGGACAGTCTTTAAGCATTCTAAACTAAGTAATTATTCTTTAAAAAAATCAAATATTTCAATTTTTAATGCATTTATTAGATTACACACGTTTTCATAAATATTTTCTACTTATGGTCCTTAAATAGTGCCTCCGGGGCATCGTTAAGATTTCCCTTTTATTTTTAATACTTCAATCTTAAAAAATGTAACCCCTCAAATTGACCCATGTCTTTCTAAGTCATTCTCAAATTAGTCCCCGACTCTATTAATATTTTAAATTAGTCTTTTTCTTTATCAAAAGTTTCACAATTAGGTCCCTCTTCATGTGACAAAAACATAAAGACAATGACCTAATTGATAAACTTTTGACCAAGACAATAAGGACTATATTGAAATATTAATAGAGTCAAAGACTAATTCGAATGTGATTTACTAACGCATGGACCAATTCGATGGTTTACTCAAAAAAATAATATAAAACTATCATACTTTTTAAAATATTGATGGAAATGTCTTAGTTTTGGATCAACCTAGGCTGTCATTATGATCAATGAGACACATTTCTTAAAGGTTATTACCTTTCCCATCCTATGCCATTCTCACGCACCCTGCGTTTTTTTCCATTTTACCCCTGATTCAGATTTTATAATCCGAACATGTTTTAGATTATAAAATCCGAAAACTTCCAAAACTGCATACTTCTAGACCAGCTTTGGCATCAAGGTCAAAATGAGGTTGTAGTTTCGTTCGAAAAATATAATCTGAATGTTTATTACATATTTTGAATTATATAATCCGAACACCCTGCAAATCAAAATGGACGAGAAAAATTGCGGAAGTTTTCGGATTGTATAATCCGAAAACTTTGATTATATAAAGTGAACCAGGAACATACCTGAAGTTCACCACCCTTGTCACGTCAACAAATCTGTACTGGAGCATTTCGGATTATTAAATCCAAAATCTATCAATGTAGTTCGGATTGTATAATCCGAAAGGCACCAATGCAGAAATTGTTTGTATTTTCTGACCTTGCTTTCACATTGTTCCAATAATGGATGTTTCTGTTGATGCCTCCATTGAATTGCCACCTGATATTGAACCTCATACTATGTTGCTGGTTCTTTCACTTCAAGCTCTATTCCTCGTGTTGTTTGTATTGATCATCATGACTATTTTACCACCAACCAAATGTTTGCTACACAGAACAATTTGTTGGAGTGGGTTCGAGAGAAATCAAAAAAGCTTGGATTTATAACTGTCATTGGTAAATCTGATAAAGGTGGAAGTGGAAGAAGTGCATTTGTTACCGTGATATGTGAAAGATGAGGTTCATACACGGAGTACAAGAGGATGACTCGACACAAAATTACTGGTTCGATTAAATGTGAATGTTTGTTTCGGCTAAGAGGTTATTTGTTGATTGTTGGTGATTGGATCCTCAAAGTTAGTGACGGTATACACAACCATGAAAGTGGAGATGTGTCGAAAGGTCATAAAACCGACAAACGCCTAAACCCAAATGAACGTATGCACCTTCCTCCGAGGAAAATGCTTACCAACTTAAGGAAGATGAACATAAACACTTCAACTAGTACCAAACATGTTTATAATGCTTGTCGCAGGTATAGGTAGTCCATCATGGGTACGAGAACCAACATGCAATATCTCTTGAAATCGTTGGTTGAGAATGAGTACGTGTATCATTGTAGGAATTGTCATGATTCCGATGATGCCAGTGATATATTCTGGGTGCATCCAGATGGTATCAAGTTGTTTAACACGTTCTCTACAGCGCTTGTGTTGGATTCCACTTATAATACCAACAAGTATCGTCTTCCATTGCTTGAGTTTGTTGGTAACACTTCTTCCCAATTGATGTTCTCTACTAGATTTTCTTATATGATGTCTGAGAATGAAGATAACATTAGTTGGGCTCTTGAGAGGTGTCGTGAACTTTTGCATCCCAAAGATATTTACTCCAAAGTAGTTGTCACTAATCGGGACAATGCTTTGATGAATGATGTGGATACCATTTTCCCTGAGGCAACTGCTCTATTGTGTGAGTATCACATTGAAAGAAATGTAAGAGCAAAGTGTAAGACGAATTTCAAAGTTAAAGATCTCAAAGGCAAGGGTGGGAAAGAGATAAAGTCAAATTCAATGTTGAAGCCGATCATGCTTGCATGGGAGAATATTGTGAATTTTGGTACGGAGGAAACATATGTTGATAATTGCAACCGGTTCAAAGTTGTGTGCGATAAATTTCCCAAGTTTGTGGAATAAGTTGAAAGTACAATTTTGGGTCAGGTGAAGGAGAAGATTGTGAAATTTTGGGTTAATAAAGTCATGCATATGGGGAATACTACCATAAACAGAGTTGAATCTGCACATAGCCTGTTGAAAAAGTATCTGACTAGTAACATGGATGATTTAAGTACAAACTGACAATCCTTTCACAACATGCTTGAGTCACAATATGCTTAGATACACGCTTTCTTCCAGACGAGCATTATCAAGCTTGAACATAAATTCAAAGGAAAGTTGTTGTTGTTTAGGTTGATTTGAAACATACCAAGGAACACTTTGCATTATCTCGCAGACGAGGCTCATGAAACAGTTGGTGTCGGTACACATAAATCCAGGTGTGGTTGTTTGAGTTTGATCACTTTCACATTTCTATGTGCGTGTGCGATTGGATTGAAGACCAAGAACAAAACCGCATCTGTTTGGATGAAATCCACACTCACTGGAAGAGGTTGAAGTTCGAGTATGAGGGTGATATGAAGGATATGAAGGAAATGTTAGGTTCTGGAAGAGGTTGAAGTTCGAGTATGAGGTTGTGTTAGGTTCTGCCAAGATTTTTATATTCTGCCTCCGTACTGAGTAAATCCGGATTATATAATTTGAACCAATATTATATGGATTTCAGATTATATAATCCAAAATATTAGCATTTACGTACTATGCAATGTGAACTTGTACATGTGCATGGGGTGTATCAGAATGTTTTAGATTATATAATCTGAAATGAGCTTAAAAAATTGGATTATATAATCTGAACAGTCACAGGACAAAACTGAATGCATTATTTTCACTAGTTTTTCAACAACATTCTGTCTGACAGGTTTTTTAACACATTGTAGGCCCAAATCAAGAACGTTGATTACAACATGAAGTTGCATACCAAAGAATAATTTCGACAATTTGTTTTGCCGAAGACTACCTCTATGCATCCACCGCCAAAAAAGGTCACCACTAAAGGAGCTCGAAAGAAAAATAAACATTTCATTCGGTCGACAAAGTGATCACCTTCGCTATGGGAGATTGTTGATTCACAAGAACAATAGACACAAAATTCACAGACAAATTCAACATGAGCAAGTAGAAAGAGTGCACGGAAAAGCAACATGTCTTCTAATCCTCCTAAGCCAATTCCTAAAAATCCCAAGTCAATTCCGGTTAAAGTTCACATACCACACAAAGACCAAATCCCACTTTGGATGCATGGATTTATTGAAAAGGTGGTGGATGTAGCTGGTGATGGTCATAATGTGTTCCGTGCAGTTGCGGGTCTACATAACTTAAGTGTTTACGATCACCAAGTGATCCGTTACTAGCTGTACAAAGAGCTAATCATTGAAGATATGTTACCGGAGTGTGTTACTTTACTTCATAGTGTTTCTTTGCAGTCTATTGTTTAGATTCGTGGTAGTGACAACTCGACCCTATATGGGGTTATTCAGTTAGCGGTGTCTACCATCTGTTAACTATGGTGGATTTACTTTGGCATAAACAGGTGCATTTGAAGATGTCAATTTTGGCTTAACGACTTCTGCGGGACAGGTTGCCTATTAAGTCAAACCCGTTGCATTGTGGTATTATTTCTACAGAAGCGTCTGTTTGTACGGAAGGTTGCGGGCACTTGGAAACGACACGACATTATTCTTTTTTCTTGCATGAATGGTTCTCTGTGGCAATCTGCACAGTCTTGGATTGGCATGTCAGGAGCAGATCCTCTTAGCATCTCAGATCATCTAAGTCAGTTTATATATATTCTTCTGATGGTTTGAAAGCTCGGCGCTCCTTTATATAAACATATAGAAACGCAATAGTAAATTATATAAACATATAGAAACTTTCATACCTTAGTTATTGGATAAAGTAAAGTATCATTCATTGTGGTGGCTTAAAACCACTATGGACAATTTTGTTTATGTCCTTCAGCGGTGGTGGAGGTGGTTGTAACAACCCCTTTTTAGCTAGATTTATTTAATTATTGATTTATTTATTATATGTGTTTAATTGCTTGTTTGTGTGTTTGATTTGGGATTAATGGTTTTTTAGACGAGAAGGGTTTTTTAGTCATTTTAGGACTAAGGGTATTTCAGGTCATTTGATAAGTGAGGGTATTTTAGTAATCTTATAATTGAAGGATATTTTAGTATTTTAGTGCAGTGAGTTATTTTAGTAGAGTTAGTAGTAACTTAGGATAATTAATGAAGATGATGGTGTATGATTATTTAATCAGATATGGAGTATGATTATTTAATCAGAAGTTTTAATGAAGTAATTGAGTAGAAACATTTTAATGAGATGAGAATTTACTAAGCCCGTTAAGATTGAGGGAAACCTAACCTAATAATGGGACTATATAAGGATAAATAAGAAAGAAAGCCATTATCGCCCCTGCAAAATACACTCCCGCCCTACAGGCGGCACGATTTTGCCCCTGCGCATGTTAACTAGCCCACGTGTAAAATTGTGCGTTAGTTAACATGCGCTGCGTGAGTTAACTAGCGCAGCGCTAGTTAACTCACGCAACAATCTGTCTTATACAAGGCAAATCGCCTCATTCATCATCTAAATCTCAAAAATTCTCCAAAATCTCTCTAAAATCACCAAATCCAAAATTCCTTCAAGTTCAAATCAAACAACACTTCAATAACAAGTAAGTTTTCATAATCAAACACAATCAACCTTTATGTTAGATTTTTTCTCTTAAATTAGAAGTTTTTAAGATTTAGGGTTTGTTTAAATTTTTGTTTTTTTGGTCAAGAAATCATACAATGTTTACATGAAAATGATTTGTGTTGCTTAAATGTTTAGATGTTTGCATGTTTATGTTGTAGGTTTTGAGTTTTAGAGATATATTTTTAGATTTAGGGTTTGTTTTAGAGAATTTTCATTGATTACTTTTAATTTCTTATTGTGTAGATTTGAAACAATGGCCGGGTGGATCGACGTTCGTGCACAATTCAACGACGGAGAACCTCAGAGGTTGAAGGTTCGGTGCCTTGGTGTAACGTTAAGAGGTCTCAAGGATCAGCTGGATGAATTCAACAAAGGAGTCAACCCCCGAGACACAAGGAAGGTGGAATACGTTCGGTATATACGTCCAATGCTCGACGATGGAAGAGTATCATTCACTTGGGTGGAATTGACGAACGACGAAAACGTGACGACCATGTTTTGGGAGCACAACATGTTCTAGTGGATCGATATGCGAGCAATGTTGGTGAGATCAATTGAAAATATCATCAAAAGTCTAATTCCGCCAAAAGATCATGATTAGGTGGCGGTCGTGATTAAGTAGGGAATGCAGCTTCAAACTACAACAATTGTGTTACTCTGGATGGGGCAATTCAACATTGTTAAACGACAGGACTCCAGCATTCGTCCGGAAGTGCTTTTGTTCCATTCGAAATGTTAAATTCTTGTTGGGTTCGTTTAAATGATGGTATTGAAGTGTCAAGGTATGGACCTCATTCCGTTGGCACTTGGATACTATCATTTAAAATCAAGACCAACGAGAATTTAACATTTTGAATGGAACAAAAGCACTTTTAGGACGGATGGTGGAGTCCTGCTGCTTAGCAACTTTGAATTTGCACCATTCAGAGGTAACACAATTGTTGTAGTTGAAAGATGCAATTCCGAATGTAATGTCATGTAACCATAGACCATATTTAGGAACTTTATGTAATGTAAATTTAAATGTAACTTTTATTCGAATTTATTCAATACGCAACTTTATTCGATTTTATTTATTACAATTCGTTATTCGATTTCACGCTGAGTTTAATTATACTTTTTATTCGAATTTATTTATTCAATACACAACAATATTTGATTCCACGTTGAGTTTAATTAGACTTTTTTTTCGAATTTATTCAATACGCAACTTTATTCGATTTGATTTATTAGAATTCTTTATTCTATTTCACGCGGAGTTTAATTAGAATTTTTATTCGAATTTATTTATTCAATGCGCAGTATTATTCGATTCCACGCTGTCGTACCCTAATTTTTGACCGATTTATTTTATTTATTCGTACGTTGTTTGTTTTCCAGTCGTCCGTTCGCGCGTGAATTCCCGTAATGTCTGCTTTTGTTCGTATGTGTGGTCGCATTTATTTTTCGTTCGTCGCTTATTTTTAATATCGCTCGCGTATTAATTTCGTAATTTTTACTCGCGTTTTGTGCGTTTTTTAGCGTAGCGTAACGTTTGCGTTCGTAAAGTTCATTTTATTCACGTCGTTGATTTATCGTTTTAATTAGCGTAAAAGGCCGCATATCTCAGTCGTATCAGACGAAATTTCGGCAGAGAGGTATTTTAAAATACCTCATTTTTTTTTTGGTTCCGACGGGACATTTTTTATTTTATTATTTAAATTTTCGTTTTTTATTATTAATTATTTATTTAGTCATTTATTTTTCCACTTATTTAATGTGTTGTTATTTATTTATCTGTCTTTTTATTTATTTATTTATTTTAAGTCCTTGTCCACTTGTCATTTTATCATTGGTCCAGTCCAACTTTTCCTCCAAGAAACTGCAGGGGTAATTTGGTCATTGTTATTGCATCAGTGAACAGTACTATAAAAGTACTGTTCACGCGTCAGATTGGTCCCCCAAGGTCAGAATCAGTCAGAAAAGTCACAATCACTCAAAATCATCAAAAAACACAAAATTACTTTCTCTTTCCAAAATTTTGGATCAAAAGTCACAAAAACTCAAGAACACCAAGAACACATAATCATTTTCCAGCAACATTCAAAGTTCATTATTGAACTAAAAACCATCCAAACAACTCACAAATTCGAATCACACAATAACAAACCCACAACCAACAATAAATCCGAAATCACCAAACCCACTACCACCATAATCATTTTCGGCCAACACAATAAACAACACAAATCCATATCAACAAACATCACAACCACGAATACGAACCAAATACCACAAATCCAACACCACAAAACCGAACCCAACATCAATACTAACACAAAACAAAAAAAAACGGAAACGTGAAAAAGGAAAATCCGAACGGAACACCATCAAAAGGAACGACCAAAACCGAAAACTCAAGGAACAAAAGCATCAAAAACGCAAAGGAAGAAGGCAAGACGGAACCGCAAGAAGAAAAGAAGAAGAAGGACTCAAAAACAGAACCGAATACAAGAAGAGTTCAAGGTATTGTTCATGAACTTTTGTGTGTTTTGTTTTGTGATTTTCTTTTGTAGATCTAGGGTTTATGTGTGATGTTTTTGAGAATCTAAGCATGGATCCATATAGAGGATGAAGAGAAGAAGAGGTTGGCACAAAAAAATTTAAAAAAAAATAAGAAAAAACCTCCGGCGCGGCGGCCCTCCGGCCGACCACCGCGCCGGAGGAGCTCCGGCCACCGCTCCTCTTTCTTCTCCGGCGGACTCATGCTTAGAGAGAAGGGAGAGCAAAACTCTCATGTGTTTGGTTTAGAGAGAGAGGGAAATGGATGAATGTGAAGGAAAGCCTTTAAAAAACCCTTTTATATTCATTAATGAGTTAGGGCGGGTCACCCATGGGTTGACCCAGTACCCGCCCCAGCTCTTGAAACCCATGCCCAGCCCATTTCCTTTGTTTCTGCTTTACTGCTTGCACCCCTATCTCTGCTACTGCACCCCCATGCATTTGTGTAGTAATTCTTGTTTTTTTAATTTCATGCATTATCTTTTTATTTAATTCATATAAGATTTAGATTATATTTCATGCATTTTTATTAGTGTCTTAGTCTTCATGTTATGCATTTTTTTATTTTGTTGGTTTATTTAAATTTTATCTCTTATATTTTAGTTTATTTTAAGTTTTGAAATAACATTTTATATTTTTTTCTATTTTTGTCTAAAGTTTTAATTATTGTGCATTTGTTATTTGATTATGGTTTAATTCCTATCTTATGCGTTTTGTTTAATTAGCATTTTAAATATCCCGCATTATATAGTTTACCTATCAATTTAATCTTAAACTCATGCATTTTTCTAACTAATATTTTCTTTTTTTTTGAAAACTTGCATTTTATATTTTTTAAATATGCTTCATGTCACGCATTTTATTTGGTAGTTATTCTAGGATGTGGTGTTCTTTTATGCTTAATGTTTCGGTATATTTCGTTTTTTACATTATCTCTAGTATAATCTCATGCATTTTTTAATTTTTTGTTATGTATTTATTTATCATACTTAGTGTGTAATTAGGGATTTGATGTAATTTATTTTCGCGCATTTTTTTCTTTTGAGACCATAGAATGTATTTAGGGTATGTAATATGTAACCGGCACACGCACTGACACGCGCACCGACACACCACTTTATTTATCGCTTTATGCTTATTTATTTTTCCGCCGTTACGCGATTTCATCGTTAGTTTAGAAAAATATTTTCTTCAAAAAAATCAATTAAGTCAAATTCAAATTTCTTCTAAGTAAACTTTGGTATGTAATCCAAGTGATTTTCTTTTTATTTTCCTTAATCAAATGTTAATCAACTTAATATCCACATTAGACATGGATTTCGTACAATTAAAATTAACCAACTTCATCGTATTTTCTTCTCATGCCTTGAGGCCTCTCATCTCTTCTTAAAATCTTTTCAAAAAATGTTAAAATCAATTCAACTCATCAAATAAGTTCTTTAGCCGAACTACTTGATTTTGATCCCAATTTATTTGGGTAAGTAGGCAAAGGGTTTCGACCCTTCCAAATCAATAAAAATAACCAAAAATATGTTTCATCTTTCTCCCTTATTTCACTTTAACCTTTAAACTCTTTTGATAAGTAAAATTAATTTAGCGCAAGATTAGAGAATAGGTAGAAGGTTCCTATGGGATACCATAGTCGTTTCGGGTGCCTAACACCTTCCCCAATCGAAACCAACCTCCGAATCCAAGGTCCATAAGGGTTTTTACTCACTTTTTCCCTTCCCGCGAATAAAAGTTGAGAGTTCAATGATTCAAGGTTCAAATCCAATCAATGATTTTGATACCCGAAAATCACGAGCACAGAAATGGCGACTTCACTGGGGACCTTTTTGAGGGTTAAGCCTATTTTATCTTTCTTTACTTTTGCGCTTTATTTGCTTATACCTTTGTAAATACGTGCCTAATTGTTTACTTTTTTTCGTGAGTGGCGAGATAAGTCCTATACCCGGGCTTGAGTGAAATATAAGATAGGAGTGGTAGAATCATAGTGACATGCCGAGAGTATTCTCGTGTGGTGGAACATGTGATATAACCACACTTAGCGGAGGATCTTGAAGTGATATACGTCGGCATGTGTTGTCGCGTTTAGACATTATTGCTTTTAAGTTTCCGTCGAAGCTAAGGACCTTAGTTACCTTTAACCCATCTTGGCCATTAGGATGTAGTGCGGTGGCTAACCAAGTGTTGTCTTGGTCTTAGTCGATACGTGATGCTACACTCAAACTAGACTCTCCTACGGACGCTGTTGGACCGGGTGTCGTCCCGGGAATCCAATAAAGTTCAGAGGGGGTTGTAATTTGGGAACTGTGTTAGAACCCTGGTTACAAGTGCATCTGAAACCTTAGTCCTTACCAAATGGCGTGTTTACCCTCAACTCCAACTTTTGTGTACTTAACCTCACCATGTTTTCTATGTTCTTTAGCATAATCATGCATACATGCATTCATACATAGATACTTTTTTTTTGCATCCATTAAAACATCGAAGGACTTATGTAATCTCTTTTTTGTAAACATATTAGATATGGAGGGTGTTGTGAAGAAAATTGTGAAGAGGACTAAGAAGTATGATTTCAAGAAACCGGATTTGGAGAATTTAAGGAAGCTAGCAAGGAGGTTGACTAGCCCGGACCACTTTCGTGAGCGGTATGGTTATTTGCTTAGTATTCTCAAGACGGATGTCGATGAAGGACTCCTCTATACTTTGGTCCAGTTCTATGACCCACTTTACCACTGTTTTACTTTCCCGGATTATCAGCTTATGCCCACACTTGAAGAGTACTCTTATTGGATCGGTTTACCCATACTCGACAAAGTACCTTTCCATGGTCTTGAACCCGCACCCAAGTATTCAACCATCGCGGCTGCTCTTCATCTTGAAATCTCCGAGATAAAAGCCAATCTCACCCTTAAAGGAGGTCTCCAATGCCCACCCTTCAATTTCCTCTACCAAAAAGCCACCACTTTCTCCGAAAGGTCCAATGCCGTTGCCTTTGAGGCCATCCTTGCTTTACTTATCTATGGTATTGTGCTGTTCCCGAATGTTGACAACTTCGTTGACATGAATGCTATCCAGATTTTCATTACCCAGAACCCTGTCCTTACCTTGCTTGCTGATACCTACTTGTCCATCCATGACCGTACATCTAAAGGACGTGGAGTTATCATTTGTTGTACACCCTTACTCTACACCTGGTTTACCTCACATTTACCTCGCCCTAAAATTCGATCTGAATTCATTCCATGGTCGGAGAAACTCATGGCTCTCACCCCAGATGATATAGTGTGGTACAACTCGGCTTATGATACTGGAGTGATCATTGACCATTGTGGGGAGTTCCCCAATGTGCCTCTTCTTGGTATACACGGGGGTATCAGTTATAACCTGCTTCTTGCCAGACGTCAGTTCGGGTACCCTATGAGGATGAGACCTGCTTACCTCTTCTTATCCAGTGAGTTTTTCTTGTACAAGGAGGATGTTAATGATAAGAGAATGCAGTTTGTGCAAGCTTGGCGATCCATTATCAGGTTGAACAAGAGCCAGTTGAAGTATAAGTCAAATGTAACTCATGAATCTTACGTCGATTGGGTCATTGATAGAGCTGCTCAGATAGGGATGCCTTACCCCCTGCTAAGATCTTTAACTGCAACTATTCCAACAATACCAGTGCCTTTACCTCCTAAGACCATGGAGGAGTATCAGGCGCGTTTGGTTGAGTCAGAGCGCGAAAGTGCCGATTGGAAAGAGAAATATCATGCAGCTAAGCGTGAGAATGACACTCTCATGGGTCTTTTAGAAGAAGAGAATTGGAAAAATCATAAGAAAGATCAAGAGATTGCTGAGCTGAAAGAGCGTATCAGGGTGAAGGATGCTATACTTGAACAGGTTCCCAGGAGTAAGAAGAAACGCATGGATTTCTTCGCTGGTCCGCATTCAGATTTGGAGGAGTAGTCTGCTTCAAGAGCTTGAGATCTTCATTTTTTGTTTCCTTTTTGTATTTTTCTAGTTTTCTGTTATGTACTTTGAAGTCTATCCCTTGGCTCAGTGTGTTAAAAGGGAATTATCTTGTATTTGTTTTTTAATGAATGTTTAGGGTTGTTATGTTTACAAAAAAGATTGTTTCTATAAGTTCTTCGATGAATCAAAAAAAATTTGCATTGTTTTGCATCTAGCATATCATGCATCATACTGCATCCATAAACTGTCAAAATCGAGTCTCATAATTCTCTCATTTCTGCCTCAGTCAAGGAAAGTGGCCCGGCGTATTCAGTACAAGCCTTCTCGCATCCACAACACTCGGGAAATTGTTAAAAAGAAGATGGATTTGATGGAACAAGAGAACAGGGATCTCAAAGAACATGTTATTACACTCAGAGAGGGGATGGATAAGTTAACGGTTATGATGGAAGCTATAATGGCCAATCAGGCACAAGCGGCAGCTACCCAACCGATTCTTGATGTTATCCCGGTCCAACCAGTTCTTGATGCTAAGCCAATTCCTGTTGTTGTGTCTGCTGCACATAATCCTCCTGTGGTTGTTTCGACTGCCCAGACTGGTCCTACACAACCGATCCTTACTGCTACGGCTGCTGGCACTGCACAGCCCACCCCGGCTGGTTTTTCTTTTGGAGATGCATCAAATATGTACAATGAAGGTCTTCGTCCTCCTGGTTTTGCTTATCACCCTCAGAACTACATGTCCAAAGAGTATCCTTGGAGTATGCCTCTTACAGCTAATGAAGGTGTACGCTTTGCTGGCCCAGAAATGCCAACTCCTTATGGACAACAAGCAACGCCACTTTTTCATCATGGACAGTTATTCCCTCAAGCTGTCATGAATCACACGGCACCCATTGTGCACACTGCCCAGCAGGAGGAAGGACCAATTTATCATTCGGGTAGTGTAGTAGGAGATGACAGAATGGTAAGTCTAGAAGAGAAGTACGACGTAGTGCAGAAAGAACTGAGGGCTCTTCGTGGTAAAGACATCTATGGTCAGAATGTGCACGATCTTTGTTTGGTCCCAAATGTGGTACTGCCTCCCAAGTTCAAGACTCCAGATTTCGTCAAATATGAAGGGAACACTTGCCCACAGAGTCATCTGGTTATGTATGTAAGGAAGATGACAGCCTACAAAGACAATGAACCTTTGCTCATTCATTGTTTCCAAGACAGTTTGACTGGTCCCGCACAAATATGGTACATGAATCTGAAGGGCATCACCACCTTCGAAGAATTGGCCAAGGCTTTCATACAGCAGTATCGGTATAACATACACTTGGGGCCCACCCGAAGGGAACTGCAAGCTATGGCTCAAAAGGATAAAGAGTCTTTCAAGGAGTATGCTCTCCGCTTTATTAAAAAATCGGCCCAAGTCCGCCCTGCTCTGGAGGAAAGAGAAATGGCTGATCTATTCTTTGAAACATTGAGTCCCTACTACTCGGAGAAAATGATTGGTTGCGCATCGCAGAAGTTTACTGAGATGGTTGACGCGGGAGTTCGCATTGAAGATTTGGTCCGCAAAGGAATTTTGGCCAAAGAAGGTAGTGTGTCAAGTGCTTCATCAGGTGGGTCGTCTAATGGATCCAAGAAATTTGGAAACAGTTATCCAAAGAAGAGTGATCAGGAAGTCAGTATGGTAGCCTAGGGGGGATCCCAGCCAATATATCCAAACTACCCTTTCATTGCCAATATTCCACCACCTTTTCCAACTCCACAAAATCAACTTTACCACCCTCAAACACCCCAAAGGCCTCCACCATTCTACCCACCACTATACCAACAACCGTATCCGCAACCTTTCTACCAACAACCATATTACCCACCACCACCTCAACAACAACAACCTCGTAATCGAGCCCCACAACAGCCAAATCGCCTTCCCAGAAAAGAGTTTCCCCCCATACCCATGTTGTATGCAGACTTGCTACCCTCTTTATTAGCAAGGAATCTTGTGCAGACTAGGCAGCCTCCTCGCCTACAGAATCCATTACCTCCATTGCACGTGCTGACCTTACCTGTGCCTTTCACCAAGGGGCACCGGGGCATGATGTTGAGCATTGCTACCCGCTCAAAGAAGAAGTTCAGAGATTGATTCAAAGCAAAGAGTTGTCCTTCGAGGACACCAATTCCAATACTCAGAATAATCCTTTGCCACTTCATGGACCGGCTGTTAATATGATTCAAGAGGATCGAGATTTGAGTCTAATTCTCAGGGTTCAAGATGTCAGAACTCCTTTGGTTCCGATTCACGCCAGGATGTGCGAAGCCAACATGTTTAACCACGATCACGATGCTTGTGAAGTGTGTTCTGTGGATCCCCGAGGGTGTGAGAAAGTCCAGGAGGATATACAAGGACTGATTGACAGAAAAGAGCTGATTGTCAAGAAGGAATCCAGGAATGTTTGTGTTATTACCCCGGTATTTAAGAATCTTGAGGTAGTCCGTGATGGTGCGAAGTCAGACGTCACTCCTCTGGTGATCCGTTTGCCAGGACCTGTTCCCTATACTTCTCAAAAGGCCATACCCTATCGGTATGAGGCAACTATTGTGGAGAATGGTAAAGAGATCCCTATGCACTCTGCAGATGCTGTCATAAATATAGCAGGTGTGGGCAAAGTAATGAGAAGTGGGCGTATTCTCCCCAATGTTGTGCGCAACGAGAATACTGCTCCGAATGTGCCAGTGCAGAATCTTGATAAGGGTAAAGGTGCCAGCCAACCTGAAGGGATCATTCAGGAAGGTAGTGATGAGATCTTGAAGCTGATCAAAAAGAGTGAATACAAAATAATCGATCAGCTGTTGCAAACCCCGTCCAAAATTTCCATAATGTCTTTACTAATGAACTCTGGAGCTCATAGGGACACTCTGATGAAGATTTTGGCTCAAGCATATGTGGATCCCGATGTTACCCTGGGGCAATTCGGGAGCATAGTTGGGAATGTAACTGCGTGTAATAACCTGAGCTTTAGTGATGAAGACCTCCCGGCGGAGGGAAGAAACCACAACTGGGCTTTGCACATTTCTGTCCTTTGTAAGTCAGACTCGATGTCGAATGTGTTGATAGACACCGGTTCCGCCCTCAATGTGATGGCAAAAACTACTTTGGAAAGGTTGGCATACCGTGGCGCCCAGTTGAGGCCAAGTGCAGTGATGGTAAAAGCATTCGATGGATCTAGGAAGTCGGTGATTGGGGACATAGACTTGCCTATCACGGTGGGTCCTCATACCTTCAAGGTCACCTTCCAAGTCATGGACATTCAAGCTTCATACAGTTGCTTACTTGGACGACCGTGGATTCATGAGGCTGGAGCAGTGACCTCCACTCTTCATAAGAGGCTAAAGTTTGTAAGTTGTGGAAAGCTAATAACGGTAATTGGTGAATCAGCCTTGTTGGTTAGTCATTTGTCTGCTTTCTCCTATATTGGTGCTGATGATGTGGAAGGAACTTCTTTTCAGGGGTTCTCTGCGGAAGAAGGAGCTGCTAAGAAGGGTGAGACTTGTATGGCCTCCTTGAAGGATGCCCGAAAGCTTGTACAAGATGGTAAAACAGGAGGCTGGGGTCAGTTGGTACAGCTGCCTGAGAACAAGCGGAAGGAAGGTCTCGGTTTCTCTACCAGTCAGTCGGGCGCATTTTTCAAGCCAATTGAGGGCATTTTTCATAGCGCTGGGTTTATTCATGCTCCACCGGAAACCAATGTTATCATTGAAGATCAGTCGGAAGAGATTGCACCTGTCTTTGTGACACCCGGAGGAGCCTGCTGTAATTGGATCGCTGTGGATATTCCTTCTATGATGCATGTGTCTAAGTAATATGTTTGTCTACTTTTTTTGTTTTTTAAGAAAACTTTTTTCGTCCTGCCCCAGACGAAAATGAAACCTTGTAGGGCTTTTGGTTTTATCTTCAAGTATTGTCTTTATTAATGAAAAACGTCGTTTCTATCATGACTGTTTTATTTTTATTTACTGCTTTTTCTGGAAAAATGGTAATAGAAAAATCCAAAAAAAATCATTCTCTTTTTCTTTTAAAATCAATCAAATTTAAAAGTCTGCATTTACTCATTTACTAAAATCAATCATAAATCATGTGCAGACTGAACATACATAAGCCCGTTGAACACAGTGACCCTATGCTTCTGCCCAACTTTGAATCCCCTATTTACGAGGCTATGGTAGAGGAGGATGATGAGATTCCTGATGAGATCAGATGGATGTTAGAGCAAGAGAAAAAGATCATTCAGCCTCATGAGGAAGAGTTAGAGTTGATCAATCTGGGTACTGAGGAGGATAGAAAAGAGATTAAGATTGGAGCGTCATTGGAGATTACTGTCAAAGAAAAGGTAATTGAACTGCTCAGGGAGTATGCTGACATTTTTGCTTGGTCATACAAAGACATGCCAGGATTAGATCATGAAGTTGTAGAACATCGCTTGCCTTTGAAACCTGAGTGTCCTCCAGTCAAACAGAAGCTCAGAAGGTCTCATCCTGATATGGCTCTCAAGATCAAGGAAGAAGTACAGAAGCAGATTGATGCAGGTTTCCTAGTCACATCCGAGTATCCTCAGTGGTTGGCCAACATCGTGCCTGTTCCAAAGAAAGATGGTAAGGTCCGAATGTGTGTTGATTACCGAGATCTGAACAAGGCAAGTCCGAAGGATGATTTCCCTCTACCTCATATTGATGTATTGGTTGATAGTACTGCTCAATGCAAAGTTTTCTCCTTCATGGATGGGTTCTCTGGTTACAATCAGATTAAGATGGCTCCTGAAGATAGAGAAAAGACGTCTTTCATCACGCCATGGGGCGCTTTCTGCTATGTGGTAATGCCATTTGGTTTGATAAATGCTGGTGCCACTTATCAGAGGGGTATGACCAAGATATTCCATGATATGATGCACAAAGAGATAGAAGTTTATGTGGATGATATGATTGTCAAGTCTGGTACTGAAGAAGAACATGTTGAGTATTTGTTGAAGATGTTCCAACGTTTGAGAAAGTACAAGCTCCGTTTGAATCCTAATAAATGTACTTTCGGTGTCCGATCAGGGAAACTTTTGGGCTTCATTGTTAGTCAGAAAGGCATTGAAGTAGATCCCGACAAAGTCAGAGCCATCCGGGATATGCCCGTTCCAAAAACAGAGAAACAGGTCAGAGGTTTTCTCGGAAGACTGAATTATATCTCCAGATTTATTTCTAATATGACTGCTACTTGTGGGCCGATATTCAAGTTACTCCGCAAAGATCAAAGGATTATTTGGACGGAAGATTGTCAGAAAGCCTTCGACAGTATCAAGGAGTATTTGTTAGAACCTCCAATTCTTGTCCCTTCAGTTGAAGGAAGACCGTTGATCATGTACTTGACTGTGTTAGAAGATTCCATGGGTTGTGTACTCGGACAGCAAGATGAAACTGGTAGAAAAGAGCATGCAATCTATTACTTAAGCAAGAAGTTCACAGATTGTGAATCCCGATACTCGGCACTTGAGAAGACTTGTTGTGCTTTAGCCTGGGCTACCAAACGTCTCCGGCACTATATGATCAATCATACCACTTGGTTGATATCCAAAATGGATCCAATCAAGTATCTCCTGGATAAGTCTTCAATATTAGGAAGAATTGCTCGTTGGTGGATGTTATTGGCTGAGTTTGATATTGAATACCATACTCAGAAAGCAATCAAAGGGAGTATCCTTGCAGATCACTTGGCTCATCAACCAGTTGAAGATTATCAACCTGTTAAGTTTGATTTCCCTGATGAAGAGGTTATGTATTTGAAGATGAAAGATTGTGATGAACCGTTGTTTGGTGAAGGTCCAGATCCTGAATCTAAATGGGGTTTGATATTCGATGGGGCTGTTAATGCTTATGGCAATGGAGTCGGGGCAGTCCTTGTCACACCTGAGGGTACTCACATCCCTTTTACTGCAAGGCTACGATTTGATTGTACAAACAATATGGCAGAATATGAAGCTTGCATCATGGGCATTGAAGAAGCAATCAATATGAGGATTAAGAATATTGATATATGTGGAGATTCAGCTTTGATGATTAATCAGATCAAAGGGAAGTGGGAAACTCACCATGCTGGTTTGATTCCTTACAGAGATTATGCAAGACGGTTGTTAACTTTCTTTAACAAAGTGGAGTTGCGTCACATTCCCCGTGATGAGAATCAGATGACAGATACTTTGGCCACCTTGTCTTCGATGATCAAAGTAAATCGTCACAATGATGTGCCATTAATCAGTGTGCAGTTCCTTGAAAGGCCCGCTTATGTGTTTGCAGTTGAAGTACTTGCTGATGGTAAGCCATGGTTTCATGATATCAAGGTTTTCCTTCAAACTCAAGAGTATCCGCCTGGAGCATCTCACAAAGATAAGAGGACTTTGAGAAGACTATCTGGTAATTTCTTCCTGAATGAAGATGCATTGTACAAAAGAAACTTTGATGCAATGTTGCTCAGGTGTGTGGATGAACGTGAAGCAGATTTATTGATGCATGAGATACATGAAGGTCCCTTTGGCACTCATTCCAGTGGACATGCAATGGCTAAGAAAGCATTGAGGGCAGGTTATTACTGGATAACGATGCAAGCTGATTGTTATAATCATGCCAAGAAGTGCCACAAATGTCAGTAATAGTAACGCATCACCAGTTTTACCCTTTCGTATGTTCGTCATTACCCCAGTAAAGGTAATTGACAGTTTTACTCTTTCGTATGTTCGTCATTACCCCAGTAAAGGTAATTGACAGTATTTCCGTTCGTAAGTTTGTCGTTACCCCAGTAAAGGTAATTGACAGTTTTACCCTTTCGTATGTTCGTCCTTACCCCAGTAAAGGTAATTGACAGTATTTCCGTTCGTATGTTTGTCGTTACCCCAGTAAAGGTAATTGACAGTTTTACCCTTTCGTATGTTCGTCGTTACCCCAGTAAAGGTAATTGACATTTTTACCCTTCGTATGTCCGTCATTACCCCAGTAAAGGTAATTGACAGTTTTACCCTTTCGTATGTTCGTCGTTACCTCAGTAAAGGTAATTGACAGTTTTACCCTTTCGTATGTCCGTCATTACCCCAGTAAAGGTAATTGACAGTTTTACCCTTTCGTATGTCCGTCCTTACCCCAATAAAGGTAATTGACAGTTTTACCCTTTCGTATGTAATTGACAGTTTTACCCTTTCGTATGTTTGTCATTACCCCAGTAAAGGTAATTGACAGTTTTACCCTTTCGTATGTTGGTCGTTACCCCAGTAAAGGTAATTGACAGTTTTACCCTTCGTATGTTCGTCGTTACCCCAGTAAAGGTAATTGACATTTTTACCCTTCGTATGTTCGTCGTTACCCCAGTAAAGGTAATTGACATTTTTACCCTTCGTATGTTCGTCGTTACCCCAGTAAAGGTAATTGACATTTTTACCCTTCGTATGTTCGTTGTCACCCCAGTAAAGGTAATGACCAGTATTTCATTTCGTATGTTCGTCTTTACCCCTGTAAAGGTAATAGACATCTTTTTCTCCCCAGTAACATTTTATTTGGTCCCCGAGTTAGTGTTTTAGTCGTCATTGCATTTGTACTTGCATAACAGACAACTCATATCATTACATCCATAGAGCTTTCTCGATTTCTGAGTTGGTCAAAAATTGGCGTACTTGATATTTAAGTCTCTCCGACCCGTCGTTTCAAAAATCTTCGTCTTTTTAAACCCTCGTGACGGAGAAACATAAATAGGGGCATCTGTCGTACCCTAATTTTTGACCGATTTATTTTATTTATTCGTTTCGTTGTTTGTTTTCCAGTCGTCCGTTCGCGCGCGAATTCCCGTAATGTCTGCTTTTGTTCGTATGTGTGGTCGCATTTATTTTTCGTTCGTCGCTTATTTTTAATATCGCTCGCGTATTAATTTCGTAATTTTTACTCGCGTTTTGTGCGTTTTTTAGCGTAGCGTAACGTTTGCGTTCGTAAAGTTCATTTTATTCACGTCGTTGATTTATCGTTTTAATTAGCGTAAAAGGCCGCGTATCTCAGTCGTACCAAACGAAATTTCGGCAGAGAGGTATTTTAAAATACCTCATTTTTTTTTTGGTTCCGACGGGACATTTTTTATTTTATTATTTAAATTTTCGTTTTTTATTATTAATTATTTATTTAGTCATTTATTTTTCCACTTATTTAATGTGTTGTTATTTATTTATCTGTCTTTTTATTTATTTATTTATTTTAAGTCCTTGTCCACTTGTCATTTTATCATTGGTCCAGTCCAACTTTTCCTCCAAGAAACTGCAGGGGTAATTTGGTCATTGTTATTGCATCAGTGAACAGTACTATAAAAGTACTGTTCACGCGTCAGATTGGTCCCCCAAGGTCAGAATCAGTCAGAAAAGTCACAATCACTCAAAATCATCAAAAAACACAAAATTACTTTCTCTTTCCAAAATTTTGGATCAAAAGTCACAAAAACTCAAGAACACCAAGAACACATAATCATTTTCCAGCAACATTCAAAGTTCATTATTGAACTAAAAACCATCCAAACAACTCACAAATTCGAATCACACAATAACAAACCCACAACCAACAATAAATCCGAAATCACCAAACCCACTACCACCATAATCATTTTCGGCCAACACAATAAACAACACAAATCCATATCAACAAACATCACAACCACGAATACGAACCAAATACCACAAATCCAACACCACAAAACCGAACCCAACATCAATACCAGCACAAAAAAAAAAAAATGGAAACGTGAAAAAGGAAAATCCGAACGGAACACCATCAAAAGGAACGACCAAAACTGAAAACTCAAGGAACAAAAGCATAAAAAACGCAAAGGAAGAAGGCAAGACGGAACCGCAAGAAGAAAAGAAGAAGAAGGACTCAAAAACAGAACCGAATACAAGAAGAGTTCAAGGTATTGTTCATGAACTTTTGTGTGTTTTGTTTTGTGATTTTCTTTTGTAGATCTAGGGTTTATGTGTGATGTTTTTGAGAATCCAAGCATGGATCCATATAGAGGATGAAGAGAAGAAGAGGTTGGCACAAAAAAATTTAAAAAAAAATAAGAAAAAACCTCCGGCGCGGCGGCCCTCCGGCCGACCACCGCGCCGGAGGAGCTCCGGCCACCGCTCCTCTTTCTTCTCCGGCGGACTCATGCTTAGAGAGAAGGGAGAGCAAAACTCTCATGTGTTTGGTTTAGAGAGAGAGGGAAATGGATGAATGTGAAGGAAAGCCTTTAAAAAACCCTTTTATATTCATTAATGAGTTGGGGCGGGTCACCCATGGGTTGACCCAGTACCCGCCCCAGCTCTTGTAACCCATGCCCAGCCCATTTCCTTTGTTTCTGCTTTACTGCTTGCACCCCTATCTCTGCTACTGCACCCCCATGCATTTGTGTAGTAATTCTTGTTTTTTTAATTTCATGCATTATATTTTTATTTAATTCATATAAGATTTAGATTATATTTCATGCATTTTTATTAGTGTCTTAGTCTTCATGTCATGCATTTTTTTATTTTGTTGGTTTATTTAAATTTTATCTCTTATATTTTAGTTTATTTTAAGTTTTGAAATAACATTTTATATTTTTTTCTATTTTTGTCTAAAGTTTTAATTATTGTGCATTTGTTATTTGATTATGGTTTAATTCCTATCTTATGCGTTTTGTTTAATTAGCATTTTAAATATCCCGCATTATATAGTTTACCTATCAATTTAATCTTAAACTCATGCATTTTTCTAACTAATATTTTCTTTTTTTTGAAAACTTGCATTTTATATTTTTTAAATATGCTTCATGTCATGCATTTTATTTGGTAGTTATTCTAGGATGTGGTGTTCTTTTATGCTTAATGTTTCGGTATATTCGTTTTTTACATTATCTCTAGTATAATCTCATGCATTTTTTAATTTTTTGTTATGTATTTATTTATCATACTTAGTGTGTAATTAGGGATTTGATGTAATTTATTTTCGCGCATTTTTTTCTTTTGAGACCATAGAATGTATTTAGGGTATGTAATATGTAACCGGCACACGCACTGACACGCGCACCGACACACCACTTTATTTATCGCTTTATGCTTATTTATTTTTCCGCCGTTACGCGATTTCATCGTTAGTTTAGAAAAATATTTTTTTCAAAAAAATCAATCAAGTCAAATTCAAATTTCTTCTAAGTAAACCTTGGTATGTAATCCAAGTGATTTTCTTTTTATTTTCCTTAATCAAATGTTAATCAACTTAATATCCACATTAGACATGGATTTCGTACAATTAAAATTAACCAACTTCATCGTATTTTCTTCTCATGCCTTGAGGCCTCTCATCTCTTCTTAAAATCTTTTCAAAAAAATGTTAAAATCAATTCAACTCATCAAATAAGTTCTTTAGCCGAACTACTTGATTTTGATCCCGATTTATTTGGGTAAGTAGGCAAAGGGTTTCGACCCTTCCAAATCAATAAAAATAACCAAAAATATGCTTCATCTTTCTCCCTTCTTTCACTTTAACCTTTAAACTCTTTTGATAAGTAAAATTAATTTAGCGCAAGATTAGAGAATAGGTAGAAGGTTCCTATGGGATACCATAGTCGGTTCGGGTGCCTAACACCTTCCCCAATCGAAACCAACCTCCGAATCCAAGGTCCATAAGGGTTTTTACTCACTTTTTCCCTTCCCGCGAATAAAAGTTGAGAGTTCAATGATTCAAGGTTCAAATCCAATCAATGATTTTGATACCCGAAAATCACGAGCACACACGCTGAATTTAATTAGACTTTTTATTCGAATTTATTTATTCAATATGCAAATAAATACAAAATTAGAAAATAAATCCAATATAAATAAATTCGATACAAATAAATTCGATACCATTAAATAGAATATTTTTTATTCAATACATAATCATAAACATAAAATAAATGCAAAAATAAATACAAATTAAAAATAAAATTAATAAATATAACTCTGATTTTATTAATATCATTCAAACATTACAAGAATTAATACATATATTTTACCCTCTTCGGGTAAAATGTTATTTTCACCCTCTTCGGTATGGGGTAAAAAGTTATTTTCACCCTCTTTGGTATACACCAATAGCTCTTGGGGAAAATAGTGATTTGTCCTGTTGGGGAAAAAGACATTAAGATCCCTTGAGGTAAATTTAAATTTGGTTCCTCTTATACCCCCATGATGATTCTTTTTACCCACGGTAAAAAAAATTTGGGAGTAAAAGGAAGCAAACCTAATTTTACCTCAAGGGATGATGCCCTTTTCCCCAACCCGACAAACCACTACTTCCCCCAAAAACTACTGGTATATACCTAAAGGGGTGTAAAGAGCCTAGATACTATAGAAGCAAAAAAGAAGAAGAGAAAGAGAGGGAGAGAGTGAGGAGGGAGAGAAAGTGAGATGG
The DNA here is from genome assembly GCA_946800305.1 of Medicago arabica. Taxonomy (NCBI): domain Eukaryota; kingdom Viridiplantae; phylum Streptophyta; class Magnoliopsida; order Fabales; family Fabaceae; genus Medicago; species Medicago arabica. Next base: position 9,532,094 of record OX326964.1, read on the forward strand.
TGTGAGGGAATAGGAAAGTATGGAGGGGTATTTATAGGTGAGAATGGTAGTATAAGTTATAAAAAACATAAATGTGGTCAAATAACACGTGTAAATGGTGTTAAAAACGTGTATATTGAATGTTGAACAACTGACCACCGTCCAAAAACGTTTGTTCATCAGTTTTGACCACCGGCCAACGTGCGCAAGTTAACTTGCGCACGTGCCAGAGGTGCGTGAGTTAACTTGCGCAGGGCGCATAACTTGCGCAAGTTAAGTCACACGGCGTGACTTAACATGCGCAGGGGCATTTTGGTAAGTTTGGCTGGGCAGGAGTGTATTTTGCTGGGTGAAGAGTGAGATTCAATAAGAAATTAGGGTTGTGTATTCATTTCATAAGTTTTACCAAAAGGTGGCTAAGAAAGAAGAAGAAGATCTTAGAAGAGGAAGAAGAGGAGAGCAAATCTAGTAGAGGAGATTGAAGCCTTAACTCGAGCTATTGAGAGATTGAGGTAAGGGGGATATGTTTGATTCTCATAATAAGTTATAATCACTTTTATGACATTTGGGTCATATTTGTTTTTGTGAAATTATGAAACTTATGATTATTTAAGTTGATTTTCGTGCTCTATATTATGTGATAATTTTGAGTATGTGAAAAGTGTTGAGAACTTGTTGTTGATGCATGAAATTCATTGTTTATATATGTTAAGTTGATTACGTTGAGATTTTAGCTTGAATTGATGAAAGTTATGAAGTTGTTGTTGATTTTTGTTGAATTCAAGAATTATGTGCTCTAAATGTCATTGGGTATGTGTCTAAGTTGAGAATCCATGAAATTGATTTTGGAAATGTGAACATTTGGTTAAGTTGTTGTGTTTTGGTGAATTTTATGAAAATGAGTCATAATGAGGAGAATTATGATTTGATGATTTTGAATGAATTTCTGGAGTTATTGGGTTGAGTTAGAATGTGATAAGTTCTGTTTTGGATCAAAGGTTTTGGATGAAGAATCGTTTGGGAAAAAATTGGATTTTGAGCGAAAAGTCGTTTTAAGCATTTTTGAAGAATAAGTTGTTTTGAAGAATTGAATTAAGTTGTTTTGAGCTAGAAAATAATGTTTTTGAGTATAATGTGATGACTTGTTGATGATGTGATGCTTGATTGAATTAACATCTTGAACTCTTTTGATGAATTGTTTTAATTGCATTAAAGATTGCTTCTGGGGTTCAAAGATGTTATAGTGATCGAAAGGAAAAAACGCATACGAAACACAAAACGCCATTACCTATTTGAAGATTGTTCCTTTGAAAGATTTGAAGGTAATTGATATGGATGAAAAATATTGAGTTTGATATAGCTCAGTCACATCACAGGCACCGGTTGTGAATTTTCACTACCAATTATGCTATAAATAACACAACACAAACAAATCAAAGGCAAGAAATGGTGATATAAACAACAAAATGAAGCAACAATGCGACTCCAAGAAAAAGAACTAACATAGAGAGATAAAACTAGAGTTGTGACACTGGAACAAAATATTGGACAACAAATACTACATCAGATGTTGTTCACTGTATTTATACAATCTAACACTATTTTTTTTGGCCACTTATTTTGTTGTTCACCGTATTTATACAATCAACACTATTTTTTTGGCCACTTATTTTTTAGAAAAACATTTTTTATAGTGAGGATTTTTGTAACACAAAAATTGAGTTATATAATCGTTAACCACAAAAATGTATCATGTCAACTATTTTTTTAACATAAAACTCACTAACCACTTCAAATACTTCTTTTAAAGGACTTTAAATACTTGATTAACCATAAAAAGACAAGACTTTTTTAACTAAAAAAAAATACAAGACATTAACCATTTAGTTTAGTTTAGATAGATTTATGTAAAATAAATATTCAATGCCTTGCATTCTTATGACTAATGAAGTTGTCAAGCATGTGTTCCACTAGCATTATTGATGAAACTAAGAACCGATCCAGAGATATTAGACATTCATAGCATCCATGGACATAGGGTCGTTTCCTATAGCCTCCAAAATATCATAAGGAAGACAAACTTCAAGATCAATACTACCTTCTTCTTCCCCACCAAGCACAATAACTCTACCAATATTTCTTTTAAGTCCAACCCCATTTCTAACTGCAATAGGCTTACCCCAACCAAAGTCATTACCGTAATAGTTGAACCGTGGTGAACTGCTTGTTATCAACAAACTACTCCATGCTTTACCTGGCTCTGGTATAAATGGGGTTTTCAACCAAGATTCAGTATCACTCACTATCTTCTCATGATGAGATTTTGATGATATATCCTTGTTCATTTGCATAGCAATTTTACCAATCCCACTTTCCATTAATTCCCCTACTTGCATTAATACATATCCAGCTGTTCCGATTCCACTCCCAAAATAATTCTCTTCTAACTTTGGACACATTCTTGTCCTACAATCTATTGGTAACACGAATGCTGACCTTTCTTCTGGTTTAAGATTTTGTTTACTTATAATTAAACGCCAAAGGTGACTTAAAAGCGCTTGCAATGAAGATATTATTATTATTTTATCACTACTATTACTGCTACTACTACTGATTTCTGCATTAGCTTTTGATTTGATTTGCTGAATTTGTTCCTTTGTAAAGTGGAATATTCGATAAGATGAAACTTCACTTTCTTGATCTTGTGCTATCTTTGTGAAAGGAAACCGTATGGGATGGTTAACATTGTTTGGAAACCATCGTTCGAAATAAGGTAGTTTTGTTGGCTTATTGGAACCTTGCGAGATTTCAGCCCAAGAGTTGATGAAATGCCAAAATGACTTGCCATCTACACACATATGGTTAATTGTAAAACTAATGAAGATACCGTCGATTAACTCTGTTACTTGTACTGCAAGTAGTGGTTGTGATGTGCCTTCGTAGTTTCTCACTTCGTTGAGTAAGAATAATGAAAAAACAATGGGAGGAACATACTTTGGTTGAAGGATGTCGGCAATAGTAGTGTTTTCTGCTATTGCGTGGACAAACAATGCACCAACATTGTTACAAATGATGGAACATGAGGCGTTGTTAGGTTCGTCGTGTTGTGTTATTACAAGACGACCAGCGAGTGGTGGAAAGAAGTTAAGTGCTGAGGAAAGTGTTTGTTTAAGATGGTCAATTTGGTTTGTTTTGGGTTTATGGAAAAGAAGACCTTTTTGGATTGTTGCCATTTTGAGATATTTGAGATCCCATGGAGATAAATGGATAATTTTGTGAGTTGAGTTGTCATCACCGTGATTTGTTGCTTGGATTGTAGTAGTCGAGATAACTTGAATCCCTGCCATGGTGTTGAGTGAATAAGAGAATGAATAAAATAAGAAATGTGATGAGATAAACTATATATAATATAGAGTATATATATATTCTTCACACATTCTTATAATATATCTTGCGTCGTGAAAGGTTAATTTGTAGTGCAAGTACTATACTCGTTTCCCTCGTGTTAGGTCTTGAAAGGTTAATTACGATACTCGTTTCCCTCGTGTCACTCGTTAACTTTACGTTAGGTGAAATCTTAATTCTTTCTTATAATATATATATATATATATATATGTATATATATATATATATATATATGAGCAATGCTATTTCTCTAGAAAAATAACATCAAAAATTCTTCAAGAATAAAGAGCAACCAATCACAATTCACTTTTTGTCACAATTCAAGAAGGTGTGGCTGAAAAATAAGAAGTGAACAAATAAATCATGCAATTAAAACTTGCCAATTGTTTTTTGATTCTATTTTTCCAGAGAAATAACATTTTCCTATATATATATATATATTGGTTGTGACTTTTGTGGACCGTGGCCTCTGATCTCCTATATCAATTCATTCAGAAATTGTTCTTGATAAGGGGTCAGACACAGCTGTGAGGGTTTTTTTTCTTTTCTTTCAACTGTACCACTGTAGTATTAAAAAATAATTAATCACCCAACTACCACTGTTTTCAGATCATTCACACCGCTACCATTCTATGTTATGAGTTGACATCATCTCCATTCTCCACCAAATTGAAAGACACGTGTGTTTTAGCTTTTGGGAATGGAACAAAGAGAAATTGGCTTGTTTTCTCTCTAAATCTTCTTTCATTACTTTTCCTTTAACATCATCTTCTTCTTTATTCTATTTTCTTTTCCTTGTTACGGTATAACAATTTCCTTTTTATTTTATTGATTTGTTTCATATTAAAAAATATAAATAAAATTTCTATTTTATTTAATTTAAGTGTACATAAATGATTGATTAAACATTAATTAATTAATTATATTTCAATTAAACTCAAATTATTAAATCTATGTCAGTGTTATCTTATCTAAAACTCAATAAACCAATTATATATGTTTTTTTTTAGCAAAGGCAAACTTAAGCCATTTCATTAATAATCAAAGAGTACAAATAGTCAGATACATCATTAAGAATATGGGCCTAGGGTGAGATAAGGAAGCTCTAGCTATTGTGTGAGCGACTCTATTTGCTTGCCTCCGAACATGTCTCACAGTGTAGTTATTGCGGGCTGCCAAAACATCCTTACATCTAGATATAATGTCACCAGTTTCGTTGTTGGGAACAAAAGTAGAATTGACCATGTCCACAACAAACTTACTGTCAGATTCAAACACAACTGAAACCATGTTCTTGTCAATAGCAAACTGAATCGCCTTGAACAGCCCCAAGGCTTCGGCTTCAGCAGGGGACGAGGATGATGGCTCAAAGTTTGACAAACCTGTCACATATTGACCACTGAAGTCCCTAAAACAGAACCCATAACCTATGATAGAGCTGTTGTTGAATAGGGCACAGTCGACGTTGCACTTCAATGATGTCGGTGGTGGTTTTTGCCATGTAACCGTTGGGAGAGGTGATTGACAGTCGTAGAATGATTCTTTAGCCATCTGAACAATGATCTGTGGAAGTGAATCTACATTCTCCCATAACTTTGAAATGCGGTTTTTCCAAATGCACCATAGGATCATAGCCGCAACTGGCTGCTGCTGTAGTTGCAACCTGTCAAAAAAGTCAAATCCTAAGGTAGTAAAATCATTAGCATTCGGTAATAAATCCCGGAAAATTGTATCAAGTTGCAGAAACTCCCAATACTTTATGGATTTGGAGCATACAAAGAAAATATGGATATGTGTTTCTGCCAAAGCATCACAATTCACGCAAGTCTCTTCGCATTGAACGCCTTTTTGGATGAGACGGGTACATGTTGGTAGGCAGTGGTGTGTAGCATGCCATAGAAAGGAGCGGACCTTATGTGGAACATGCAGCTTCCAAAGAGAGCTCCAATTTCTTTCTGGATCGGCAAGGTTAAGGGAGATTTCGGCAGCAAGAGACATACATTGGGAATATGCCGATTTGACCGTATAAGAACCATCCACTGAGTATTTCCAAACCGGAGAATCAACAAGGTTTCTATCCCGGAGTGGAGTAGAGAGAATTTCCATAGCATCTTGGAAATTAAAGATTGTGTGAATGAGGTCAGAGTTCCAAGAAGACATGTCAATGTTCATAAGGTCATGTACAAAGAGTTCTTCCATGTTAAGGGGAGGAGGTGTTGAAGGTTTGAGAGAGGGCAAGGTGCGAATCCAAGGATCTGTCCAAACATGAATTTGGGATCCATCACCAATTTTCCATCTGAAGCCTAGTTTGACAAGGTTTTGAGAACTCCATATGCTCCTCCAAGTAAAGCTTGGATTATGGCCTAAGTCGGCATCCAAGAAACCCCGTATAGGGAAATATTTAGCTTTGAGAATGCGTGCAAGTAAGGAGTTGGTATCTTTGAGGAGTTTCCAACATTGTTTACCAAGCATAGAGAGATTAAAGGCTTCCATGTTTTGAAATCTAAGGCCACCTATGCTTTTGTGATGAGTCAATTTTTCCCATGTCATCCAATTTATGCCTTGACTACCATTCTTATTAGAACCCCAATAGAAGGAATTCATTATTTTCTCAAGCTCGTCACATAAGGAGGAGGGGATAAGAAATGCACCCATACAATAGGAAAGGATGGCTTGTGCTACTGATTTAATGAGGACTTCTTTACCGGCTCTTGATAAAGATTTTGCACTCCAAGATTGACATTTCCTCCAAATTTTGTCCTTGATATAATTAAAAATTGATTTCTTGTTTCGACCGACCATAGAGGGGAGGCCAAGATAGTTACCACTGCTGATGTTCCTAGAGACACCTAATGTATTTTGTATGCTAGTGATTAACTCAGGTGTGGTGTTTTGGCTGAAGGCTACCAAAATTCAGCGCTTGTCCGGAGGCAGCTTCAGAACACAGAAGAATTTCCTTCAGATAAGATGCTTCAGCCAATGTTGCTTTGCAGAATATGAAGCTATCATCCTAAAAAAAGAAGATGACTGACAGGTGGTGCAGCTATACAAACATGCACTCCATGAATCTTGCCTGAGAGCTCGTGATGCCTTATGAGCGAGGAAAGGCCTTCAGCGCATATAATGTATAAGTAGGGGGACAAAGGACAACCTTGCCTAAGTCCTCTAGCTGGAGTAATAGGCCCAAGACGATCCCCATTCAAAAGAACATGATAGTCAACCGAAGAGACGCATAACATCATCCAAGAAATCCATTTATCTCAAAAACCCTATTTTTCCATGACTGCCCAGAGGTAGGACCAACTCACACTGTCAAATGCTTTGGATATATCGAGTTTTAAAGTGACGTCCCCAGTTGTACCTCTTCTCTTGCATTGCATATTGTGTAAGATTTCAAAGGCTGAGAGTGCATTATCCATAATCGAGCGAGAGGGAATGAAAGTTGCCTGTTCTTGAGAGATGAACTTACCAATTAGATGACAAAGTCGGTTAGTAAGAACCTTAGATATGATTTTATAGACCACATTCCAGCCAATAGCAAGCTGAGTGAATGATCTCATCACCAATATCTCCCCAAAAGTGTTGGTAAAATCCAGGATTAAGGTCGTCCGGGCCCAGAGATTTTTCGGGATGCATGCTGAAAAGTGCTTGTTTGAACTCCTCGGCTAAGAATGGTTGAGTAAGTACTGCATTATCTTCACTGGTAACACGATTTTGGATATGAGAGAGGACAACTTGCTGGTTACCTGATTGTGCTTGGAAAATGCCGGAAAAATAATCTCGCACATGAGAGCTCATATCATCATGAGATGTGAGAAAGACACCACTAGCATTACAGAGTTTCAAAATAGTATTTTTCCTTCATCTAGAGGTAGTAGAGGCATGGAAGAACTTGTTGTTTGTATCCCCTGTTGGAACAAAGGTGTTCAGCAATACCACGTTTTGAGTTTTGATGATAACAAGGTATTAAAAAGTTGTCAATTGGTTATTATATTTGTTTAAAGTATGCAGGATATCAATCAAGATTTATATCTTAGAAAGTATTCTGTTTGAACAATGTTAAAGAGCAAAAATCCAGAGAAGCTTGTTGCTTGTGATTCTGTATCGAAGAGAGTCTGAAGACTGTATTGAAGAGAGTCTGAAGACTGTATCGAAGAGAGTCTGAAGGCTGTATCAGAGTCTGAAGACTATCAGAATCTGAAAACCAAGAGAGTCTGAAGATTATCAGAAGCTTAGTGCTACAGTGAGTCTGAAGCCCGAAGTCTGAAAATTTGCTAACAAGGATTTCTACAAGCATTACGATGCTAAAGAAACTCTCATTTGGAGTAACGACTAGCTTCAAAGTCAACTTGAGCGTGGGAAGCACAACGACAAAGAATGCAGGTCAGTACAGAGTACGTTGTACGAACTCTGTTTCCACTACTCCACTACCTCGTACAGTTTGGCAACTGTGTCTACTAGTATTAATCTTCAAAGGGAATGGAATTCAAATTATGCAATTGAAGGACTATTACCATATCAAGCAACAGATCAACAGCCATTGATCAAGCTTCAGAAATCATCCTGATGTGCTGGATGACGCAACGTCTCTTTCCTTCGCCTATATAAAGGATAGAAGACTTGAAGAATTGTTGGACTCTACAACTAGAAAAACTACGCTGCATTGCTTTCGTATTCAACTGAGTCTTAACAAGAACACATCAACAACTTAGATCATTCTTACAAACTGAGTATTCTAGAATTTCTAAGTTTCACAGAAAAACAGAGTCTGCCTTTTGTTTGAAACAGAGTCTGTCTTTGTTGTAATAGAAACACGTTTGATTGTTTGTCAAGTATTTCAACTCTATTCAATTTTCTGTAATTGTGTAAGAAGTCTCTTGCTTGTGTGCTTGAGCAAAAGAAGTCTCTTGGCTGCGTCCTTGAGCAAGGAAGTATCTTAGTTGCGTCTTTGAGCATTGGAAGTCTCTTTCCTGCGTGCTTGAGCATTGGAAGTCTCTTACTGTGTGTTTGAGCAACTTGTAATTGATATTACATTTTAGTGAACTCTCCTTGGAAGTATAAGGGGGACAGGACTACTTCCGGTTTGTGGAAGGAACCTGTATAATTGCTTGTGTTTTCTCTTCTCTCTATCTCTTGATTATTTCCGCTGCATCAGAACCTAATCTCCCATCAGACTCTGATCCCATTCAGACTCTGATTTTAAGGAATTAGATTCTCACTCTTCAAGAGCTGTGAAAAGCTAATACAATTCAACCCCCCATTCTGATGTGCTGGATGACTCAACGTCTCTTTCCTTCGCCTATATAAAGGATATAAGACTTGAAGAATTGTTGGACTCTACAACTAGAAAAACTGCGCTGCATTGCTTTCGTATTCAACTGAGTCTTAACAAGAACACATCAACAACTTAGACCATTCTTACAAACTGAGTATTCTAGAATTTCTAAGTTTCACAGAAAAACAGAGTCTGTCTTTTGTTTGAAACAGAGTCTGTCTTTGTTGTAATAGAAACACGTTTGATTGTTTTTCAAGTGTTTCAACTCTATTCAATTTTCTGTAATTGTGTAAGAAGTCTCTTGCTTGTGTGCTTGAGCAAAAGAAGTCTCTTGGTTGCGTTCTTGAGCAAGGAAGTCTCTTAGTTGTGTCTTTGAGCATTGGAAGTCTCTTTCCTGCGTGCTTGAGCATTGGAAGTCTCTTACTGTGTGTTTGAGCAACTTGTAATTGATATTACATTTTAGTGAAATCTCCTTGGAAGTACAAGGGGGACAAGACTACTTCCGGTTTGTGGAAGGAACCTGTATAATTGCTTGTGTTTTCTCTTCTCTCTATCTCTTGATTATTTCCGCTGCATCAAAACCTAATCTCCCATCAGGCTCAGATCCCATTCAGACTCTGATTTTAAGGAATTAGATTCTCACTCTTCAAGAGCTGCGAAAAGCTAACATAATTCAACCCACCATTCTTGTGTTTTTCTTACCTTCAGTTGGTATCAGAGCTCCGACTCTGTTGTCATAGCACTTAACCGTGTGACAGAAAAGATCCAGAGAAAAACATGTCTTCCAGTGAACCGTCTTCTTCTGGTGCTTCTTCTGGTGCTGCTATACCATATGACTATGGATCCAATAACAGCAGTAAAAAGGCTGAATATGGAAAAATTCCTAAGTTCATTGGTGATCCTGAAGAATTTTCTTGGTGGAAAACCAACTTCTACAGTTATGTCATGGGTCTTGATGAAGAACTCTGGGACATACTTGAAGATGGTATTGGTGACTTACGACTTGATGACGAAGGTGCTGCCATTGACCGTAAACTTCACACTGCTGCTCAATAGAAAATCTACAAGAAACATCATATCATCAGAGGGGCTCTTGTCACTGCTATTCCTAAAACGAAATACATGAAGAAGAGTGAAAAATCTACTGCTAGAGCCATGTTTGCTTCTCTCTGTGCTAACTATGAAGGAAGCAAAAAGGTCAGGGAAGCTAAAGCTCTTCTGTTAGTTCATCAGTATGAACTATTCAAGATGAAAGAGGATGAAAGTATTGAGCAGATGTACTCAAGATTTCAAACTCTAGTATCTAGTCTTCAGATACTAAAGAAGAGTTATATAGCTTCTGATCACGTTAGCAAGATTTTAAGGAGCTTACCCTCTAGATGGAGACCAAAGGTCACTGCAATTGAGGAGGCTAAAGATTTAAACACTTAAAGTGTTGAAGATCTTGTAAGCTCTCTCAAGGTTCATGAGTTAAGTCTCAATGAACATGAGTCTGCAAGAAAGTCCAAAACCATTGCTTTAAAATCAAAGGGAAGATCCTCAAAGGCTCTCAAAGTTGAAGAGTCTGAAAATGAATCTTCAGCTTCTGAAAGCTCAGAGGAAGATCCTGATATTGCAAAAGAAATGGCTATGCTTTCAAGCAGAATGCAGTACCTTGCTAAGAAGAACAAGAGATTTCCGAGCAAGAGCAGTGGGAAGGGTTTCAAAAAGGAGGAACAGAAAGGTTGCTTCAACTGCAAGAAAACTGGACATTTTATTGCTGACTGTCCAGAGCTGCAGAAGGAGAAATCAAAGTCAAAAAGGCCAACCTTCAAGTCAAGCAAGTTTAAGAAGCAGATCAAGAAAAGTCTGATGGCCACCTGGGAAGATCTTGATAATGAGTCAGGGTCTGAGGATGATGATGCTGATGGTGAAGCCAATGTAGCTGTTGGACTAATGGCTATAACCGAATCTGTTAAAGAAACACCTGAGGCAGAATCAGATGCAGACTCTGAAAGTGAAACAGAGGTATATTCTGAACTCACAAGATCTGAATTAGTAGAATCTGTCAAAGAACTTCTTGGTCATTTTAAAGCTAAAACCACTGAGTTGAAGAAAGTCAAACAACAGCTTGATAAGCTGTCAAAAAGACATAATTCAACTCTGCTGGAGTTAGAAAGTTTGAAAGAAGAAAATGACACTTTATTGATCAAGAAGTGTAGCTGTAAATACTTGAGTGAGCAAGATGTTGCTTTGCAAGAATTTATTGCTACTGGAATTGACAGATCAAGGGTTGCATCCATGATCTATAGCACGTATCAGAACAGAGGACAGGGTCTTGGATTCATTGAAGGAAGCTCAAATGAAGTGACTCTGAAACCTGGTCCTGATGAAGCCAGAGAAGCGTTGAAAAATCACTTTGTAAGTGAGTCTGATGAAGTCAACACAGTGACTCATTCAGAACCTACAACTTCTAGTTCTAAGGTTCTGACTAAGTCAAAATCTCAGAATGTAAAGTTAAAGGTTCTGAAAAACTTTGAACCTAAAGCTTCAATGATTCAGACTCTAAAACATTCAAAGTCTGATAAACAAACTCTGAAAAAGCCAGAGTCTGAAAAACAAAAGCCTAAGTTTCAAAGAAGAGAAACTGTGAAAGGCAAGTTGAAACCTAAACCAAACGGTTCCAAACCCAAGGTATGGGAGAAAACATTGCAAATGACTTCAAGACGCAACTTACGAAAGGAGTTCAATGGTTCTAAGACTAACCTAAGAGGACCCATGAGAATATGGGTACCTAAGTCTGAAATTATTGATGCTGCAGGTATGTCTAAAAGGACTAGAAAAGCAGAAGGCTTGGTACCTGGACAGTGGTTGCTCGCGTCACATGACGGGAGAAAAGTCTATATTCCTAACCCTAACCATGAAAGAGGGAGGAACTGTGGGATTTGAAGGAAACCAGACTGGCAAAATCATTGGTACTGGAACCATTGGTAACTCTCTTATCTCAATCAGTAATGTGTGGTTCGTTGATGGACTTAGACATAACTTACTGAGCATAAGTCAATTATGCGACAGTGGTTATGATGTATTGTTTAATAAGAACAACTGCACTGTGGTTAACAAGGATGATCAGTCCATAGTCTTCAAGGGAAAAAGAAGAAACAATGTCTATAAGATAAAATTCTCTGAACTGACTGATCAGAAGGTAGTGTGCCTTTTGTCAATGGGTGATAAGAAGTGGTTGTGGCATAGACGGTTGGGACATGCTAATTGGAGATTAATCTCTAAGCTTAGCAAGTTGCAACTTGTCAAAGGCCTACCAGACATTGACTATCATTCAGATGCTCTTTGCGGAGCATGTCAGAAAGGGAAAATTGTCAAGAGTGCCTTCAAGCCTAAAGAATTTGTTTCTACTTCCAGACCCTTGGAGTTACTTCATATTGACTTATTTGGACCAGTTAGCACTGCATCCTTATATGGAAGTAAATATGGACTAGTCATTGTTGATGACTACAGCAGATGAAGTTGGGTTAAGTTTCTGAAAACTAAAGATGATTCATATTCTGTGTTTAGTAAATACTGCATCCAAATTCAATCTGAAAAAGAATTGAAAATCTTGAAAGTCAGAAGTGATCATGGAGGAGAATTTGAAAATGAGCCGTTTGAGGTTTTCTGTGAAAAACATGGAATTATTCATGAATTCTCTGCACCTAGAACTCCATAACAAAATGGAGTTGTAGAGAGAAAGAACAGAACCTTACAAGAAATGGCTAGAACCATGATCCATGAGAACAATTTGGCTAAGCATTTTTGGGCAGAAGCTGTAAACACAGCTTGTTATGTTCAGAACAGAATCTATATTAGACCTCTGTTGAACAAAACAGCTTATGAACTCTTTAAAGGAAGGAAACCTAACATATCTTATTTTCATCAGTTCGGATGTACTTGTTATGTCCTGAACAATAAAGTCTATCTAAAGAAATTTGATGCCAAAGCTCAAAAGGGAATCTTTTTAGGTTACTCTGAACGCTCTAAGGCATACATACTGTATAATTCAGAAACACAATGTGTTGAAGAATCTATGCATGTTAGATTCGATGACAAAGTGCCTGGAAGTGAAACTCCAGAGCAAGATGAAAGTTGTGCAGGATCTCAAGATTCTAATGACAACTCAGAATCTGATCAGATTCCAGAATCTGAAGATACTTCAGAAGCTGAAGCATCCCCTGAAGTTCCTAATGAAGAAGCTTCTGAAGAAGCTCAAGATGGTTCTCTGCAAGCTAGTCAATCCAAACAATCTTTCAAATACAAGTCTTCACATCCAGAGGATCAGATTATTGGCAATAAAGAGAGTCCCAGAAGAACTAGATCGCATTTCAGACAAGAAGAGTCTGCTTTGGGATTACTATCTGTTATTGAACCAACCTCTATTGAAAAAGCACTTGGAGATGAAGGATGGATTCTGGCAATGCAAGAAGAACTGAATCAATTCAAAAGGAATGAAGTATGGGATCTAGTAGCTAAGCCTGATCACAAGAACATTATTGGAACCAAGTGGGTGTTCAGAAATAAGCTTAGTGAACAAGGAGAAGTAATCAGACACAAGGCCAGACTTGTTGCGCAGGGCTACAGTCAACAAGAAGGCATTGATTACACAGAAACTTTTGCTCCAGTTGCAAGATTGGAAGCAATCAGGTTACTTCTTTCCTATGCAGTTAATCACAACATAACCCTGTATCAAATGGACGTTAAGAGTGCATTTCTTAATGGTGTCATTTCTGAAGAAGTGTATGTCAAACAACCTCTTGGCTTTGAAGATTTAAAACATCCAGAGCATGTTTATAAATTGAAGAAATCACTCTATGGCTTGAAACAAGCTCCCAGAGCTTGGTATGAAAGACTAAGTAATTTCTTAATTCAAAATAACTTTGAACGAGGGCAAGTTGACACTACACTATTCAGAAAGACTCTGAAGAAAGACATTCTTATAGTTCAGATTTATGTTGATGATATCATTTTTGGTTCTACAAATAGTTCACTCTGCAAAGAGTTTTCCAAAGTAATGCAGGATGAGTTTGAAATGAGCATGATGGGAGAATTGAAGTTCTTTCTTGGAATTCAAATCAACCAATGCAAAGATGGAGTCTATGTTCATCAGTCCAAATACACGAAAGAGCTTCTGAAGAAGTTCAATCTTGAGGATTGCAAAGAAATGAATACTCCAATGCATCCAACCTGCACTCTGAGCAAAGAAGATCAAGGAACCAAAGTTGATCAGAAGCTGTATAGAGGTATGATTGGTTCTTTGTTATACCTAACTGCATCCAGACCAGATATTTTATTCAGTGTATGTCTGTGTGCAAGGTTTCAATCAGATCCTAGAGAGTCTCACTTAACAGCTGTTAAAAGAATCTTTAGATATCTGAAAGGAACTACCAATCTTGGACTTCTTTACAAGAAATCCTCTGACTACAAGCTAGTTGGATTCTGTGATGCTGACTATGCTGGAGACAGGATTGAAAGAAAATCTACCAGTGGCAATTGTCAATTCTTGGGAGAGAATCTGATATCCTGGGCTAGCAAGAGGCAAGCAACCATTGCTTTGTCTACAGCAGAAGCAGAATACATCTAAGCTTCTAGTTGTTGTACACAGCTACTCTAGATGAAACATCAGCTTGAGGATTATCAAATAACTGAAAACTGTATCCCAATTTATTGTGATAATACGGCAGCTATATGTTTGTCTAAGAATCCAATTCTGCATTCAAGAGCAAAGCACATTGAGATTAAACATCATTTTATAAGAGACTATGTTCAAAAAGGAATTTTAGATATTCAATTCATTGATACTGATCATCAATGGGCTGATATATTTTCTAAACCTTTATATGTTGAAAGATTTGATTTTATAAAGAAAAATTTGAACATGTGTTATGTCTCTGTGTAATGTGCGCCTCTGAAAACGGAATTCAGACTCTGAAAAATATTCAGAAGCTATTTGAGAATCAGACTCTCTTTTGGAGACTCTGGTAAAGATAAGCTTCTGATAAACTTTCAGACTCTGGTAAGGAATCTTTAGACTCTCATAAGCTCGTATTAGTGGAAGCAAGACTGTTGAGTTTAGTAACACCTGCCCCACTACGGTGACAATTATTTTATAGTTTCTCAGACGTGGCATGTCTGTATTGGGTAAGAACTCAAAGGGAAATGATTTCATTACGTTAAACAAGTTACCTTCGCATTGTCCCAATACTTTTACGGCTGCATGCTATATGTATTTATTGTTTGTGTTTGTTTGTCCCATATTCTTTCCAAACGGTTATCAAACTTTCTCTATAAATACATATCACACACAACTCACTTCTCTTTTCACTCTTTGATTCTTTCTCTGAACAAATTTCTTGTTTTCAATGCTTTGCAAAACCTTTTTGTTCTCAAATCAAAAACTTAGAAACCTCTAAAATGGCAAGTCATCTCATCCAATCTGGTGTCCTAGTCAAGACTGGAAAATCCTATGTTATCAAACCCAGAACAATGAACATTATCAAAGAAACTCTGGAAATTCAAGTTGAATCTCCAGTAGATTTTGGTTCTCTTAATCGTCACGGAGTTGACGTTTCTTCTCATTTCTTAGCACAAGGAATGATGAACTATTTCGGTATGTTGAATGGACCAACATATCAGGAGCTGGTAAGAGATTTTTGGGTTAGGTCAGAAGTCTACGACAAGGATGAAGCTACGATTGAAGAAACAGCGGCAGTTATGAACAACCCTAAGCTGGCTGGCAAAAACAGAGAGGAAATGGGTCTAAAACCATACAAGGGTCTTGAAATAAGATCAGCTGTGATGGGGATTCCAGTCCGGATCACTAAAGAGGTGGTTGCCAGGGCTTGTCAAGTGGAGAATGCAGGTAAATTTCAATGGAATGTCCATAAGAAGAGTGACTGGACTGTTATCTGCAACAAACTTTTATTTGAAGGGAGACCCTCAAATAAATTGGTTGATATGCATCCTGAGCATAGGGTGCTTCTGAAGATCATACTGGACAGTATGCTTCAGAAAGGAGGAGGAACAGACACTCTGTCTGTTGATCACAAAGTTCTTCTTTATTTTCTGATTAACAAAATAAAGATCAACTTTCCAAGATATGTGATGCACCACATGTGCTGGGCCATAAAGAAAAGCCAATCAGAAACTAGAAGGCAAGTTCCTTTTGGAAGGCTAATATCTGAGATTCTGTATCAAGGAGGCCTCTTGAAGGTCTTATCAAAATCTGGTGTGGTATCAGGTATTCATCTTGGAACTGTGACTGGGAGAATCATCAATGGCAAAACTCTGCAGTACATGAAGATTGTCAAAAGATTCAATCCTTCTAAGCATGATATGAGAGAATCCTATGTGCAATCTGACTTGATGATGGACTTCCCTCCTATATCCAAAGAAGATAATCCTGAAGTTCTTGCAAGATTTGTGGTGGATTACTTCAAGGATACTGGTAGAATAATCAACTATTCTGCCATTCATGAGACTGCTGGAGGAGGACCTCTTAAGGTCAAGGGAAAAAGGACCAAAGAAGTGGTTCTCAAGGAAGAGGAAGAGAAGCAGGAGCCTCTAAAGAAGAAGATCAAATTTACTGCTCTTCCAGGAGTGTCTATTGGTGCCCCTAAGACCATAGCTCCCATGCCTTCATCAGTATCTTCTGCATCCAAGGAAATCAAGGATAGGATAAAAGAAACCAAGGATGAGAAGAAAGCGAAGAAAGACGAGAAGAAGGCAAAGAAAGATGAGAAGAAAGCGAAGAAAGGCAAGGGTGACACAGATTATGTCAAACTAGCTGAGGAAATTGCTGAATTCCTTGATGCTGACTCTGATGGTGAAGAAAGTCAGATCAAGAAGAGAAAGGTGGATGTGGTTCCTGTGGCTAAGGATGTAGCACAGAAGATAGGTACTTCTGTATCTATGATTGAGGATGAACATGCTGCTGGCAAGGCAATGGCAGTAGAAGTGGTTGCTGAAGAACTGAAAGAGGAAACTGTCAAAGAAGATGCTAAGTTGCTTGCTTCTGCTCTAAAACAGAAGAATCCTGTAGCTACTGCAGAAGCTGAGTTATCAGAAGCTACTGTGTCTGATCATTATGCTTCTCCAGAAGCTGGCATAGGCACCTCTGGCAATGTAGCATATAACTCATCTTCCTCTACGAATCAAGAGTCAGAATCTGATTCAGAATCAGATAACAAACCCTTGAGCCAAATTATTCCATCCCTCAAAAATTCATCCCCCTCACCAATCAAACCCATATCATTCCATAACCCATTGGACCCTGCAATAGTTGAATATGTTGATTCAACTATGGATAGAGTCATTCAAGACACAATCACAGTGTCTATGAACCTACCTGCTGACCATCCTGCTCAACCATCGTTTCTCAAACCACTTCAGGCAATTCAACCTTCTGAAAAGCCTGAAGTAACCACTCAATCTAAACAGCCATCCCCCCAACCTGAAACCATTTGTGTAGACTCTCCAGACACCCTAGATTCTCTTGAGAAACATCTAGGAGGAGAACTACCAAAAACCCCTGCAAAATCCAAACCAACAAAAGCTACATAATCTGTTTCCAAACCAGACCCTGTACCTAAACCTACAGAAAGTCTTACCTTAGCTTCTGTTGAACCTTCAGAATCTGTTGTAGAACCAATTTCTAAAAATCTGGAACAAGCTTCTGATATCATATCAGAACCTGTAACAGAATGCAGAGCAGAAACTGTGTCTAGAAGAGTTCCTCAACCTCTTTGTGATCCAATAACTGTTGTACCAAATTTTGAAGCCTATCTAGCTTTAAGAGCCTCTCTACCCTCAACCTCTGAACCTCATGACCTATTTGATTCAAACAGGATAGATGAGTTCTATGCTTCTTCAAACACTAAGCTCAAGGACATTATTGAGCAAAGGTTTGTGCCCATCCTCAATGTCAGTTATGAGGACAAGTTCTCTACATTGAAGACTGAATTTTTGGAGTTTGTCACCAAAATTCAGAAGGCTGCTGCCAGGGAACAAACATTTGTTACTGCCAAGCATGTTGAAGAAGTCAAGAGAGCTGAGAAAGCTTTAATCATGGAGAAAGCTCCTATTCTGAGGCTTAGAGATAAACCATTCTTTGATGAAGATCAATATAATCCAAGGGAATCAATGGTTTATGACTCTTTGAAAAGAAAACTGTACAGATTTCAAGAAGAAGCCAGACTAGAAAGGGAAGCTCATTTAAGAAGAACTGAGGCTCTGGAAGAGATGGTCAAGAAACAACAAGAGGATCTCCAGAAATTGATGGATCATCTTGCCAAACAAAACCAACCTTAGTTTAAATTCTTTATGTTTTGTTTGTAACTTTTGTCTGCTGTCTTCTGAACTGTTTTTACTTGCAAATTTATACAAGTTTTTATTTGATCCTATTTGCATTTAATTTATTTTGTGACTGAATCTTCTATGTTTTCCTCTCTGAATCTCATTTTCCTTAAAATGTGTTTATATCCTTACCTAAAGTCATTTAAAAAGGGGGAGGAACTTGTTCTAAACCTTTTTTTTGTTGATGACAAAAGGGGGAGAAGGGAAAAGTATGAGATTTGTGATTTCCCAAGGAGGAGAAGGAAAAAGTATGAGATTTGTGATTCCTTTTATCTACATATTGCAAGTTCTATGTAAAAGTTAAAGGGAAATTTGCGAAAGGTGCTTAGTTAGACTCTGAGCCCCTGTTTAAGAATCTGTTCTCTATATTCGTTTATTATTCTGAGAATAAATTCAATTGCTTATGAAAATGTATTTAATTAACTTGGATAGAACTTAGGGGGAGCTTACAAACCTCAACTTAAGAACTATCAAACTCAGGGGGAGTCAGAGCTTACAAACCTCAGACTCTGAGCTTACAAACCTTAGACCCCTTAATTCAACTTGTTAATTAGATTTACAACAATTGACCTTTTAAATACTAATGTTTGTCATCATCAAAAAGGGGGAGATTGTTGGAACAAAGGTGTTCAACAATACCACGTTTTGAGTTTTGATGATAACAAGGTATTAAAAAGTTGTCAATTGGTTATTGCTAATATTTGTTTAAAGTATGCAGGATATCAATCAAGATTTATATCTTAGAAAGTATTCTGTTTGAACAATGTTAAAGAGCAAAAATCTAGAGAAGCTTGTTGCTTGTGATTCTGTATCGAAGAGAGTCTGAAGACTGTATTGAAGAGAGTCTGAAGACTGTATCGAAGAGAGTCTGAAGACTGTATCAGAGTCTGAAGACTATCAGAATCTGAAAACCAAGAGAGTCTGAAGATTATCAGAAGCTTAGTGCTACAGTGAGTCTGAAGCCCGAAGTATGAAAATTTGCTAACAAGGATTTCTACAAGCATTACGATGCTAAAGAAACTCTCATTTGGAGTAACGACTAGCTTCAAAGTCAACTTGAGCGTGGGAAGCACAACGACAAAGAATGCAGGTCAGTACATAGTACGTTGTACGAACTCTGTTTCCACTACTCCACTACCTCGTACAGTTTGGCAACTGTGTCTACCGGTATTAATCTTCAAAGGGAATGGAATTCAAATTATGCAATTGAAGGACTATTACCATATCAAGCAACAGATCAACAACCATTGATCAAGCTTCTGAAATCATCCTGATGTGCTGGATGACTCCACGTCTCTTTCCTTCGCCTATATAAAGGATAGAAGACATGAAAAATTGTTGGACTCTACAACTAGAAAAACTACGCTGCATTGCTTTCGTATTCAACTGAGTCTTAACAAGAACATATCAACAACTTAGATCATTCTTACAAACTGTGTATTCTAGAATTCCTAAGTTTCACAGAAAAACAGAGTCTGTCTTTTTTTTGAAACAGAGTCTGTCTTTGTTGTAATAGAAACACGTTTGATTGTTTGTCAAGTGTTTCAACTCTATTCAATTTTCTGTAATTGTGTAAGAAGTCTCTTGCTTGTTTGCTTGAGCAAACGAAGTCTCTTGGCTGCGTCCTTGAGCAAGGAAGTCTCTTAGTTGTGTCTTTGAGCATTGGAAGTCTCTTGCCTGCGTGCTTGAGCATTGGAAGTCTCTTACTGTGTGTTTGAGCAGCTTGTAATTGATATTACATTTTAGTGAACTCTCCTTGGAAGTACAAGGGGGACAGGACTACTTCCGGTTTGTGGAAGGAACCTGTATAATTGCTTGTGTTCTCTCTTCTCTCTATCTCTTGATTATTTCCGCTGCATCAGAACCTAATCTCCCATCAGACTCTGATCCCATTCAGACTCTGATTTTAAGGAATTAGATTCTCACTCTTCAAGAGCTGCGAAAAGCTAACACAATTCTACCCCCCCTTCTTGTGTTTTTCTCACCTTCATCCCCATCTTTAAGCCAATATGTTTTTGAACGCTGCTTCCAATAGATGCCATCCTGAAGATGTTAAGAAGCTCAAGAAGTTGAGGATCTTCCGCATTAGTCTGGTTGGCTCGGAGAGCTTCAATATGCACTTGCAGCTGCTGCTTGCATTGGTGAAAATGCGGATGATTAGCTTTACTCCATGATTTTATGTCTTCAACACAATAATTGAGTTTAGTAATAATATTATTTGAAGGGTAGAAATTCCAGCCATTCTCAACTGTGTTAGCAAGGTCGGGTTCAAGAAGCCATGAATTATTGAATATGAAATTAGTGTAAGGTTCTCGCCATGGGACTGGTTGCATTTGAAGGAGGAGAGAAGTATGATCAGACATAGGAGCAACTATTGTATGAAGCGTCGCTTGAGGGAACAAATTAAGCCATGGCACGGTGACGAGCGCTCTATCTAAGCGGGACTCTTTTGCTTGACTAGTACCGATGCTCTTGAACCAAGTATATTGATAACCAATAAAGGGGAGGTCGTAGAGGCTACAGTCGTTAACCGCGTTCTGAAAACCGCGAATGAGCCAGGGAGGACGATCAGGCCCTCCTTTTTTATCAGCAGGGGATATGTGATCATCGAAGTCACCTATGACACACCAAGGTTAGTCAGACATGTTATTAAGAGAACGGAGGAGGTCCGAAGAATCTCTTCTTCTCAAATGTTCAGGGTATCTATAAAAAGCTGTAAGGCGCCAATAACCTTTAGTAACATCAGTGATGGTCATATTGATAAAGTTCTGAGAGTAATTGATGATAGAACTGTGAGCTGAGTTTCTCCATAGAACATCAATACCACCACTACGGCCAATGCTGTCAACAGAGAAGTGATTATCAAAGCCAATGGAATACTTCAAATGAGAAATTTTACTATTACTACATAATGTTTCAGAAATAATAACAATGTCCAGTTATAGACACGGACGAGGTCTTTAATATAGGGAACTACCTTAACATTTTCTAGGCCTCGGTAGATCCAAGCTAAAACATTAATGGCTTCCGGCAGGCCTGGCTGCCAGGCTCTGCCGATAAAAAATGCTTGGTTACAGACGGAGAATTTTCTGGAATGGTTTGCTGAGAAATCTCCATAGGGGTGGGGGGGAGCCGAGATTTTTCAGGAGAATGAGACATAGCAGACTGGTGTGAGACATAGCCGAGATTTCTGAACGTTTCGAATTATTTTGGATGACTGCTGCATTTTGCTCCTTAATTAAAGCCAGATAATGAGGGGATAAATGTTTAACAACCTCATTATTACTCACTGATGACTGAAGTAAATGCAGATTTTTGAGTAAATCAGCAAGTGAAACCGTTTTGAGAGATAAAGAATCATTGGTTAATGCTTGACCGTTACTGTTCGGAAGATCATCTGAAACGTTTCCGGTGGATTTTTGCGACATGGCAGATGGCGACAACCACTCATGCCCTTCCTCGCGCAACCATCTTGATCCCCTGCTGGAATTGCGTTGTATAACCACTCTGATCTCAGGCCTCCAATGACGGACTCCATCATCTGAATCAACAGAATACAGTTTGTCATAGTAATCCTCAACATGTCCCATTAGACCACAATAATAGCAAAAATTACCTAATCTTTCGTATTTGAAACGAACAATTCTTGCTTCTCCTCCTGGATGTTTGATCTTCTTCTGCCTCTTGATAGATTTAGTGACATCCACCAACACACGGATGGGCATATAAGCCCTGAGATGGTTGGAACTGTTTTTAACATCATACTCTAGAAATTCACCTACGAAGTTGCCTAAATCTTGTCCCACTTTTTCTGTCATAAAAAATATTATAGATTACATTAGTTTGACATTCCAATACACTACATATCAAAAGACGAAGTGATAATGTAGCCTATGAGTAAAATTATCAATGACTACCTCTAAATAAAGGATCATTGTTCGGTATACTCTGTGTAATTTATCAATAATATTTTGTTGAGTCAGTGATTTTGTCGATGAACCATTTAACTTTGACATGTTTTGAAAATAATATGTTTTAGATGATGAGCAAGATGAGTTATTTAACGAAGTGTAATTGATGAATTATTTGACTAACTGTAGTTTGTGAATTATTTGATGATGTGAAATTGATGTGTTGATATAAGATGTGCTATATAAAGATACGTCATATAAAGATGTGATATTTGATGATGCGTTATATAAAGATGTGCTATTTGAAGATGTGTGATTTAAAGATGTGTTAGTTAAAGATGTGTGATTTAAAGATGTGTTATATAAAGATGTTTTATTTGAAGATGTGTGATTTAATGATCTGTTATATAAAGATGTGTTATTTGAAGATGCGTGATTTAATGATGTGTTATATAAAGATGTGTCATATAAAGATGTGTATTTGTCGAGTCATATTAAGATGTGCATTGTTGAGTCGATACTGATTTTCATGCATTCATGGTCAGTCCGATTTAAGATGTGATTTAAAGAAGGGGGATAAATCAGTAACATAACTCTAATATCCAAAACCGGTACCACATGCATATATAGTCGAGTTAGAGACATTTCATGCATAAGTGTAGAGCTATTTGAAGATGTGCTGTAATTAAAAGATGTGATATTTTAAGATGTGTAACTATTTATAGATGTGATATTCAATGACATACTTCTATATGATTATGTGTGAATGATTTGTATTTTATTAATGTCTACTTGATATTCTTAAATGTTGTTGATGCTTATATTTTATTATAAGATGTTAATTGATGCCTATTTGATTTTTATTAAATGAAATTTTATATTTAAATGTGAATATTATCTTACTGTGATGCATACATGTCTAAATGTAATTGTTGTGTTCTTTTATCTGAATCTATACATGTGTTTATGTATCTCTTATGTTGAATATATTCTCACCCTCTAGTGACAGGTTAGGTGCCTACACCCTTGTGGTGTAGATTTGTAGGAAGAAGAAGTTTAGTAGCAGTGAGTCTCTAAAGATGGCTTTGGAGCCTACTCGTTTACTTATCACTTTTGGGAGTCTTTATCGAGTCGATGCTCTGATCTGTGACACTAGGGATTGGGGATTTATTTTATATTAGGTTTTAGAATTCTTTTGAATTCAATTTTGATGTTGATACAAATGATGTGAAACTTACTTTGATGTTTTGAAAAATTTATTTTGCTGCTACCTTTTTAATTTAAATGAAGTATTTTTGAATTGATGAAGATGTGTGACACCGTTGCATGTTTAATTAATTATTGTATTTTTATTAGAAAATAATATGTGGGGTTTAGGGAGTTACACCAAAAGCGCCTGGCGCATGGTGACATGCGAAAAAAGTCACTTTTTGTGATTTTTTTACCCCTGGAAAACCCATACTTTTAACCCAAGTTAAGTGGAAACTTTACCTATAAATACCGTCTTCCTCATTCATAATTTTTCGTTCATAACTGGAGCAGTTCAAGAGGAATGCGATTCTATGAACCAAAAATGAGTTTTATCTTTTCCTATCTTTTCTAGGGTATGTTTTTATCTTTTTGTATCTTGTCTATAGTTACCATGCGTAACTAAGTAGTTATAGGTTAGAGTCCTAAGAGGAACTCCTATTTATTTTGTTGGATAATTATTTAATTATATGTCGTTTATTTAGTTATTTTCCATTTGCTATTTAGTTTTATAAGTCTATATTTATTTTTATAGTAGACGCAACCCTATATTAGATATTTAGGTTGTGACAGGGCCTAACATTGTTATTACTATTTGGATGCTTATATCTTGATATTGATGTCATTATACTAATAATCATCTGTCTAGGAAGTAATTAGTCTATAACTAGCAAAAGATACTGAAAGCGAGTTGACCAAAGTAGTAAGGACTTATGAGGTGACATACTAAGACTGAGTAAAATCTGCAGAACCTAGAATGTAACTAGTTAGAGATTAAGGAAACTAGCGGTTGCTTGAAGGAAATAAGTTGAAACCTAATAAAACCATTCTCCTCGACCCTTGGTGAGATAGATGTTGATAGGGATTCCCGTTTGTAGAACTACCGAAAGGGAGTGTGCGTTGAGATACCTAAGATTCATGGATGGGATAACCTAATGGAACTTTGGCACTTCAAAGCCTTAGGAAAAACTGGAAGGCCAATTTAACACCATGGGACCAACAGGCGCAGTAAGCCATTAGAGGGATAGACCTATAATCAACTGGAAGAGTAAGGCACCGCACGTAAGGATCACCGTACGGTCAGCAGGTGCAACTTGACGACCGACTAGGTTAGAAACGTCCCACGACCTCATCAATTAGATAGTTCACTTAGAATAACTAGATGCGACATGTTTTCTAATTGAATATCCAACAAATAAATAGGGGGGATTCGAAGAATGCTCTAACCGTTGTTACATTTCTGCAACCGTCATAAGGTAACTTGCTCTGTTGCAAACATATAAAAATTGAAAATCTCTTAAACCTTATCTCTTTATTTTATCGTCAATTTAAAATAAGTAACACGAATTATTTGAAGGAAACGGCAATCCCTACGATACGATACTCACTTATCACTTTATTACTTGGTAAATTATTTGGTACACTTGCCTAATCCAACAATCACCAACCTATCTTTGATTTTCTCAACCTACTAGAATGATAAAATGCCACCTAAAATCTCATGTTAAATAATTTATTCATAATAATCAGTGGCATATCCCTCAAGCTTTGTAGATAGATTTCCTTAATCTCCTAAATTCTGTTAATAGAGTTTGTATCCCTGCAGAGGTGACAGTTGATGAGTGAATTTAGAAAGGTGTAGATAATGGATAGATTTCCTTGAAGCTTGCATATGAAATTCAAACTCCATCAACAAATCATACTACTTGGGGAAAGCTTATATGTAACAAATCTATTTCCCATCTAAATTTCTTTTATTATGGAGGTTTTTTTATAATAAGTTGCCAACTGATGAGAATTTGTTCACTACGGGCATTAATATGCCTTTTGTTTGTAATATGTGCTTTCAGCAATCAAAAAACTCTCAACATATTATCTTTGGCTGGACTTATGCAATGAATATTTGGAGATGGCCCTCTAATGTTATAAACTCTCCCTCAATTATCTCTTCTTTGGACGATGTATTGGCTACCTTGAATAAAAGTTATTCTCCCCAATGTAAAATTGTTGTTCTGTCAGTTGTGATCAACACTGTAAATTCGATTTGGTTTGCAAGAAACCAAATCAGATTCAACAATTCAAAACTACATTGGGGATCTTCTATACCTTCAATCATTGCTCTAGTTAACTTATCTGGAAATTTAACTCACAAAGTCTCATCTTCTGCTATAGTTGAATTTTTTATTCTTAAGGCCTTCAATGTAACAATTCACCATCCTAAACCTCCTTACATTATTGAAGTTATGTGGCAGCCACCTATCTTTGAATGGGTAAAGTACAATTCAGATTGAGTTATAGTACCCTTGAATGGTTTGGCAGCATGTGGAGGGATATTCCGAAACAAGAATGTTGATCATTTAGGATGCTTTGTTGTTAACATGGACAATGGAAATATGCTAAATGATGAGTTAACAAAAGCTATGCTTGATATGGAAATTTCCTAACAAAATAATTAGGGAAAATTATGGTTGGAAACTGACTCAAAACTGGTAGTTGCAGCTTTCAAATCAAATCCTTTTGTAGTGCCTTGGAAGCTAAGGCAGAGATGGAACAATTATCTGCATTTGATCAGCTCTATGGATTTCTGTGTCACACATTTATAGAAAAGAAAATAATTGTGCCGACAAACTTGCAAATATAGTCTTGACTGTTAAAGAGTTGACTTGGTTTAACTTTGTTCATATGAACCTTCCTAGAAACAAACTAGGACTCCCTTGTTTTAGATTTGTTGTTTGATGGGATTTTGGTCTAGTCCCTCATCTCCTCTTTTGTAATTTGGTTCCACTCTTACTTTTTAATATAGTAAGGGTATCACCTTGCTCCCTGTTTATAATTTTTTTTTTTTTTAAATATTTAAGCAATATTTTTTCTCCCATAAGAAAAGTATTTTCTCTCCCCTATTGTGTAGCAACGGTGGCAGAGAATGCTCCGGTGTGACAATAACTGCTTCCGACATGATGGCAATGAGTCTTTGCGGTGGAACGAAAGATGCAAGCTGGTACGTTAACACTATGACGCTCAAGTCAGTAATGGAACTGAGAAGTAGTGTGTACCTTGAGGATGAAGCAAGTTCACCCTTATATAGGTGCACGTTGGTCATAATCGTCCCCGGGTTATGCAGCGTGAGATTAGGGGTGGAGCAGGACACATGTAGGATGGTCCTTGCATGAGAGCGAGCTCTTGTGAGGCATAGTGCACTCGAACCATTTGCTCCTTCGGATGAGGAGTCTTAAGGCGGTGTAAGTCCGACCAAGTGTCAACGTGCGGTTGGTCTTGTGACTGGTCCAAAATAGTTTCCCCTTAAGCCATTGACACCTTTATGGCGCAATGGCTTTATTAGTGGGAAGAGGCGTTCGATGAGGTCGTTCGTTGACAGCTTCGTCCGAAGCTCTTGGTGCGTTTAGTCAGAAATTTTAAATCTGTCCGCAAGGAAGTGGCGTTTGTTGACAGTTTTCTGGTGGCCTCCAATGCGTTTTGTCGGGAAACTTAAGTCCATCTGCGAGGAGGTGGCGTCCGTTGGTGCGTTTTGTTAAGGAAGTTGATTTCGCTTGCAAGGAAGTGGCGCCAAATTATAAGTTAGTGGGGGTAGTTGGCATTTAATGCTGAAGCGAAATCGTTTGTTCCCGATGAGATGGTCATTTCAGTATGCTTTCTACATGTATCTTTTGTGTATTTTACGCGCTCCTAGAGAATCGTCACACACATGTGTGGTTTTGACTCATTCTGTTTCTTTCGAGGCTATCAACAACCGACCATATCCTGGCCCTTTATATTTAGACAATTTGGTCTGTTGATTTGGACCGTCTCGAGCTATTTAAGGAAGAGTTTCCCTTGTCTTTATTTTCAAGTGTCACTTTCTTCTCTAGCATGGTTGCCAGAAGACGCTTTTTGTTTTTCTTCTTTAGATCCTCTTGTTTTCCATTTTTCCTTTGAACCATTTTGGGTTCCTTTTCGTTTATCGCTTGAGTTGAAGCGAGAAATAGTTTCACCCTTCACGGGTTTTGAAAGCGGGTGTTATTTGTTTTTCTCGGTGATTTGTGGTAGAGAGAAAGAATCTAAGTCGTTTGGAAGGTTTTTCAAGTCTGGGTCAGAATGGATAACTCGCGGTGAGATTGTCCTCTTTCTTCGAAAAGTTTCTACTAATGTCGTAGGTGTTGCGGCTGAGCTGAAGGACTCACCTTGTTCTGCCCTGTTAAGATGAATACTCGTCTTGTTTCGCCCTTTTACCCAACAACGCATGGGTTAGTCCAGAGGCCTTCTTGTGGGGCTCTGGGTGTAAAAATAAGGACGGGGATTTGGCAGGGCCCTTTTCTAGGGTCTTGGATCCCCGAGCTTGACAGGACTAGGCTTCCCTCACACGAGCTTCGTACCACCCGTCGGGTCACTTCTTGGGTTATGAAGGATTTGAGTCTTCTCCCGGTTGGAGGTTCCTTGCTTGGTTGTACATGGATTGCTTTAAATTGGGAATGTTTACATCCAAACTGCCTCTGTCTACGGGCGAGTAGGGTCGTCTAGCTTGTGCTCCGAGGTATATAATTGCACCCGTCCGAGATCCGACTTGGTTCGATCCTCGGGCGGCCGGGTCTGGTACATTAGGAAACGAGTCTCTTTTGCCACATGTTGTCTCCCGTAGATTAAGAAGAAGCTTAAAAGCCTTTCTAGCTTAGCACTATTTTTCTTTTGTGTAGCTCCACCTTGGCGGCCTTTTTTGTAACTGATTTGAATGTTTGAATGAAAAGAAGCTTAAGAGCATTTCTCTTTCCTTTGTTGCTTTGCTTTCGTTCCTACCAAGCTTTCCCTTCCCCTTCCGTGTTTGTAAATTTTACTTCATGCCGTGTTTCGTGTTCGATGCATTTTTATTTCATGCCACGTTTTGCAATTGCATTTTTATTTCATGGCAAGTTGGGTAGGATTGCTCGGCCGTTTCGTTTGGGCCGCGTTATTGCATTTTGTTTCATGCATGTGTTGATTTTGTTTTGTCCGCACTGATGCATTTTGTTTCATGCGGCGGTAGGTTAAGATTCCTGGTTCCTTATCGCGTTGATACATTTTGTTTCATGCGGTGCTTGATTTCTCTTGGTCCGGATTGATGCATTTTGTTTCATGCAGTGATATCTTCTTTTACTTTGAGCTTAATTAGCCGTTCGAGGGAATATGTCCGGCCAAGACTTAGTTCCTCCATACAGACGTTAAGGGGCAAGGCACTCTACACTGGGGTGGCTAGCCCTTCAGGCGGGTCCTGCGACAGATGCAAGACTTTCATTCCACTTAAAGGCTGAAGCATTGACACACGCCCTTCACGAGGGTGCTTCCCTCGCTTTAAGTCTTTGAGTCCTATCAAATATGAAACAGAAAACGATTTGCAACAAAACACACTTCCTCTTGGGAAAGACGTGATGAGTAAAACCGCAAGTGCACGGTTCCACCGAAGTAGTAAAAAGAGAGTACCATTCCAACATGGAGTTGTTCAATTTAATTAACTTTTTAGAGGATGATTAGAAGAAAGTTCAGTTGTAAAGGTTTGATTCTAATGGAGAATAATAATAATAAAAGACGCCTTGGGATTATTGGTCCATCTTAATAACAAGTCCTTCACAAACAAACCCTAAACCGTTAATTTTATATTGGACCCACTTTTTAAAGACAAGTTCTCTTAAGCGTATCAAAGTTTCACTCGAAGTCATTGAGTGTGTTCCTCTAGCAACCACGCCTATTCTCATGGTTGATTGCTATTAGAATCCTCGAAGAACGAAACTTTACGTGTGTCTCAAGGTTTTCTAGACTATTCTCATGTTTCGCAATCCTTGTCTAATTTCACTTGTTCCAATATCAAAGCTCCGTTTTCGCTTTATGAATTGATATTTAAGATGATGAATTAACAAATACTAACCCTCCGCTGTCGCTTTATGAGTTTGGTATTTGTTAATTCATTATAAAAACGGTGAAATTAGATTAGAAAGTAGATTTATATAAAATTAGGGTTTATGGTTTGGTTCGATTAGGATTATGTCATTAAGACTTATCCAACAATCCCAAGACAAGAAGAGTCTACTCACACATGTTCATCATAGACATAGAGGAGAAGGAGAAGAACATAAAATAATAAGAAAATAAAAGAAAGAACTTTTATTAAGAAAGACAATTGTCACTATTGAATTCCAAGAACAAAAGATGAATTGTTGTGATAGCTAGCTACTTTATTTATAGTTTACAATGATTTAAGCCCTAAGAAAATACATCACTAGAATGTTCCACAAGAAACCACGGGTTTTTAGGTCAGAAATAAACTAATAGGTAGCTTGTCCATAGAAAAAGCAACACAAGAGGGTTCTGGGGGTTGGCACGGCCGTGTGGCTGGTGGCACGGGCCGTGCCAAGCTTCTGACTTGGGGGAAACATATTTTTGCTTCGAATCTTCGTATTTTCAGCCCGAATCAGTTCCAAATCCTTTTTCTTTTGCTCCAAGACTGAATCTTTAGAATATTTGTTCCTGAAATTAAATATCTTGCAATTGAAGAAAAAAATCTAAAAAGGAAATAATATTAAATAAAACGAAATCAAATATAAATAAAACAGACTCAAATATTATATTAAAAACACTAAATATTGACTCATCAAGACGCTTGTTTGTTAATACTCATAAAGTGGATTTACAATGATTTAATTAAGATTCAACATGAAGTTAGGATGAGATTATCGGTATTTAGCTATAATAGCATTTGAGCTTGTCTGCGTTCCACGTTCTGGGGATTGAGACTATCGAGAATGTAGGCGCCCGTTCCTTTGCTAGCGGTGACTCTGTATGTTCCTTCCCAATTGGCCGCCAGCTTCCTTTCTCAAGCGTTGTTATTCCCTATGTCTACTCGACGAAGGACGAGGTCTCCTGGATCGAAGTTCCTTTGTCTCACTTTTGTAATACCCCAATTTTATATTTTAAAATAATTTAATGATATTTAATGTGTGAATTTTAATTAACATTATTATTTGTTGGGTATTTGTATTGGCTGCATTGTTGCTAAAACAAATATCCATTTACTGTGTAATTGGATACTATGTTCCAACATGGTTTAGGCATCCATATGAGATGTTGGGTAGAATGTTCCACCATCCTAGCACGGTTCAGTGTGTCTGAGTACATGCCTATATGTACGCGCACCTTATCTTTAAAATGAAACAACTTTTCCTTAACTTGATGTCCAAGCAACGTACATATCTGTACATAATTAGTTCGGTTTTATTCCCAAAGGAGCAAGAATATTTAAGGGAATATTTGAAGATGTTTTGGACGTTCCTAAAGATGTTCCTACATTTTAGGACTATCCATATTTATCTCTGATTTTGTTTTGTAGATCAGATCGACCTGCAATTTGGTACTGAAGCCCAACAAGGTTTGTTAGCCCATATTGCTTCAGTATAAAAGGAAGACTTCAAGACCTAATTAGGTATTCAAGCCGTCATACTAAAATGTTTAGCTTTTAGGGTTTTGAGTATGTGTGTTCTACTCTTGTATCGTTTGATGCAAGCTTAGTTCTGTTTTATTTGTGAGCCTTTCATGTATCATCTTGATACTTGTTAAGGAATGTGTGTTGAGTTGTAAACTAGTTGTGCTACACCAAAGCTTGTAAGCAAGGGCGTAGTTGTTTGTGTTTGAAGGTAACTTCACCAATTGATTGTTTTAGGTCTGATAGGTCACAGGTGCTGTGACTGAACATAGGATAGTGAGATGGGATCTCAGATCTAGAAGTTCCTAGGTTGAAGTCTAGACGGGTAGGTCCTAGGTCATAAAGTGTAAACGAGGAGTTTGCTGAGAGCTTTTGAATAAGAACTACACTAGCAGATTTCCTTCCTGGCTTGGTAGCCCCCAAAGTAGGTGTGTTTATCGCTGAACTGGGTCAACAAACTCATTGTGCCTTTTACTTTCTTGTCTTTTATTTTTTTTACTTTATGATGTTGGAACATTGAACGGAACATTGCAAACGTTGAAACATCACACATAACATACTAAAACAAGTACGCTAGAATTTCATTATTGATATTGCTTGTTCTTGAGTATTGTTTTGTTGTTGAGGAAATGGAATATTGATGATGATTGAGAAGTAGTATGAGAATTTAAATAAAATAAAGGGAGGAGTCAAAATAAAATAATATAGAGTCAAAGGTGTGGAAAGTAAGATTTAAATAAGTGGGGGAGGGGGGGAGTAAAATAGTAGTGCATAGAAGAGGAAAATATCATAACGGATGGCGAGTCCATAAATAGGAATATTAGAAGTTAGAGGTCAATATTTGTTGAACGTGAAAAAGAATGGAAAAGAGGAGTAGAGGAGGAGAAAAACCTAGCCGCCAAGAAGAGAGCCAAAAGCCGTAACTTCCGAAGAATTCGAGGTAAGAGGGAGAATCTCTTCACTTTAGGGTATCTTATTCTATTATGGAGGTTGTTTGATTATTGAGTTGATGTTGTTGTTGTGATGTAAACTGAGATGGGAAAATGATGATGAGTGAATGTAATGATGTTACTGAAAAATTAGAATGGTGGAAAACTAGTTTAGGGTTTTTGAACTGAAGATGTAAACATGAAAGGAGTGTGTAATTGGATATGGTTAAAGGGAAATTAGCGTTTGATTGTTAGAATAACCCTAGGTAATGCTTTATATCAGTTTAGGAACTTATGGTTTCGAAAACGGGAATTTTTTGC
Organism: Medicago arabica; assembly: GCA_946800305.1. Taxonomy (NCBI): domain Eukaryota; kingdom Viridiplantae; phylum Streptophyta; class Magnoliopsida; order Fabales; family Fabaceae; genus Medicago; species Medicago arabica. Next base: position 9,563,984 of record OX326964.1, read on the forward strand.
AATTTAGAAGTGATTTTCGAGGGTAAAACAATGTCTTTCCGGGTTATGGATCTGTCGGAACGTGCCACGATCCAGAGGAAACGTGCCACGATTTTTCCAGTGACAAAATTGTTACCTTGCTATCAAAACGTGCCACGATCCAGACTCAACGTGCCACGATGGTGTGTAGACTTAGACCAATTTTTGACCCGTTTTCATGCCTCCAAAGGGCTCCTAAGATGTATAATAAGGTCCCAAACCAACAAATTTAAATGAGGGGAGTCTAATTAGGGTTTATAAGAGTAGGTCTCTAATTCCACACCGAATTTCAGACATGGAGGAGTTCAATGGTGCAAGAGATGAACTAAGGAGAAAAGAGAGAAGTGAAGTTGGATATAGAATAATGAATACATATACTATTAAAAAATAGCGTGTCTGAAACGTGAACCCGTGATAGTGGCCTATGGGAATTAATGATGTTAAAATATGATGACATGACAATAGGAGGCGAAAGATAATAATAGGAGAGGATATAAAGGAGTTGTTTAAGATAGATTACTATGATAGACATAAGTCCCTTGAATTAGATATGAGCCTAAAATGGTGAAGTAGTTTAACTAGTAGAAGGAGAAGTATAAGAGATATTGATAAGTAGTCAAAGGTGGAGTGGTAACGATGAGAGTAAGCCCTTGGAAAATTTAAAAGGTTTAATGTGGCAAATCGATTAAGAGGGTATAAAATATGAATAAGATAAAAAAGTGAAAAAAGGCAGTGATATGAGGGGGGGATACCAAGTAGGTGCTTTAGGTGTAACTCATGAAGTTAAACATGATCTCCCTAAACCAATGATGAGTTTAGAGTTATCATTAAGTTGAAGAGTAAAAGAGTTAAGGTAGTTAAGAACTTAAGATGAATGTTAGATAGTAACGTATATGGTGTAAAAATGAATAAAGAATATAGAAGTTTAAATTAAATAATCGTAAACGATGAGAGGCTCGGTAAGACGAAAGGTAAGGGAAGATAAGAAGTTGTATATTAAGAAATGAAAGATAATAGGAATAATGATAGCGATGAATAAGATGAGATTCGATTAGAAGAGAGCAAGATGAATAGGAAAAAGGATAAGAGATAATAATTATAACGTTCGATGATAATCATAATGACCGGAGTCGAGAGCATAAAACCTTGAATTATAATGAAGTCTCAGTGAGGTAAGTTGCTGGAGTCGAAAATGATGGTAAAGTGAGATAATAACTTTAAATAATAATGAAGCTAATATTAGGAGAATGGTTGATGTATGAATGACGACGAATGTGAGAACGAGGTAATAAGATATAAAGTCGCTTTAATGGGAAGAATAAGTACGAAGAGTTAATGACGATGGTGAGGAAGAACCTAGTTGTATAGAGAGGAGACATTATATGTAATAATAATTAGTAAGAATACATCTTGAGACTAAGAATAAGGAATAGGGTATAATATCAGAAATAAAGTATATATAGAGAGCATAAAATAGATGAGAGAATAGAGTATGTCCGTAAGGTGAATGATAAAATAAAAAAGAAATATGTTGATGTTGAAATGAGTCACGTGTAAGGGCTGGATTAATGAAGAGATAAGGTGGTGATATAAACGGTTGATAGAGAGTATTGATGAGGAATCCATTATATAAATGTAAATAAATAAATGTGATGAGAAATGATGATGTCTATATTTTGGCGATGATGAGGATGACGACAACTATATCATTATTATGATGAGAGTGATGATGTTTATCTATGTTGATGATGATGAGAGTGATGTATATAATGATGATGAGAATGATATATAATGATGACGAGAGTGATATATGATGATGATGATGATTTATGTGCTTGCATTAGAGTCGTGCAATTTAGTGAGAGTTTTGCATTAATATGTGAATTATTTGAATATGTGTTACTTGTGTTACTTGTCGAATTTATTTCTATGCATTCATATAGAGTCTAAGACTGATGAAGTAAATGACTGATGGAGAAGTCCAGTAACATACCTCTAGCAAACTATGAGAGAAAAGTCCAGTAACATAAATCTGGCAAAATAATGAGTAGGAGTGATACCACAATCATATAGGTCGTTAGGAGAGTCCATATGCATATTTATGATGATGTTGTATTGGATGTTTGAGTGTGAAGATGATGTGCTGTTGTGATATGTGAAATGAAGAGATTATACATAATAACTGCTGAGAGTGATGAGATAGTGGAGACTATATTCTTTTGATATTTATTTAATGTGCATGTTTTTCCCTATTATTATGTTGTGGCAGGATTTCTCACCCTTATTTTGTGGTGTTGTTTTCCGTATGGTGGTTGTACTTTGAGTATAGATACCTAGGTTGACAAAGAGTAGATGTGGGACATTTTAGCATGTGGTGATGAGGGGTTTCCCTCTGTTTAGTTATGTTATTTGGTAGTTGAATAAGCATGTAGTCGCTACGAGCTCTGATATTGTAACACAAAGGTTGGGATTGACGATTTAATTTTTAATTATATTTTGAGTTGAATCTTGGAAAATTTGTTATTATCTAATTACAAATATAGGAAGGCAAATATGAATATATTAATGAGATCAACAAATTTTCTTCTTCTACAATGTATTTATTTTAAAAAGAAAACATCTTATTATTATTTTATGATATCATGTCGAGTGTTGTAACATCCTTATTATAAATAAATTCTTATTATTTAATATTTATCGTCGGGAATTAGGGTGTTACAACTTTCCTATTGTACCAGGTGGCCGTGGCTTGTTTGATGGCGACCTATATTAGTGCGGCGAAGTTTCTCGACTCGTCGCTGAAGTCTACCTCTTCCATCGTAGCTTCTGTGTTTACGGTCTGATCGAGTGGGTGCATCGTCCTCCAACTAAATTCTTTTACTTTGACTGGTATCATAGCCTCCATCTCAAAGGTGAGACCAAAAGGAATTTCACCTGGGCGACTCCTTTATGGAAAGGTCCCAGAATGTCCATCTCCCACCTAGCGAAAGGCCACGATGTAGTGAATGCGCTGAGCTCGGATGATGGGTGATTAGAATGATTAGAACGATTGTAATGTTTTCAGTAGGTCTTAGCAGCAAAAAGGAGGAGTATTATAACGATTGTTTATGACTTCGGGACTTTTGTAATGTTTTCTATATTTGAGTATGTAATTCTAGTTTTCCCAAAACACGTCAATTTTAGGTTTTTTTGAAGTAATTCACGTAGTAATCATGCCAATCGGAAAATCAAGAACATCTGATGAATTTTCAAAACTTTGGGAAGACCAAGAATGAAGATTTATAAGGCCTCAGGAGAATTTACATAGGGAGAAATTTTGGTCCCAAGTTTCGAGGAAAGTTATTTGCAGACGAAGACCTAAAAACGACAAAAATCGGAGAAACTGGACCCAAGAAGGCAATGCCATGAACCTAGGGCATATTTCATGCGCCTGGGGCATGGCAAAGTTGCTATATGATCCCCGAGCATCTAAAATGTGAGGGGCACAAATGTAATTTTATTCGTTTTTGTGGGCTTAGCTCGCGTTTTCAGCCCAAACCTAGTTAGAAATCTCCACAATAATTATCAGCCTTCCTCATTCATAATTTCTCATTCAGAACTGTGGCAGTTCAAAAGGAAGGCAACTTTTGAGCTTCAAGGGATTTTCTATCTTCTCCTTGATTTTCTAGGGTATGTTTTTATCTTTAGTAATTTGTTTTTTGTTACCATTTGTAACTAAATCTTTTTAGGTTAGAGTTCTATGATGAACCTCTGTTTATTTTTGTTGGATATTAATTTAATATAATATGTCGTTTATTTTATTTATTCTTATGTTCGCTATTAAGTTACTGATTTAGGAATTTATTTCAAAAGAGCGTAACCCTAGATTAGGTACTTAGGTTGTGACAGGGCCTAACATTATTATTATTTTCTTGTTGCTTATATCCTGATAGTTATAGCATTATACTAGTAACTATCCGTCTAGGAAGTAAATGATTATTAAATGGCGAAAGATACTGAAAGAGAGTTGACCATATTAGTAAGTACTTAGGAGGTGACATTACTAAGACTGAGTAGTAATTTTGCTGAAGCTAGGATGTAAGTGGTTAGTAATTAGGGAAACAAGCGTCCCCGGGGAATAAACATTTATCGAACCATTCTCTTGAAACCCTTAGTAAGCAGTGGCGGAGCTAGGATCTTGGTTTAGGGGATGCAAACTTCTAAACTTTAACTGTGGAGTATATCTGAATACACGTATGTGGGGTAAACTTACATATTCATATTAAAATCAAGGTAATGACAGTATATGTGTGTGTGTGGGGCAACTTACATATTCATATTAATGTCAAGGTTATGACATTTTTATATTCAAGATACATCCACGTTATGAAAGTCTATTATGTCTAACTTATATATGTCAATTTTATGTTAAAAAAATGTCCATGAAATGTCAAAACTATTTCAAAAAATACCATAAATGAAATAAAAAAATTCGCAAGACGAAAACATTTAATTTTTTAAAAACTAAAATAAAATTTCGTAATAATTTTTAAAACAAAATTATTTAACCCTATAAATTGTATAGGTTTTAATTTAACAAACAACTAAATGAGAATTCAAATTAGGTTGACTTGGCGGTGTTAGCTTGATACCTTGTAATATCTTCTCTTAAGTCACATGTTCAAATCTACCCATAGTCAATTTTAATGTGCTAGTTTAATTTCTTAAAAAAAGGTTAATTAAATAAATGATCCTTATAGATATTTATAATTTATTTTTTAATCTCTATAAAAAAAATTGCACTTTTTTAGTCCTTGTATCATTTTCTGACATTATTTTTAGTCGTTCTACATCAATATTTTTAAATATTATAAAAAATATTTGTCATCATTTTTTATCTCTAAAAAGCTAAAGAAAAATCTTACATGGACTGAAGTTGATTTTACTTTGTACGGACTAAAAACAAAATTCTAAATATTTATATGAATTAATTCAAAACGTGCATTGAGTCTAGTTCCCTGTGGTTTTTTCAGTCCCTGTGGTCATTAATGAAAACCAATCACCAATATTAATTAGTAGTTACTCAACAAATTATCAATATTCAATACAAAACAAAAATCAATGGGTAAAAGCAACAAAGTATGACTGCCGGTTTGATTGGAGAGAGGCTTAGGAGGTGCAAGATTACAAATTTAGAGTGTGCAGAAATATAAATAGACCATATTTGTGCAAGTGAATTTAGAAAACCATGGGATGCAGGTGCATCCCCTCACACAAACGTGGCTCCGCTATTATTAGTAAGGTAGATGTAGATCATGGCTGCTCGTTTGTAGAACTACTAAGAGTGTAGAGAGGGTGTACTATGAGTGTTCTAAGATTCAAAGATGGGCCGATCTAATGGAATCTTGGCCTTCATTGTCTTGGGAAAAAGGGGAACGCCAAATTACGTTTATGTTTCAATTACCTTTGAATTAACAAGACCCCGCATGTAAGGATCACCGTGCGATCAGCAGGTGCAGTTACCCATCGGAGGGATAGACCTATATCAACCGAGATAGTATAGACCTCACAAATAAGGATCACCGTGCAGTCAGAAGGTGCAGCTTGACAACCGACTAGGTTAGAACGTCCCAACGGCCTTATCACTTGCATAGTCTACCTAAGATAAATAAACACAACATTACTATTACTTAATATACAACAATATAAACAGGGGGGATTCGAAGAATTCTAACCGTTGCTTACTTTTCTACAACCAAAATCGGTAAACTTTCTCTATTGCAAACATATAAAATTGCAAGCTTTCTAACCTTTAAATTTTATATCGTCAACTTTCAAAAATAAGTAACGCGAGTTGTTTGGACGAAACGACAATCTCTGTGATACGATGCTCTACTTATCACCTATCACATCTTTTCATGTACTCCATTGATTCGTTCTTCATGATGGGCCAATAATAGCCCACCCTTCGCAGCTTTCTGACCAAAGCGCACCCTCCCAGGTGTTGGTCTGTGATGCCTTCGTGTACCTCTTCCAGCGCGTAAGCAGCTTCATCGGGATCGAGACATTTTAAAAGCGGCGTGGAGAACCCTCTCTTAAAAAGTCATCCTTTAATGATGGTGTGTTTGCACACTCTCCGTTTTATCTTCTTCGCTTCCGTTGGGTCCTCCGAGAGTTTTCCTTCTTTAATGTAGGCCTTGATAGGCATCACCCACGTCTGTGGGACGGGTTCAACCATTGGTATGACTACCACACTGTTTACCGGTGTTTTTGGTGAACAAATACCAACTGGTTTTGATTATAACAAGAAGGATCAAACCAGAGATCCTATGACATGTTGTGCGTTTTGTTGTTGTGCGTTCATCGAGTTCGTAGGTTGCTTAACGAACGGGACGAGACCGTGTGATGTCTTTCGACAGGTTTTTAAAACATTAAGTTTAAACTGCAGAACCTTAAAGAAAAGAAAAAGTGCAAATGCAAGTGCATTAAAAATAAAGGTGGTTCGACAAATCCTTTACATACATTCTTTGTGACTCTTTTTTCTTGCGCCTATACTTCGAGTGTTTTTAGAATTCTGTATAGGCGATTTGCGACCTGTTTTCCATGTGGAAAACTATTATTTATACATAGGAAATAAGTGGAAAGAAACTAATCCCACGATCAACACTCCTTCCATGTAGACAACCGCTTCTCCTTTGAAAGTTGAATCTTTCCTGCTCCAAAGATAGTTGCTTGACTTCGACGGCTTCGTTTCTTGCTCCGTTTCATCTCAAACTTTAATACTTTGAGACTCGTCACGCTAAGTCCAACATTTTGTCGAACTCCCTTGATTGAGGAAAAAGACTTTAATTTTTGCAATTGTAAAAGTCAACTAATGTTGACCACATTAAATGAGGCTGGTGAAAATACCAGCTAACACGTGCTTTTCCCATATATGGGCTTCTCCATAGTTTCCTGTACGAAGGATTGATTTGTTCCATTTTCCCTGGTGCTTGCTAGTTTGGATAACACGCCCGCTCTTGTGTTTTTCTCTCTTGGGATGTGCACTATTTCCGCCAAGTCAAAGTTGCTAATCCTTTCTTTGATCGTGACTAAGTATTTATGCAAGAGGGCATCTTTTACTTGTGTGTCACCCTTCACCTGGGATACCACCAGTTGTGAGTCTTCCTTTACTTGGACCTCTCGTGCACCTAGGTCTCACGCCAGATTGAGTCCTTCTATCACCGCTTTGTATTCCGCCTAGTTGTTGGTCGTCGAGAATCCGAACTAGAGGGATCGTTCGACCTCCAATCCTTCAGCGCTTTCAAGGATGATGTTGGCCCCTCCACCCCAAGTAATGGAGGATCCGTTTGTGAACACTATCCACTTTGCAAAGAAATCCGCGAATGTCGGTGCCTTCAACACTTTTCTTGCCTCAAACGTTACATCGAATTCGGGCACCTCTATAAAACATTTGGTCATCCTTACATCTAAATCTGGGAAAAATAACACATGCTTGAGTGGTTGATCGGTCTGGACTACGATGAATGAGCCATAATGTATCTTCAAAGCTTCCTGGCAGCCACCATGAGGGCGAGCGCCACTTTTTCGATCTTTTGATAGCAGGTTTCTGGTTCTGCTAGGGCTTTCAAACAGAAATAAACCGGAGTCTGATTGATCCATATCTCTCTTACCAGGACGGCGTTGACTGCCTCCGCTGATATTTCCAGGTAGAGGTAGAGTGTCTCCTCTACCATAGGCCTGGATAGGACGGGGGGTTACGACATAATATTTTTCGATTTGTCGAACACTTCTTCACATTCTCGTGTCCACTCAAAATTCGCCTCCTTCCGTAGAAGAATGAATAACGGAAGTGTGTGTTGATCGGATCTAGAGATGAATCTGCTATGTGGCGTCAACATCCCGTTCAACTTCATGATTCTTTCCTTCGAAGAGGGAGGTTCCATTTCTTAGACTGCCCGACACTTGTCTGGGTTAGCTTCTGTAACACCTCATTTTAATTCTATTATTTTAAATGATGTTTGAATATTGGTTATATGATTTTGCATGACTTATTTGATATATATATATATATATATATATATGATTTTATGCGAAAATATATGATTCATGTGTGATATATATATATATATATATATATATATATATTATGTGTTATTTTATTATATAGTTGTTTTATTATTTAAAATAAAATATGAGAAATAGAAATAAGTAGTAATAATATTTATTTAGAATTAAGGGGGATTAATTGTAATTATGTGGATTAACTGGGAGTTAAGGGAAAGAAAAAGGGGGTTATGTTTTGGGAGTTAGTAAGGAAAAAGTCAGACAAACATTTTCACGTACAGTAGAGAAAAAGAGAATTTTTGAGAAAAAGAGGAGAAAAACCAAGAGGGCTAGAAGGAGAGCTAGGAAGGGATCAAATTGATGTAGGCTTTCAATTGTTGCTGAATTAAGGAAAGGGTGGGATTCCTTTCACTAATAATGTATATAATTCTGAAATTCGATGAATTGTTGTGTTCTTGAGTTAGGGTTAGAAAGTTTATGTTAATTGATAAAATGAGATGAATTGTGTTGTTTGATGCATGTTCCTATGTTGTTTTGATTTCTATATTGCCTATTTGACCTGTAAACATCACTGTAAATCATTTTGGGAGATTAAGGGATCAAAATTTGGGTTTTTGGGTGAAAAATGGTGAGAAATCGTCAAAAAACGGGGCCCAGTTCGCTTAAGCGAGCCCCAAGTGAACTCACAAGCGAAATTGGGGTTTCTCTCGGCGTGAATCTCGCTTAAGCGATATGCTCTCTGACAGCATTTTCTGTTTCGCGTTCTTGTGTCTTTTTCACACGTTTCTGTTTTGAATTAGCTTTCGGTGTAAACATGAAAGTTGTAGATAATTGAGTTAGCTTTCTAATGGCCTTGGTTTGACGTGTAAACTATTTTTAGATTTTGAGTTATGACGAAAATAGTCCAAGAGGGTATTCAGAAAATTTTAAGAAAACTTAGCATAACTAATTCTGAGTTACTCCAAAACTTATGGTATGTTTCCCAACTTCAAAATTAGGTATTAGGTATTTAGTTGAACTGTTTTATGAGTATTTGGCTTATGTCTTATTGATCACACTTTCTTGCTTTTGAAGAATGTTTTGGTCTGATATGAATGTAGTTGATTAATGTATATGTGTTATGTTGATGAATTATGTCGTAAGAGTTGTTGTGTCAGATTTTGACTAAGTTGTGGAGTGTGTCATAAATGATTAGGCACATATGTTGTTGTCATAGATGTAGTTTTAGTTGTATGTTGATATACACAAGTCGAGTCCATTTGCATACTCATAATTGTTGGGGGCTTATGCCCTGGAATGCTTAGCATTCATACCATTGGGGGCTTATGCCCTGGAATGTTTATCATTCACCTGTTGGGGGCTTATGCCCTGGGATGCTTTAACCATCCAACTGTTGGGGGCTTATGCCCTGGAATGCTTAGCATTCAACGCGCGTAAAATGGTACCACATGCATAATGCATTTGTCGTTGTCGATGTCGCATTGTCGTAGTCGTTGTCGTCGGTCATGTCGTTGGTGTTCATTGCTGATAATGACATTGTTGTTGCTGCTGTTTAATGTTGTTGAAGATAATTATGTTGCTATTATATATGTGTATATTTATTCACATTATATATGAATTGAATAATGCCTGTTGTAAGATGTTGTTGTTTCATTGATTTGATGAATTATATATATTTATTATTGATCGTGTATCTCACCCCTTCTGCTTGAAAACGTTGCCTTCCCTTTGGGTAACTTGTTGGTAACGAAGATTAGTAGGATGATTGGCTCTGTGTCTAGGGCTCTGATACATATTAGGATGGGGGTCGCCGCGAATGTTTCCTTATTCTTTTATGTATCTTATCTATGAAAAGACTGTGTCGTGGGAGTTTATTATTGTTGAAAATAATATTTTATAATTGTTGAGGCCTTTGTGCCAGGATTATGTTGACGTTGAATTATAATTTTTGAAGATTCATTCCGCTGCAGTTTATGAGAATTTTATGTTGTTTTGAAATAAATAGTTTATTCCTATTTATGAGATTTTGAAAAGCAGTGTAATACTCCGTTGTTGAATTACTCTGATATAATTATATTTATTATTACGACTGTTGGGAGAACGGGGTGTTACAATTGGTATCAGAGCAGGTCGGTCCGTCCGGCCAAGTAGTAGAGTCGAGTCGAGCCTAGTAGAGTTGTGTGACAATTTTGTATTGTCCTTGTTGTCCTGATTTGTTATTGTTGTGTAGAATCTTTGAGGTTGATCTTGTATGTTTTCCGATGACGGGTATGGATGTAATCCTTGGTATGAACTGGTTGGAATACAACCATGTCCATATTAATTGTTTTAGAAAGACAGTATAATTTTCCTCTGCTGAAGAAGAGAGTGAAGCAGAATTTTTATCTACTAAGCAGCTGAAGCAGTTAGGATGTGATGGAGACTTGATGTTTTCCTTGTTGGCGTATTTTTCCATGGAGAATCAAGCGGTAATTGATAGGTTGCCCGTTGTAAATGAATTTTCAGAGGTTTTCCCTTATGAGATTCCTGATGTGCCGCCAGAAAGGGAGGTAGAATTCTCAATCGATCTTGTTCCGGGTACGAAGCCTGTATCGATGGCTCCTTACCGTATGTCAGCAGCTGAGTTGGCAGAGTTGAAGAAACAGTTGGAGGATCTACTTGATAAAAAGTTTGTAAGACCAAGTGTTTCACCTTGGGGAGCGCCAGTATTATTGGTTAAGAAGAAGGATGGTAGCATGAGGCTGTGTATAGATTACCGTCAGCTGAATAAAGTGACGATAAAGAATAGGTATCCACTTCCGAGAATTGATGACTTGATGGATCAGTTAGTGGGTGCTCGCGTGTTTAGTAAAATTGATTTGAGATCAGGTTACCATCAGATCAAGGTGAAGGATGAAGATATGCAGAAGACGGCGTTTAGGACGCGATATGGTCACTATGAATATAAAGTGATGCCTTTCGGTGTTACCAATGCACCTAGTGATTTGAAGCGGTATCACAATGGGAGACTCCTAAGTCAGTTACAGAGATTAGAAGTTTTCTTGGTTTGGCTGGTAATTACTGTAGATTTATTGAAGGATTTTCGAAGTTGACACTTCCTTTGAGGTAGTTGACCTGTAAGGGTAAAGCTTTTGTGTGGGATATTCAGTGTGAGAATAGTTTCAATGAGTTGATGCAACGGTTGACGACAACTCCGATTTTGATTTTACCGAAGCCAGAAGAACCTTTTGTTGACTATTGTGATGCGTCCAAGTTGGGCTTAGGTGGTGTACTTATGCAAGATGGTAAGGTGGTAGCTTATGCTTCGAGACAGTTGAGAATCCATGAGCGGAATTATCCTACGCACGATTTAGAAATGGCTGCTGTGGTTTTTGTGTTGAAAATTTGGAGGCATTATCTGTATGGTTCCAGATTTGAAGTGTTTAGTGATCATAAAATTTTGAAATATTTATTTGATCAAAAAGAGTTAAATATGAGACAGAGAAGGTGGCTTGAGTTGTTGAAGGACTATGATCTTAGTTTGAATTATCACCCAGGTAAAGCGAATGTGGTTGCAGATGCTCTGAGCAGGAAGACGTTGCACATGTCTGCTATGATGATTAAGGAATTGGAGTTGCTTGAGCAGTTTAGAGATTTGAGTATAGTTGTGAACTAGCATCTTAGAGTGTGCAGTTGGGTATGTTGAAGATCAACAGTGAATTCTTGAATAGCATCAAAGAGGCGCATAAAGTTGATGTCAAGTTTGTAGACTTGATGGTTGCTAGTGATCAGACTGCAGATGGTGATTTTCAAGTTGATGATCAAGGCGTGTTGAGGTTCCGAGGCAGAATTTGCATTCCGGATAATGATGAGTTGAAAAGGTCGATTTTAGAAGAAAGTCACAAGAGTAGCTGAGTATTCATCCGGGAGCTACAAAGATGTATCATGATTTAAAGAAAATGTTTTGGTGGTCCGGATTGAAACGAGATGTTGCGCAATTTGTTTATGCTTGTTTGACTTGTCAGAAATCTAAAGTTGAACATCAGAAGCCTGCGGGATTGTTGACACCGTTGGATGTGCAGGAATGGAAATGGGATAGCATCTCTATGGATTTTGTGACGAGTTTACCAAATACTCAAAGAGGGCATGATGCCATTTGGGTTATTGTCGATAGGTTGACGAAGTCAGCACATTTTATTCCGATCAATATTAGTTATCCGGTAGCTTAGTTGGCGGAGATTTACATTCATAATATTGTGAAGTTGCATGGTGTTCCGTCAAGCATTGTGTCGGATAGAGATCTGAGGTTCACTTCGAGGTTTTGGAAGAGCTTGCAAGAGGCTTTGGGTTCAAGGTTGAAATTGAGTTCGGCTTATCATCCGCAAACAGATGGTCAGTCGAAGAGAACGATTCAGTCGTTAGAGGATTTGCTGAGAGTGTGTGTACTTGAACAAGGTGGAGCTTGGGATAGTCATCTACCGTTAATAGAATTCACGTACAACAACAGTTACCATTCGAGTATTGGTATGGCACCATTCGAAGCTTTGTATGGTCGGAGGTGCAGAACCCCTTTGTGTTGGTTTGAGACTGGTGAAAGTGTTGTGTTGGGACCAGAGATTGTTCAGCAGACTACGGAGAAGGTCAAAAAGATAAGAGAACAGATGAAAGCGTCGCAGAGTCGACAAAAGAGTTACCACGACAAGCGTAGAAAGGATCTTGAGTTTCAAGAGGGAGACCATGTGTTCCTGAGAGTCACTCCTATGACCGGTGTGGGTCGTGCATTGAAGTCTAAGAAGCTAACTCCAAAGTTTATTGGTCCGTATCAGATATCTGAGAGGATTGGAACGGTGGCATATAGAGTGAGTTTGCCACCACATCTTTCGAATTTGCATGATGTGTTTCATGTGTCGCAGCAGCGGAAGTACGTAGCGGACCCTTCGCATGTTATACCAAGGGATGATGTTCAGGTTAGAGACAACCTTACGGTGGAAACTTTACCGTTGAGAATTGATGATCGCAAGGTGAAGAAGTTGAGAGGCAAAGAGATACCTCTAGTGAGGGTTGTTTGGGGAGGAGTAACTGGTGAAAGTCTAACTTGGGAGTTGGAGAGTAAGATGCAGAAGTCTTTTCCTGAGTTGTTTGCTTGAGGTAATATTTCGAGGACGAAATTCTACAAGTTGGGGAGAGTTGTAACACCTCATTTTAATTCTATTATTTTAAATGATGTTTGAATATTGGTTATATGATTTTGCATGACTTATTTGATATATATATGATTTTATGCGAAAATATATGATTCATGTGTGATATATATATATATATATATTATGTGTTATTTTATTATATAGTTGTTTTATTATTTAAAATAAAATATGAGAAATAGAAATAAGTAGTAATAATATTTATTTAGAATTAAGGGGGATTAATTGTAATTATGTGGATTAAGTGGGAGTTAAGGGAAAGAAAAAGGGGGTTATGTTTTGGGAGTTAGTAAGGAAAGAGTCAGACAAACATTTTCACGTACAATAGAGAAAAAGAGAATTTTTGAAAAAAAGAGGAGAAACACCAAGAGGGCTAGAAGGAGAGCTAGGAAGGGATCAAATTGCTGTAGGCTTTCAATTGTTGCTGAATTTAGGTAAGGGTGGGATTCCTTTCACTAATAATGTATATAATTCTGAAATTCGATGAATTGTTGTGTTCTTGAGTTAGGGTTAGAAAGTTTATGTTAATTGATAAAATGAGATGAATTGTGTTGTTTGATGCATGTTCCTATGTTGTTTTGATTTCTATATTGCCTATTTGACCTGTAAACATCACTGTAAATCATTTTGGGAGATTAAGGGATCAAAATTTGGGTTTTTGGGTGAAAAATGGTGAGAAATCGTCAAAAAACGGGGCCCAGTTCGCTTAAGCGAGCCCCAAGTGAACTCACAAGTGAAATTGGGGTTTCTCTCGGCGTGAATCTCGCTTAAGCGAGATTTGTCTCGCTTAAGCGAGATGCTCTCTGACAGCATTTTCTGTTTCGCGTTCTTGTGTCTTTTTCACACGTTTCTGTTTTGAATTAGCTTTTGGTGTAAACATGAAAGTTGTAGATAATTGAGTTAGCTTTCTAATGGCCTTGGTTTGACGTGTAAACTATTTTTATATTTTGAGTTATGACGAAAATAGTCCAAGAGGGTATTCAGAAAATTTTAAGAAAACTTAGCATAACTAATTCTGAGTTACTCCAAAACTTATGGTATGTTTCCCAACTTCAAACTTAGGTATTAGGTATTTAGTTGAACTGTTTTATGAGTATTTGGCTTATGTCTTATTGATCACACTTGCTTGCTTTTGAAGAATGTTTTGGTCTGATATGAATGTAGTTGATTAATGTATATGTGTTATGTTGATGAATTATGTCGTAAGAGTTGTTGTGTCAGATTTTGACTAAGTTGTGGAGTGTGTCATAAATGATTAGGCACATATGTTGTTGTCATAGATGTAGTTTTAGTTGTATGTTGATATACACAAGTCGAGTCCATTTGCATACTCATAACTGTTGGGGGCTTATGCCCTGGAATGCTTAGCATTCATACCGTTGGGGGCTTATGCCCTGGAATGTTTATCATTCACCTGTTGGGGGCTTATGCCCTGGGATGATTTAACCATCCAACTGTTGGGGGCTTATGCCCTGGAATGCTTAGCATTCAACGCGCGTAAAATGGTACCACATGCATAATGCATTTGTCGTTGTCGATGTCGCATTGTCGTAGTCGTTGTAGTCGGTCATGTCGTTGGTGTTCATTGCTGATAATGACATTGTTGTTGCTGTTGTTTAATGTTGTTGAAGATAATTATGTTGCTATTATATATGTGTATATTTATTCACATTATATATGAATTGAATAATGCTTGTTGTAAGATGTTGTTGTTTCATTGATTTGATGAATTATATATATTTATTATTGATCGTGTATCTCACCCCTTCTGCTTGAAAACGTTGTCTTCCCTATGGGTAACTTGCAGGTAACGAAGATTAGTAGGATGATTGACTCTGTGTCTAGGGCTCTGATACATATTAGGATGGGGGTCGTCGCGAATGTTTCCTTATTCTTTTATGTATCTTATCTATGAAAAGACTGTGTCGTGGGAGTTTATTATTGTTGAAAATAATATTTTATAACTGTTGAGGCCTTTGTGCCAGGATTATGTTGACGTTGAATTATAATTTTTGAAGATTCATTCCGCTGCAGTTTATGAGAAGTTTATGTTGTTTTGAAATAAATAGTTTATTACTATTTATGAGATTTCGAAAAGTAGTGTAATACTCCGTTGTTAAATTACTCTGATATAATTATATTTATTATTACGACTGTTGGGAGAACGGGGTGTTACAGCTTCGATCCCCTATTTGTTAGGTAGGAGCCCAAGAACTTTCCCGCCTTGACTCCAAAGGTACACTTATCCGGGTTGAGGCGTCTGTTGTATTGGCGTATGCGGGAAAATACTGCCTCTAGGTGATGCTTGTGTTGGTATTCTTCGGCCTATTTTACTATCATGTCGTCCATATACACTCAAGCATGTCTCTTATTTCTTTCCGAAAGACTTTGTTCATCATCCTCTAGTAGGCGACGCCCGCATTCCGTAATATGAATGGCATGACATTGTACATGTAGTTCGAGTCCTCCGTCATGAAGGTTGTGTGTTTCCTGTCGTTTTTGTCCATGGGAATTTGATTATAGTCAGAGTAAGCATCCATGAAGGACAATACCTTGTAGCCCGATGAGTTGTCCACTAGTTTGTCAATGTTGGGAAGCGGCTACGCATCCTTTGGGCATGCTTTATTCAAATTTGTGTAATCGACGCACATGAGCCACTTCCTGTTCGCTTTGTTCACGAGGAATACATTGGAGATCCAATGGGTGTAATTGATTTTGGAGATAAACTTAGCTCCGATTAAGCCTTCGACTATTTCCTTGGATGCATGTGCCTTCTCCAACGATTGATGGCGTCTCTTCTGGATTAGGGGTTTAGCCTTCGGGTTTACGTTCAGTTTGTGACAGGCGACGCTTGGGTCTAACCCATGAATATCTTCTAGGGAACAAGTGAAGAGGTCAGCGTTGGCTCGTAACCACTCCACGAGGTCTTTCTCTATTAGTGGCGGAAATTTTGCTCCGAGTTTGACTTTCCTGGTCAGGTTGTCGTCGAGCTAAATAGAATTGAACTCCCCGTTAGGAGTAAGGTGTTGAAGGGTAGCTTTACTTCCAAAGGAAAAGGCATCTCTTTTCCTTTCTCACCCCTGGGATATTTTTCCTCCTAGCGGGTGTCAAGGTCGGCGTTGTAACAACTCGGAGTGGGACACCACAGGTCTCTTCTGACTCCTTAGAGGTTAGATGCTGTCTGGGGTACGAGAAGCTTTCCCCAAGCTTTGTGACATATTTTGGCTCCTTTCAAGCCCGCGTGGATCGTGGCTATGTCGCCGTTTTTTTATGATACTTCATCTTTAAATGGATTGTTGACGTGACCGCGTCAAGTGTTGCCAAAGTGGGGAGCCCCATGATGCAGTTGTAAATGGATACAATCGGTATTACTAGGAAAGATGATTCGACCGTCTGTTTGTCAATTTCTTCTCCGAAGGTCATGCCCAATTTGACATACCCTCGTGGGCGTGTGCTTGTTTCGTTGAAACCATTGAGGTCGGTACCATCGTAAGGTTCCAAGTCCTCATTCTTTAAGCCCAATTTCTCAAAGATGTCTTGGTACAAGATGTCGAAGGAGCTTCCTTCATCTACCAGGCACCTGGCAACGTCATGGCCTCGAACGCCCACAATAATGATGAGTGGTAATTCTTCGTTGGGAATACCGTTCACTTTTTCGCTGTCGATAAACCCTAGTAGTAACCTTATCTTTTCCATCTTTCTGGGGGCCGCTCGCACCGCTATCGTTTCAGTCATCTTTCTTTTGGATGACTTGTCCGACTCTTCACTTGATGCGGAGAATCCTACCATGATTGCTCCGAGGAAGATCCAGTTGTTGGTTCCTTCTCCTCTGTTCTCATTGTATGTGTCAATTTGATCTCTGTTGGTCGCGCTCTGTGTCTTTCTTGGGGGGATTCAACCCTTTATGTGGAACGTTTATTTTTGGGGGATTTTCATGGGTAACCATTTCAGCGCTCGTCGCCCTGTGGGCGTCCCTTTCTTTATCAATTCTTCGACCGCCTCTTGGAGTTGATATCAATCTTCTGTTTTATGGCCCTGATTCGATGGTAGCTGCAATACTTGGTATTGTCGATTCTTTCGGACTCTTTCAACGACTGTGGTGCCTTGATGTCGGCTTTCTTGAACTCTGTATTGAATCATTCCTATAGGATTTTTCTCATGACATGTTTAACAAGGTGTAGTTCGTGAACCGGAAGCGTGAGCCTTTACTATTTTCTTTGTCGCTGCGGCGCCTGTCGTCTCCAACTTTGTTCAACTGTTTGTTTCTCAGCGCTTCCTCCGCCAGCTTCTTCTCTTCGTAGTTGATGTACCGTTGTGCACGGGCTAGCATGTCATTCATGTTTGTGGCCTCCCATAGTCCTAACTCTTCCTTGAACTTGCAGTTGTCGCGGAGGTTGCTTTCAAATATTAAACATTTCAGGTCGTCATGGGTGTTCGATACTTATACGCCCACCCGAGTGAAATGTTTGATGTGCTCTCTCATAGTTTCTTTCTTATCCTAGACGACCGCATTCAAGGCCGCCATGGTTTTCAGCCGCCTTTGTCTCGCGGTGAATTGGGAGGTGAATTCACTGCAAAGCTCCCCCCACGTGTTGATAGAGTTGTCATATATGCCCTGAACTATGTCATGGCGGCGCCTATCAGCGTTAAGACGAATTGCTTGCATTTTACCACGCCCTCGCCTGGGAGTAGTCAAGGATGTTGTCCAAGTGTTCCACGTGTTCGTCGGGATCCACAATGCCATCATAGATTTCCAGCTTTGGTGGTTTTGCGAAAGTGCGAGGAATATGATATTCTGCTAGCTTTTGTTGAATTAAATTTATCACGTTAGCACTTTGATATTGAGTTCCACAATTGCATAAAAATTCTCTGCTAGGGTTTACACCTAGCATGAGCGCATCCATTTCACCTAGTTTCCTCACCCAACAATATCAACATCTTAAGAAATTGCATTGTGTCACCGTTTGTGGATTTCTTTTATCCCTCGTTGGCCTATTTCAAAGTTGTGAGCACATCTTTTTCCTCCATCAAATTTACTTTTGTCCTTTTGTGATTCATAGTCCATTTAATTGATCACTTGCGCTGTGGGTTTGCCAAATTTTGGTGAATCTTTGGAACAATTAGCTTGCTACCTCATGTTGTCAATTGGATCAACTTTGGCAATCAAACCGTGAAGGTTCTTTCTGATCTGTAACTTTTGTACCGCAGCTAGGCCATGGCCTTTGATTGGCAGGCCGAGCTAGCCTCACCAGTGAACAAAATTGTTGTGAATCATTCAATTGCAGCGATGGCTCCTCCTCCTTCCAAACCGGTGTACAACATTTCTTTCGCGCAAGCAGTGACTGCATCATCAACTACGATTTCCAGTAACAATAATTTTCCGCAACCTTTAATCCGTGGTGAATCTGTAAGCATCCATATTTCACAAGATATATACAAAAAGGGTATGGCTGTTTGCAAGGGTAACCTACACGGTCGACTGGTTTTGAATAAGGGTGACAAACCCTACAATACAAAATCAATTCATTCGAAGCTTCAAAACCAGTGAAAAATGACGGGAGCATGGTCCATGACGCCCTTGGGGAAGGGTTTCTATGATTTTTTTTTTTGCCTCTGACGATGATATGCGCAAACTCCAAGATGCTTGTTTGGTTCGGCTAGTCTTGGAGAAATTGCAATACTAGCTGGTGGTTGTGATCCACATGGTAACATATTGAGCTCTGCTGAGATCTATAACATAGACACTGAAAATTGGGAGATCCTCCTAAACATGAATAAAGCAAGAAAAATGTGTTCATGTGTATTTATGGATGGAAAGTTTTATGTCCTTGGTGGGATAGCAACTGACAAAAAACACAGCTTACATGTGGTGAGGAGTTTGATATGAAGACAAAAAAATGGCGTGAAATACCCAACATGCTCACAGTACAAACTGGAGTGATTGAGACACCGCCTTCTTTTGGGTCACCTCCCTTGATTGTAGTTGTAAAAAATGTATTGTATGCTGCAAATTATGGAAAACAAGAAGTAAAGAATTATGATAAAGACAACAATTCTTGGGTCATCATTGGAAGCTTTCCTGAGCAAGCTACCTCGGTGAATGGTTGGGGACTAGCATTTCGAGCATGTGGAGAGAAACTATTATTTCTTGGAGGAAGCATTATGGAAATTAATGCTTGGATCCCAAATGAAGGAGAACTACAATGGAATCGGCTTGCAGGAAAGGAATCCGGAAGCTATGTGCGTAACTACACTGTAATGGGGTGTAGATGGAAGTTTTTTACATATTTAGATTTATTTCATGCTGTCAATTTACCTCAAAATATTGTTGTATAATAACTTTTGGTTTGTTGTTGTGGGTGTTACTTTTATAATATTGGATTTTTGTGGTTTTTATTATATATTGTTGTTGTTGTTTTTAATTTCCATTTTCTTACTAGTATTAGTGAGAAAATATTTAGCAAGTTGTTATGATGGGTTGTCAAAGGTTTTTACTTGATTAAATGAGAGATATACATTGCAATAGTGGTTTTATAATTTGAAGACTAAAGCGGAAGTGTCGCAAACAGAAGGGTTAAGAACTCAAAATGCTTGATGAAGTTAATAAGGTCAATTTGACTCAAAGTGATGTAACCCTTGAGGGTGAAAGAAGTTGACCCTTGTATAGGCGAGCGTTGCTCTTATTTTTCTCGGGTTATGCAGCGTGTAATTAGGGGTGGAACAGGACAAACTTAGGGTTATCCCTGCATGAGAGCGAGCTCATGTGAAGCGCGTTTCACAGGAACCGATGTACTCCTTCGAATATGGAATCTTAAAACGGTGTAAGTCCGACCACATGTCGTTGTGCAGCTGGTCTTGCGACCAGTCCATAACAATCACTAACATCCTTAATTATTTATTACAACAAAAAATATGTAGAGTGCGATAAGATAAGCATGTTAGAGACAAATAATTTTCTGGAAAGCATCAAAATTTATATATTTCATAAGCATATATAAATAATATTAAAATAGAACTTTAAATGTATAGAGCAGTAGTTATCAACTAGTGCTTTTAAAATAATTTTTTTATAAGGTATCTTTTTAATAAAATATTTATTACAAAATATTATATAGATTACGACTTAAATTTAAATATTATTTTTTAATCTTTAGTTGCATATTTTATATTTTTATTGCTATTACTTTTTTTGAATAGGTTGCTATTACGTGTATGGTCAAAATTTATATTAAAGTAGTCAAACGTGTTTGTTGAATTAAAATCAACTTATTATATTTAATTAATTTTTATAATATAATTACCTTAATGATTAAGTATAACAACATTCATATCATTTCGTCATTTGTAGATTTCAAATATTATACTCAACGTTTAGTAATATTTTGAAGTGCTTATCAAACATTGATAGAATCAATAGAAGAAATATCAAGTTTATTACGAAATTTTATTAAAATTGTTAGACTTTTTTTAGTCAATAATATAAAATATATTTTTGTACAGTCGATAACTTTTGTTTCGATGGTTGGGCTGACGAAAGTAAATGTTTATATTGATGTTATAATCATAATAACCCTACTCATATTTTTTTTTAGACAAATGGAGTGCAACTTCTGAAACAAGAATTAAAGGAGAAGGGGACATGACCAAAACCTTCTTATGCAAAAAAATCTAAACAAAAACTGTGGGCAAATTCCAAACCTCAAAAAGAGTAAATAACAAGAAAATAAAAGGCAAAAAAATCAAAAGAAAAGGAGCAAAAAGTATTATCTTTTGAAAAAATAATTCTCTTTATAATTACTTCTAGAATAATTTAATTTCTCATCACATAAAAATTATACTAAATTCTATAACATATTAATTTAGTATTATCTTTTGAAGTAATAAATACTCACGCCTTTCCATCTTCATTGTCGACTTTCAGAAGAAAAAAATTCATATTTCTTTGTTATTTTCAACATTCTATTAAACATTAACAATTGTTTGTCAACAATACTCCTAATTATTTACCGTAGAGAATGAAGTAAGTGAAATGGAACAATACATACTAAGAGTATTAAAAAAATATAAACATTTTATCAAAAATAATAATATTTATTAGTTATTTTGGTGTGTGTAAATAAGCATAAAGCAAAAAAAAAACATATGATTACCATTTACCACTACTTTATTCATTGGAAAGGTAAGACAATGTCACACAATAACTGTAAATTTAAAGCTAAAATTAAATTTAATGTGATATCAACAAAGTCTACCCACAGAAAACATCAATTTTTAAACTTCATAGTTTCTCTTATTAATTTATAGTTAAAATTTAAAAACAAAACACCGACATGGCGTTGGGAGTTGCTCAAAAAATCATTGTTTCGAGAGAGTTGGTAAAACAACACTTCCCAATGAAAAAATATCATTTAATAGGTTGTTCAAACCATATGAAAAAGTGGAAAATTCATTGTCACCTCGAGGATAAGTCTCATAGAGGGATTAAACCATTGGATACCTTAGACCACGTACTAGTGATCAAAGATCCAAATTACGTAGGGTTAGCAAAAAAAAGTAAAAGGTGAGAAAAAGACAAAAAAGATTAAATGAAATGAAACGAGATGATGAGGTGGAAAATAAGAAAAAAATAAATAAAGCAAATTAAAAGCGAATAATTTCTATACAATGAACCAAGTTCACAATATTTTCAAGTAACGGACGTTAGTCGTTTTCATTCAACATAGGAAAGGAATCCGGAAGCTATGTGCGTAACTGCACTGTAATGGGGTGTTGATGGAAGTTTTTACTTATTTAGATTGATTTCATGTCGTCAATTTACCTCAAAATATTGTTGTATAATAACTTTTGGTTTGTTGTTGTGGGTGTTACTTTTATAATATTGGATTTTTGTGGTTTTTATTATATATTGTTGTTGTTGTTTTTAATTTCCATTTTCTTACTAGTGTTAGTGAGAAAATAGTTAGCTAGTTGTTATGATGGATTTTCAAAGGTTTTTACTTGATTAAATGAGAGATATACACTGCAATAGGGTTTTTATGATTTGAAGACTAAAGCGGAAGTGTCACAAAAAGAAGGTTTAAGATTTTAACATTTTTTAATTTATAACCTAGTACTCAAAATGCTAGATGAAGTTCATAAGGTTAATTTGACACAAAGTGATGTAACCCTTGAGGGTGAAAAATGTTCACCCTTGTATAGGCGAACATAGCTTGTAATTGTCATTGGGTTATCCAGCGTGTAATTAGGGGTGGAGCAAGACACGCTTAGGGTGATCCTTGCATGAGAGCGAGCTCATGTGAAACGTGTAACACCCCGTTCTCCCAACAGTCGTAATAATAAGTATGATTATATCAGAGTAATTCAACAACAGAGTATTACACTACTTTTCAAAATTTCATAAATAGGAATAAACTATTTATTTCAAAACAACATAAATTCTCATAAACTGCAGCGGAATAAATCTTCAAAAATTATAATTCAACGTCAACATAAATCCTGGCACAAAGGCCTCAACAGTTATAAAATATTATTTTCAACAATAATAAACTCCCACGACAAAGTCTTTTCATAGATAAGATACATGAAAGAATAAGGAAACATTCGCGACGACCCCCATCCTAATATGTATCAGAGCCCTAGACACCGAGCTAATCATCCTACTAATCTTCGTTACCTGCAAGTTACCCATAGGGAAGGCAACATTTTCAAGCAGAAGGGGTGAGATACACGATCAATAATAAATATATATAATTCATCAAATCAATGAAACAACAACATCTTACAACAGGCATTATCCAATTCATATATAATGTGAATAAATATACACATATATAATAGCAACATAATTATCTTCAACAACATTAAACAGCAGCAACAACAATGTCATTATCAGCAATGAACACCAACGACAACGACTACGACAATGCGACATCGACAACGACAAATGCATTATGCATGTGGTACCATTTTACGCGCGTTGAATGCTAAGCATTCCAGGGCATAAGCCCCCAATAGTTGGATGGTTAAAGCATCCCAGGGCATGAGCCCCCAACAGGTGAATGATGAACATTCCAGGGCATAAGCCCCCAACGGATGTGAATGCTAAGCATTCCAGGGCATAAGCCCCCAACAGTTATGAGTATGCAAATGGACTCGACTTGTGTATATCAACATACAACTCAACAACGTCTACGACAACAACATATGTGCCTAATCATTTATGACACACTCCATAACTTAGTCAAAATCTGACACAACAACTCTTACGACATAATTCATCAACATAGCACATATACATTAATCAACTACATTCATATCAAACCAAAACATTCTTCAAAAACAAGCAAGTGTGATCAATAAGACATAAGCCAAATACTCATAAAACACTTCAACTAAATCCCTAATACCTAAGTTTGAAGTTGGGAAACCAGCCATAAGTTTTGGACTAACTCAGAATTAGTTATGCTAAGTTTTCTTAAAATTTTCTAAATACCCACTTGGACTATTTTCATCATAACTCAAAATCTAAAAATCGTTTACACGTCAAACCAAGGCCATTTGAAAGCTAATTCAATTATCTACAACTTTCATGTTTACACCGAAAGCTAATTCAAAACAGAAACAGGTGAAAAAGACGCAAGAACACGAAACAGAGAAAGCTGTCACAGTGCAATTTCGCTAATAGCGAAATTCTGGCTAATAGCGAAAATGTTCCAGACAGATTTCGCCAATAGCGAATTTCTAGCGAGTTTTCCCCTGTTATTACGATTTTTACACCATTTTTCACCCAAACCCAATTTTTGATCCCTTAATCACCCAAATGATTTACAATGATGTTTACAGGTCAAATAGACAATATAGAAATCAAAACAACATAGGATCATGCATCAAACAACACAATTCACCAAGAACACAACAATTCACCAATTTCAGAATTATACACATTATTAGTGAAAGGAATCCCACCCTTACCTTAATTCAGCAAAAATTGAAAGCCTACAGCAATTTTGATCACTTCCTAGCTCTTCTCCTAGCCTCTTGGTTTTTCTCCTCTTTCTCTCAAAACTCTATTTCTTTTTCAATTGTACGTGAAAATGTTTGTTCTGACTTTTCTTTCTTTTTACTAAAACCATAACCTCTCCTATTTCATTAAACCCCTTTTTAATACTATTAATTCTCATTAACCCCCTTAATTCTAAATAAATAACAATTCTATATTATTTCTAATTTACTAATAAAAGTCATACTATCTTTTTAACCTCCAAAACTTCAAATAAGATTATTTCTCACCTATTCAATTAAATTATCAAATAATCATATAATAAAATACACAACACCATAAAATCAACATAAATCATTTAAATCATATAAACTTATTAAAAATCAACCGAAAATAAATAAATAACAACTAGGGCGTTACAAAATGTAACACCTCATTTTAATTCTATTATTTCAAATGATGTTTGAATATTGGTTATATGATTTTGCATGACTTATTTGATATATATATGATTTTATGCGAAAATATATGATTCATGCGTGATATATATATATATATATATATATATATATATATATATATTATGTGTTATTTTATTATATAATTGTTTTATTATTTAAAATAAAATATGAGAAGTAGAAATAAGTAGTAATAATATTTATTTAGAATTAAGGGGGATTAATTGTAATTATGTGGATTAAGTGGGAGTTAAGGGAAAGAAAAAGGGGGTTATGTTTTGGGAGTTAGTAAGGAAAGAGTCAGACAAACATTTTCACGTATAGTAGAGGAAAAGAGAGTTTTTGAGAAAAAGAGGAGAAAAACCAAGAGGGCTAGAAGGAGAGCTAGGAAGGGATCAAATCGTTGTAGGCTTTCAATTGTTGCTGAATTAAGGTAAGGGTGAGATTCCTTTCACTAATAATGTATATAATTCTGAAAATTTATGAATTGTGGTGTTCTTGGTTTTCTAGGTTTTAGAATTTTGTGTAATTTCTAAAATGGATGAATTGTGTTGTTTGATGCATGTTCCTATGTTGTTTTGATTGCTATATTGCCTATTTGACATGTAAACATCACTGTAAATCATTTTGGGAGATTAAGGGATCAAAATTTGGGTTTTTGGGTGAAAAATGGTGAGAAATCGTCAAAAAACGGGGCCCAGTTCGCTTAAGCGAGCCCCAAGCGAACTCACAAGCGAAATTGGGGTTCCTCTCGGCGTGAATCTCGCTTAAGCGAGATTTGTCTCGCTTAAGCGAGATGCTCTCTGTAACGCCCTAGTTGTTATTTATTTAATTTCAGTTGATTTTAATAAGTTTATGTGATTTTAAGTAATTTATGTTTATTTTTGGTGTGTTATTTATTTTATTATATGATTGTTTTGAATTATTTAATTAAAATAGGTGAGAATTATAATTATTAGAAGGTTGGGGATTAAAATGAATTATTTAATAATTTAATAGGAGTTAATTGGAATTAAGGAGAAGTTAATAGGTATTAATAAGGGAAGAAAGAGTCAGAATCAGTTTTCACGTAGAAACAGTGAGAAAACAAGGAAAGGGGGAAAAACCTAGAAGAAGAGAGAAGAAGCAAGAGGAGAGAAGAACGCTGCTTTTAATTCAGGAAGATAATCTAAGGTAAGGGTGAGACTAACTTTCAATGATTATAGTTTACATAATTTTGAAATTGAATTTAACATGTTTTGTTGAAAATTGTTGTGGAGAAATTAAGGAAGCGCAGAAAGCTGATGTTAAGTTTGTAGACTTGATGGTTGCTAGTAATGAAGCGGAAGATAGTGATTTCCAGGTTGATGATAAAGGTGTGTTAAGATTTCGAGGCAGAATTTGTATTCCTGATGACGATGAGTTGAAAAAGTCGATTTTGGAAGAAAGTCACAGGAGTAGTTTAAGTATTCATCCGGGAGCTACGAAGATGTATCACGACTTGAAGAAATTGTTTTGGTGGTCTGGATTGAAGCGAGATGTCGCGCAGTTTGTTTATGCATGTTTGACTTGTCAGAAATCTAAAGTTGAACATCAGAAGCCTGCAGGGTTGTTGACACCATTAGATGTGCCAGAATGGAAGTTGGATAGCATATCCATGGATTTTGTAACGAGCTTACCGAATACTCCGAAGGGGCATGATGCCATTTGGGTAGTTGTTGACAGGTTAACAAAGTCAGCACATTTTATTCCGATCAATATCAATTATCCAGTAGCTCAGTTGGCAGAGATTTACATTCATAATATTGTGAAGTTGCATGGTGTTCCATCAAGCATTGTGTCGGATAGAGATCCGAGGTTTACTTCAAGGTTTTGGAAGA
Organism: Medicago arabica; assembly: GCA_946800305.1. Taxonomy (NCBI): domain Eukaryota; kingdom Viridiplantae; phylum Streptophyta; class Magnoliopsida; order Fabales; family Fabaceae; genus Medicago; species Medicago arabica. The sequence goes on from OX326964.1 coordinate 9,590,544, forward strand.
GTTTGCAGGAGGCTTTGGGTTCTAAGTTGAAGTTGAGTTCGGCTTATCATCCTCAAACAGATGGTCAGTCGGAGAGGACGATTCAGTCGTTGGAAGATTTACTAAGAGTATGTGTACTTGAGCAAGGTGGAGCTTGGGATAGTCATCTACCGTTGATTGAGTTCACGTACAACAACAGTTACCATTCGAGTATTGGTATGGCACCATTTGAAGCTTTGTATGGTCGGAGGTGTAGAACTCCGTTGTGTTGGTTTGAATCGGGAGAAAGTATAGTGTTGGGACCGGAATTAGTCCAGCAGACTACAGAGAAGGTCAAGTTGATAAGAGAGCAGATGAAAGCGTCGCAGAGTCGGCAGAAGAGTTACCATGACAAGCGTAGAAAGGAACTTGAGTTTCAAGAGGGTGATCATGTGTTCTTGAGAGTCACTCCCATGACAGGTGTAGGTCGTGCGTTGAAGTCGAAGAAGTTGACTCCGAAGTTTATTGGTCCTTATCAGATATCGGAGAGGATTGGGCCAGTGGCATATCGAATAGGTTTGCCACCACATCTTTCGAATCTTCATGATGTGTTTCATGTGTCGCAGTTGCGGAAGTACGTAGCGGATCCTTCGCATGTTATACCAAGGGATGACGTGCAGGTTAGAGACAACCTTACGGTGGAGACTTTACCGTTGAAGATTGATGATCGTAAGGTGAAGAAGTTGAGAGGCAAGGAGATACCTCTGGTGAGAGTTGTCTGGGGTGGAGTAACTAGTGAAAGCTTGACTTGGGAGCTGGAGAGTAAGATGCTAGAGTCTTATCCTGAGTTGTTTGCTTGAGGTAATATTTCGAGGACGAAATTCTTTAAGTGGGGGAGAGTTGTAACGCCCTAGTTGTTATTTATTTAATTTCAGTTGATTTTAATAAGTTTATGTGATTTTAAATAATTTATGTTTATTTTTGGTGTGTTATATATTTTATTATATGATTGTTTTGAATTATTTAATTAAAATAGGTGAGAATTATAATTATTAGAAGGTTGGGGATTAAAATGAATTATTTAATAATTTAATAGGAGTTAATTGGAATTAAGGAGAAGTTAATAGGTATTAATAAGGGAAGAAAGAGTCAGAATCAGTTTTCACGTAGAAACAGTGAGAAAACAAGGAAAGGGGGAAAAACCTAGAAGAAGAGAGAAGAAGCAAGAGGAGAGAAGAACGCTGCTTTTAATTCAGGAAGATAATCTAAGGTAAGGGTGAGACTAACTTTCAATGATTATAGTTTACATAATTTTGAAATTGAATTTAACATGTTTTGTTGAAAATTGTTGTGGAGAAATTACGTTTTTAAGTTAAACTAGAATTGTCAAAAACATAGGTAATCCGTTGAATTGATGTAAAAAGTGATGTTTAGGTTGTAGATTATCAGTAGGCAATGTTTCCTAACAATTTTGGGATTTGGGATGTCGAAATTTGGGTTTTTGGGTGAAAAATGGTGTAAAAATCGTAACAACAGGGGAAAACTCGCTAGAAACTCGCTATTGGCGAAATCTGTCTGGAACATTTTCGCTATTAGCCAGAATTTCGCTATTAGCGAAATTGCACTGTGACAGCTTTCTCTGTTTCGCGTTCTTGCGTCTTTTTAACCCGTTTCTGTTTTGAACTAGCTTTCGGTGTAAACATGAAAGTTGTAGATAACTGAGTTAGCTTTCTAATGGCCTTGGTTCGACGTGTAAAGGATTTTTAGATTTTGAGTTATGATGAAAATAGCCCAAGTGGGTACTTAATAAAATCTTAAGAAAACTTAGCATAACTAATTCTGAGTTAGTCCAAAACTTATGGTTGGTTTCCCAACTTCAAACTTAGGTATTAGAGATTTAGTTGAAGTGTTTTATGAGTATTTGACTTATGGCTTATTGATCACACTTGCTTCTTTTTGAAGAATGTTTTGGTCTGATAGGAATGTAGTTGATTAATGTATATGTGTTATGTTGATGAATTCTGTCGTAAGAGTTGTTGTGTCAGATTTTAACTAAGTTATGGAGTGTGTCCTAAATGATTAGGTGTAACGCCCTAGTTGTCGATTATTTTATTTCAATTGATTTTAGTAAGTTTATGTGATTTTAAATAAATTATGTCGATTTTTGGTGTGTTATATATTTTATTATATAGTTATTTTGATTATTTAATTAAAATAGGCAAGATTTATAATTATTAGAAGGTTGGGGATTAAAATGAATTATTTAATAATTTAATAGGAGTTAATTAGAATTAAGGAGAAGTTAATAGGTATTAATAAGGGAAGAAAGAGTCTGAACCATTTTCACGTAGAAACAGTGAGAAAACAAGAAAAGGGGGAAAAACCTAGAAGAAGAGAGAAGAAGCAAGAGGAGAGAAGAACGCTGCTTTTAATTCAGGAAGATAATCTAAGGTAAGGGTGAGACTAACTCTCAACTTTAGGTTCTTAATTCGTTGATGAATGTGGAGTTGTTAGGGTTAATGAATTGAATTGGGTTAATGATGAATTGATGTTAATAACTTGATTAATTCATGTAATTGTTGTTGTTTAATGCTGTTCTGATGTTAGAATGCATAGGGATGATGAAATTCATCAAAATTGAGCCTTTAGGTGTTAAATTTGGGGTTTAGGGTTGAAAAGTAGAAGTCTGTTCGTACAGTTCGTAGTTCTGCCTATCGCCGTTCGCAACGGCGAGTAAACCCGCTCGCCAGGCGAGCAGTGCCTGTGTAGCTTGCCACAGCGAGCAGTCCCACTCGCGAGGCGAGTAGTGAAACACCCGTAGCTCGCCACAGCGAGCAGATGCACTCGCCATGGCGAGTTGCTTAATTAAAAAGTTGTTAATTGTCTTAATGAGGTTTTTGGGCAGATTTTTATATCAATTTGAGTGCCTTAATATGTTTAGGGATGAATGACACCTTTTTACAGAATTAAATTTGGGTTTTGGGAACTTAAAAATGAAGATTTTAGGTGAAAAATGTCAAAAATGCCGAGAGCAACCACTTTTGCTCGCCTTGAGCTCGCCCCCAACTCGCCCCGGCGAGGAGCTCAATTTTGTGAACTCGCCACGGCGAGTAAGGTAGCTCGCCACGGCGAGTAATGCTGTAGGTTACCTAATTGTTGGATTTTTGTTGTGTGGCTTTGTTGTGCCCCTTTGTTGTGTCCTATCAGTTGAATTGGAGTCTTATGCCATAGTTGATTATGCATATAGTAGTTGTTGTTGCTGTCGTTGGGTTGTATGTAGATATACACCATTGAGTCCATTTCATACTCATACCATTGTTGAGGGCTTATGCCCTGGAGTGTTTACACTCAATCGTTGAGGGCTTATGCCCTGGAGTGTTTATCACTCAATTGTTGAGGGCTTATGCCCTGGAATGTTATTTCATTCAACCGTTGGGGGCTCATGCCCCGGAATGCTTAGCATTCAACGCGCGTAAAATGGTACCACATGCATTTGCATTAGTCGCATTGTTGTTGTCGTCGTTGTTGTTGTTGTCGTCGTCGTTGGTTGAGTCGTCGGTGTCGTAGTTAATGATGTTGTTGGATTGTTTAAAATATAAACTGACAGTTGTTTATTGCTTTATTGCTGTTGTTGAATTTAATTGATGAATTATGTTATCTATTGTTGCTTGTGAATCTCACCCCTTCTGCTGGAATTGCCGCCTCGTGGGCAAGTGCAGGTAACGAAGATTAGTAGAGATGTCGGCTCAAGTGTCTTAGGGCTCTGATACGTAACGGGACGGGAATTTGTTGCTTGTTTTCTCTTTCCTTACGTATTAATTTTGATTTATGAAACTTTTGATGAGGCCTGCGTGCCAAAGATTATTTAGCTGTTTTAAATTAATTCCGCTGCGAAGTTTGAAGGTTGATTTTTATTGACTGATTTATTGGAGAATAATTATTCATTCGGTATTTTTGGAGATTTTATTTGAACGAAAAAATGTAGCATTCCGTTTTTGGTGAAAAACTCTGATTTAATTTGTTAATTAATATGTTTGGGAGAACGGGGTGTTACAATTGGTATCAGAGCAGGTCGGTCCGTCCGGCCAAGTAGTAGAGTCGAGTCGAGCCTAGTAGAGTCGTGTGACAATTTTGTATTGTCTTTGATGTCCTGGTTGTTGTTGTAGTGTAGATTCTCGCGATGGCTGGGAGGAATGATGTTGCACTTGCTGCTGCTTTGCAAGCGATGGCTCAAGCTGTGGGTCAGCAGAATAATGCTGGTGGTAACGACGGTGTTCGCATGTTGGAAACCTTCTTGAGGAACCATCCACCAACTTTCAAGGGCAGGTATGACCCTGATGGAGCGCATACATGGTTGAAAGAAGTTGAAAGAATCTTCAGAGTGATGCAATGCACTGATGTTTAGATGGTGCGTTTTGGCACACATATGCTGGCTGAGGAGGCTGATGATTGGTGGGTGAGTGTGCAACCAGTGCTAGAGAATGGAGGAGCTGTGATCACGTGGGCTGTGTTCAGAAGAGAGTTTCTGAATAGGTATTTTCCGGAAGATGTCCGAGGTAAGAAGGAGATTGAATTTCTGGAACTGAAGCAAGGTGATATGTCAGTAACAGAGTATGCTGCCAAGTTTGTTGAGTTGGCAAAGTTTTACCCGCATTACACTCCTGAGACTGCTGAGTTCTCTAAGTGTATCAAGTTTGAGAATGGTCTGCGTGCTGAGATTAAGCGGGCCATTGGTTATCAGAAGATCCGCAATTTTTCTGATTTGGTGAGTAGCTGCAGGATTTACGAAGAGGATACGAAAGCTCACTATAAAGTGCTTAATGAAAGGAAGAGTAAGAATCAGCAGAACCGTCCTAAGCCTTACAGTGCTCCTGCTGATAAGGGGAAACAACGGGTGAATGATGAGAGGAGACCCAGGAAGAATGAGACTCCTGCTGAAGTTGTCTGCTACAAGTGTGGTGAGAAAGGCCACAAGAGTAATGCTTGCCACCGTGATGAGAAGAAATGCTTCCGATGTGGGAAGAAGGGACATACAATAGCTGAATGCAAACGTGGTGATATTGTCTGTTTTAATTGTGATGAAGAGGGTCATCTTAGTTCTCAGTGCAAGAAGCCTAAGAAGGCTCAGCTTGGAGGGAAAGTGTTTGCATTGTCTGGTACACAGACGGACAATGAGGATCGACTAATTCGAGGTACTTGTTATTTTGATGATACTCCTTTAATTGCTATTATAGATACTGGTGCTACACATTGTTTTATTGCTGTTAGTTGTGCTTCTAAGTTGGGACTTACCATGTCTAATATGGATGGAGAAATGATTGTTGAAACTCCAGCTAAGGGTTCAGTGACTACTTCTCTTGTTTGTTTAAGTTGTCCACTGTCTGTATTTGGTAGAAATTTTGAAGTTGATCTCGTATGTTTACCGTTGACGGGTATGGATGTAATCCTTGGGATGAACTGGTTAGAGTATAACCATGTCCTCATAAATTGTTTTAGTAAGACAGTACGTTTCTCTTCCGCTGAAGAAGAGAGTGAAGTTGATTTCTTGAGTACTAAGCAGTTGAAGCAGATTGAGCGTGACGGAATTATGATGTTTTCCTTGTTAGCATATTTGTCAGTAGAGAATCAAGCAGTGATTGATTGCCTACCAGTCGTGAATGAATTTCCAGAAGTTTTTCCTGATGAGATTCCCAATGTGCCGCCAGAAAGGGAAGTTGAATTTTCAATTGATCTTGTTCCGGGTACGAAGCCTGTGTCGATGGCTCCTTACCGTATGTCAGCAGCTGAGTTGGCAGAGTTGAAGAAGCAGTTGGAAGACCTGCTTGATAAGAAGTTTGTAAGACCAAGTGTTTCACCTTGGGGAGCGCCAGTGTTATTGGTTAAGAAGAAAGATGGTAGCATGAGGCTGTGTATAGATTACCGTCAGCTGAATAAAGTGACGATAAAGAATAGGTATCCACTTCCGAGAATTGATGACTTGATGGATCAGCTAGTGGGTGCCCGTGTGTTTAGTAAAATCGATTTGAGGTCAGGTTACCATCAGATCAAGGTGAAGGATGAAGATATGCAGAAGACGGCGTTTAGAACGCGTTATGGTCACTATGAGTATAAGGTGATGCCGTTCGGTGTTACTAATGCACCTGGTGTATTTATGGAGTATATGAACAGAATTTTCCATGACTTTCTGGACAGATTTGTTGTTGTTTTTATTGATGATATTCTGATTTATTCTAAGACTGAAGAAGAGCATGCAGAGCATTTGAAGATTGTTTTGCAAGTGTTGAGAGAAAAGAAGTTGTATGCCAAGTTATCCAAATGTGAGTTCTGGTTAAGTGAAGTAAGTTTTCTTGGCCACATTATTTCTGGTAGTGGTATTGCGGTTGACCCGTCGAAAGTTGAAGCGGTATCGCAATGGGAGACTCCGAGGTCCGTTACAGAGATTAGAAGTTTTCTGGGCTTAGCAGGTTATTATCGAAGATTTATCGAAGGATTTTCGAAGTTGGCACTTCCTTTGACACAGTTGACCTGTAAGGGTAAAGTTTTTGTGTGGGATGCTAAGTGTGAGAATAGTTTCAATGAGTTGAAGCAACGGTTGACGACTGCTCCGATTTTGATTTTACCGAAGCCAGATGAACCTTTTGTTGTTTATTGTGATGCGTCCAAGTTGGGCTTAGGTGGTGTACTTATGCAGGATGGTAAGGTGGTAGCTTATGCTTCGAGACAATTGAGGATACATGAGAAGAACTATCCTACACATGATTTAGAGTTGGCTGCTGTAGTTTTTGTGTTAAAAATTTGGAGGCATTATTTGTACGGTTCCAGATTTGAGGTGTTCAGTGATCATAAGAGTTTGAAATATTTGTTTGATCAGAAAGAGTTGAATATGAGGCAGAGAAGATGGCTCGAATTGTTAAAGGACTATGATTTTAGTTTGAATTACCATCCGGGTAAAGCCAATGTTGTTGCAGATGCCTTGAGCAGAAAGACGTTGCACATGTCTGCTATGATGATAAAAGAGTTCGAGTTACTTGAGCAATTTAGAGACTTGAGCTTAGTATGTGAATTGGCACCTCAGAGCGTGCAGTTGGGTATGTTGAAGATCAATAATGAATTCTTGAACAGTATCAAGGAAGCGCAAGAAGCTGATGTTAAGTTTGTAGACTTGATGGTTGCTAGTAATGAAGCGGGAGATAGTGATTTCCAGGTTGATGATCAGGGTGTGTTAAGATTCCGAGGCAGAATTTGTATTCCTGATAATGACGAGTTGAAAAAGATGATTTTGGAAGAAAGTCACAGGAGTAGCTTAAGTATTCATCCGGGAGCTACAAAGATGTACCACGACTTGAAGAAGTTATTTTGGTGGTCTGGGTTGAAGTGAGATGTCGCGCAATTTGTTTATGCATGTTTAACTTGTCAGAAATCTAAAGTTGAACATCAGAAGTCTGCAGGATTGTTGACACCACTAGATGTACCAGAGTGGAAGTGGGATAGCATATCCATGGATTTTGTAACGAGCTTACCGAACACTCCGAAGGGGCATGATGCCATTTGGGTAGTTGTTGACAGGTTAACCAAGTCAGCACATTTTATTCCGATCAATATCAATTATCCAGTAGCTCAGTTGGCAGAGATTTATATTCATAATATTGTGAAGTTGCATGGTGTTCCATCAAGCATTGTGTCGGATAGAGATCCGAGGTTTACTTCAAGGTTTTGGAAGAGTTTGCAGGAGGCTTTGGGTTCTAAGTTGAAGTTGAGTTCGGCTTATCATCCTCAAACAGATGGTCAGTCGGAGAGGACGATTCAGTCGTTGGAAGATTTGCTCAGAGTATGTGTACTTGAGCAAGGTGGAGCTTGGGATAGTCATCTACCGTTGATTGAGTTCACGTACAACAATAGTTACCATTCGAGTATTGGTATGGCACCATTTGAAGCTTTGTATGGTCGGAGGTGTAGAACTCCGTTGTGTTGGTTTGAATCGGGAGAAAGTATAGTGTTGGGACCAGAATTAGTCCAGCAGACTACAGAGAAAGTTAAGCTGATAAGAGAACAGATGAAAGCGTCGCAGAGTCGGCAAAAGAGTTACCATGACAAGCGTAGAAAGGAACTTGAGTTTCAAGAGGGTGATCATGTGTTCTTGAGAGTCACTCCCATGACAGGTGTAGGTCGTGCGTTGAAGTCGAAGAAGTTGACTCCGAAGTTTATTGGTCCTTATCAGATATCGGAGAGGATTGGGCCAGTGGCATATCGAATAGGTTTGCCACCACATCTTTCGAATCTGCATGATGTGTTTCATGTGTCGCAGCTGCGGAAGTATGTAGCGGATCCTTCGCATGTTATACCAAGGGATGACGTGCAAGTTAGAGACAACCTTACGGTAGAGACTTTACCATTGAGGATTAATGATCGTAAGGTGAAGAAGTTGAGAGGCAAGGAGATACCTCTGGTGAGAGTTGTTTGGGGTGGAGTAACTGGTGAAAGCTTGACTTGGGAGCTGGAGAGTAAGATGCTAGAGTCTTATCCTGAGTTGTTTGCTTGAGGTAATATTTCGAGGACGAAATTCTTTAAGTGGGGGGGAGTTGTAACGCCCTAGTTGTCGATTATTTTATTTCAATTGATTTTAGTAAGTTTATGTGATTTTAAATAAATTATGTCGATTTTTGGTGTGTTATATATTTTATTATATAGTTATTTTGATTATTTAATTAAAATAGGCAAGAATTATAATTATTAGAAGGTTGGGGATTAAAATGAATTATTTAATAATTTAATAGGAGTTAATTAGAATTAAGGAGAAGTTAATAGGTATTAATAAGGGAAGAAAGAGTCAGAACCATTTTCACGTAGAAACAGTGAGAAAACAAGAAAAGGGGAAAAACCTAGAAGAAGAGAGAAGAAGCAAGAGGAGAGAAGAACGCTGCTTTTAATTCAGGAAGATAATCTAAGGTAAGGGTGAGACTAACTCTCAACTTTAGGTTCTTAATTCGTTGATGAATGTGGAGTTGTTAGGGTTAATGAATTGAATTAGGTTAATGATGAATTGATGTTAATAACTTGATTAATTCATGTAATTGTTGTTGTTTAATGCTGTTCTGATGTTAGAATGCATAGGGATGATGAAATTCATCAAAATTGAGCCTTTAGGTGTTAAATTTGGGGTTTAGGGTTGAAAAGTAGAAGTCTGTTCGTACAGTTCGTAGTTCTGCCTATCGCCGTTCGCAACGGCGAGTAAACCCGCTCGCCAGGCGAGCAGTGCCTGTGTAGCTCGCCACAGCGAGCAGTCCCACTCGCGAGGCGAGTAGTGAAACACCCGTAGCTCGCCACAGCGAGCAGATGCACTCGCCATGGCGAGTTGCTTAATTAAAAAGTTGTTAATTGTCTTAATGAGGTTTTTGGGCAGATTTTTATATCAATTTGAGTGCCTTAATATGTTTAGGGATGAATGACACCTTTTTACAGAATTAAATTTGGGTTTTGGGAACTTAAAAATGAAGATTTTAGGTGAAAAATGTCAAAAATGCCGAGAGCAACCACTTTTGCTCGCCTTGAGCTCGCCCCCAACTCGCCCCGGCGAGGAGCTCAATTTTGTGAACTCGCCACGGCGAGTAATGCTGTAGGTTACCTAATTGTTGGATTTTTGTTGTGTGGCTTTGTTGTGCCCCTTTGTTGTGTCCTATCAGTTGAATTGGAGTCTTATGCCATAGTTGATTATGCATATAGTAGTTGTTGTTGCTGTCGTTGGGTTGTATGTAGATATACACCATTGAGTCCATTTCATACTCATACCATTGTTGAGGGCTTATGCCCTGGAGTGTTTACACTCAATCGTTGAGGGCTTATGCCCTGGAGTGTTTATCACTCAATTGTTGAGGGCTTATGCCCTGGAATGTTATTTCATTCAACCGTTGGGGGCTCATGCCCCGGAATGCTTAGCATTCAACGCGCGTAAAATGGTACCACATGCATTTGCATTGGTCGCATTGTTGTTGTCGTCGTCGTCGTTGTTGTTGTCGTCGTTGGTTGAGTCGTCGGTGTCGTAGTTAATGATGTTGTTGGATTGTTTAAAATATAAACTGACAGTTGTTTATTGCTTTATTGCTGTTGTTGAATTTAATTGATGAATTATGTTATCTATTGTTGCTTGTGAATCTCACCCCTTCTGCTGGAATTGCCGCCTCGTGGGCAAGTGCAGGTAACGAAGATTAGTAGAGATGTCGGCTCAAGTGTCTTAGGGCTCTGATACGTAACGGGACGGGAATTTGTTGCTTGTTTTCTCTTTCCTTACGTATTAATTTTGATTTATGAAACTTTTGATGAGGCCTGCGTGCCAAAGATTATTTAGCTGTTTTAAATTAATTCCGCTGCGAAGTTTGAAGGTTGATTTTTATTGACTGATTTATTGGAGAATAATTATTCATTCGGTATTTTTGGAGATTTTATTTGAACGAAAAAATGTAGCATTCCGTTTTTGGTGAAAAACTCTGATTTAATTTGTTAATTAATATGTTTGGGAGAACGGGGTGTTACATTAGGCACATATGTTGTTGTCGTAGACGTTGTCGAGTTGTATGCAGATATACACTAGTGAGTCCATTCATACTCATACCTTGCTGAGGGCTCATGCCCTAGAGTGTTTTCACTCAACCGTTGAGGGCTTATGCCCTGGAGTGTTTAACACTCAATCGTTGAGGGGTTATGCCCTGGAATGTTATTTCATTCAATTGTTGGGGGCTTATGCCCCGGAATGCTTAGCATTCAACGCGCGTAAAATGGTACCACATGCATTTGCATTAGTCGCATTGTTGTCATTGTAGCTGTTGTCGTTGTTGTTGTTGTAGGTTGAGTTATCAGTGTCGTTGTCGATGATGTTGTTGAATTGTTCATTATAATTGATAATTGATTATTCATTATACTGATGTTGTTGAATTTAATTGATGAATTATGATATCTATTGTTGTTTGTGAATCTCACCCCTTCTGCTGGAATTGCCGCCTTGTGGGCAAGTGCAGGTAACGAAGATTAGTAGAGATGTCGGCTCAAAGTGTCTTAGGGCTCTGATACGTAACGGGACGGGAATTGTTGCTTGTTTTCTCTTTCCTTACGTATTAATAATGATTTATGAAACTTTTGATGAGGCCTGCGTGCCAAAGACTTGTTTAGTTGTTTTAAACTAATTCTGCTGCGAAGTTTTGGAGTTAATTATTATTGACTATTTTATTGGTGAATATTTATTCATCCGTTAATTTGGAGATTTTATTTGAATGAAAATGTAGCATTCCGTTTTTGGTGAAAAACTCTGATTTAATTTGTTAATTAATAATTGTTGGGCGAACGGGGTGTTACAATTGGTATCAGAGCAGGTCGGTCCGTCCGGCCAAGTAGTAGAGTCGAGTCGAGCCTAGTAGAGTTGTGTGAACATTTTTTATTGTCCTTGTTGTCCTGATTGGTTATTGTTGTGTAGAATCTTTGAGGTTGATCTTGTATGTTTTCCGTTGACGGGTATGGATGTAATCCTTGGTATGAACTGGTTGGAATACAACTATGTCCATATAGATTGTTTTAGTAAGACAGTACGTTTCTCTTCCGCTGAAGAAGAGAGTGGAGCAGAATTTTTATCTACTAAGCAGCTGAAGCAGTTAGGATGTGATGGAAACTTGATGTTCTCCTTGATGGCGTATTTGTTAGTGGAGAATCAAGCAGTGATTGATAGCCTACCAGTCGTGAATGAATTCCCAGAAGTTTTTCCTGATGAGATTCCCGATGTGCCGCCAGAAAGGGAAGTTGAATTTTCAATTGATCTTGTTCCGGGTACGAAGCCTGTGTCGATGGCTCCTTACCGTATGTCAGCAGCTGAGTTGGCAGAGTTGAAGAAGCAGTTGGAAGACCTACTTGATAAGAAGTTTGTAAGACCGAGTGTTTCACCTTGGGGAGTGCCGGTGTTGCTGGTTAAGAAGAAAGATGGTAGCATGAGGCTGTGTATAGATTACCGTCAGCTGAATAAAGTGACGATAAAGAATAGGTATCCACTTCCGAGAATTGATGACTTGATGGATCAGCTAATGGGTGCCCGTGTGTTTAGTATAATCGATTTGAGGTCAGGTTACCATCAGATCAAGGTGAAGGATGAAGATATGCAGAAGACGGCGTTCAGAACGCGATATGGTCACTATGAGTATAAGGTGATGCCGTTCGGTGTTACTAATGCACCTGGTGTATTTATGGAGTATATGAACAGAATTTTCCATGACTTCCTGGATAAATTTGTTGTTGTTTTTATTGATGATATTCTGATTTATTCTAAGACTGAAGAAGAGCATGTAGAGCATTTGAAGATTGTTTTGCAAGTGTTGAAAGAAAAGAAGTTGTATGCCAAGTTATCCAAATGTGAGTTCTGGTTAAGTGAAGTAAGTTTTCTTGGCCACATTATTTCTGGTAGTGGTATTGCGGTTGACCCGTCGAAAGTTGAAGCGGTATCGCAATGGGAGACTCCGAGGTCAGTTACAGAGATTAGAAGTTTTCTGGGCTTAGCAGGTTATTACCGCAGATTTATCGAAGGATTTTCGAAGTTGGCACTTCCTTTGACACAGTTGACCTGTAAGGGTAAGGCTTTTGTGTGGGATACTAAGTGTGAGAATAGTTTCAATGAGTTGAAGCAACGGTTGACGACTGCTCCGATTCTAATTTTACCGAAGTCAGATGAACCTTTTGTTGTGTATTGTGATGCGTCCAAGTTGGGCTTAGGTGGTGTACTTATGCAGGATGGTAAGGTGGTGGCTTATGCTTCGAGACAGTTGAGGATACATGAGAAGAACTATCCTACACATGATTTAGAGTTGGCTGCTGTAGTTTTTGTGTTAAAAATTTGGAGGCATTATTTGTACGGTTCCAGATTTGAGGTGTTTAGTGATCATAAAAGTTTGAAGTATTTGTTTGATCAGAAGGAGTTGAATATGAGGCAGAGAAGATGGCTCGAGTTGTTGAAGGACTATGATTTTAGCTTGAATTACCATCCGGGTAAAGCTAATGTGGTTGCAGATGCCTTGAGCAGAAAGACGTTGCACATGTCTGCTATGATGATGAAGGAGTTCGAGTTACTTGAGCAATTTAGAGACTTGAGCTTAGTTTGTGAATTGGCACCTCAGAGCGTACAGTTGGGTATGTTGAAGATTAATAACGAATTCTTGAACAGTATCAAGGAAGCGCAGAAAGCTGATGTTAAGTTTGTAGACTTGATGGTTGCTAGTAATGAAGCGGAAGATAGTGATTTCCAGGTTGATGATAAAGGTGTGTTAAGATTTCGAGGCAGAATTTGTATTCCTGATGACGATGAGTTGAAAAAGTCGATTTTGGAAGAAAGTCACAGGAGTAGTTTAAGTATTCATCCGGGAGCTACGAAGATGTATCACGACTTGAAGAAATTGTTTTGGTGGTCTGGATTGAAGCGAGATGTCGCGCAGTTTGTTTATGCATGTTTGACTTGTCAGAAATCTAAAGTTGAACATCAGAAGCCTGCAGGGTTGTTGACACCATTAGATGTGCCAGAATGGAAGTTGGATAGCATATCCATGGATTTTGTAACGAGCTTACCGAATACTCCGAAGGGGCATGATGCCATTTGGGTAGTTGTTGACAGGTTAACAAAGTCAGCACATTTTATTCCGATCAATATCAATTATCCAGTAGCTCAGTTGGCAGAGATTTACATTCATAATATTGTGAAGTTGCATGGTGTTCCATCAAGCATTGTGTCGGATAGAGATCCGAGGTTTACTTCAAGGTTTTGGAAGAGTTTGCAGGAGGCTTTGGGTTCTAAGTTGAAGTTGAGTTCGGCTTATCATCCTCAAACAGATGGTCAGTCGGAGAGGACGATTCAGTCGTTGGAAGATTTACTAAGAGTATGTGTACTTGAGCAAGGTGGAGCTTGGGATAGTCATCTACCGTTGATTGAGTTCACGTACAACAACAGTTACCATTCGAGTATTGGTATGGCACCATTTGAAGCTTTGTATGGTCGGAGGTGTAGAACTCCGTTGTGTTGGTTTGAATCGGGAGAAAGTATAGTGTTGGGACCGGAATTAGTCCAGCAGACTACAGAGAAGGTCAAGTTGATAAGAGAGCAGATGAAAGCGTCGCAGAGTCGGCAGAAGAGTTACCATGACAAGCGTAGAAAGGAACTTGAGTTTCAAGAGGGTGATCATGTGTTCTTGAGAGTCACTCCCATGACAGGTGTAGGTCGTGCGTTGAAGTCGAAGAAGTTGACTCCGAAGTTTATTGGTCCTTATCAGATATCGGAGAGGATTGGGCCAGTGGCATATCGAATAGGTTTGCCACCACATCTTTCGAATCTTCATGATGTGTTTCATGTGTCGCAGTTGCGGAAGTACGTAGCGGATCCTTCGCATGTTATACCAAGGGATGACGTGCAGGTTAGAGACAACCTTACGGTGGAGACTTTACCGTTGAAGATTGATGATCGTAAGGTGAAGAAGTTGAGAGGCAAGGAGATACCTCTGGTGAGAGTTGTCTGGGGTGGAGTAACTAGTGAAAGCTTGACTTGGGAGCTGGAGAGTAAGATGCTAGAGTCTTATCCTGAGTTGTTTGCTTGAGGTAATATTTCGAGGACGAAATTCTTTAAGTGGGGGAGAGTTGTAACGCCCTAGTTGTTATTTATTTAATTTCAGTTGATTTTAATAAGTTTATGTAATTTTAAATAATTTATGTTTATTTTTGGTGTGTTATATATTTTATTATATGATTGTTTTGAATTATTTAATTAAAATAGGTGAGAATTATAATTATTAGAAGGTTGGGGATTAAAATGAATTATTTAATAATTTAATAGGAGTTAATTGGAATTAAGGAGAAGTTAATAGGTATTAATAAGGGAAGAAAGAGTCAGAATCAGTTTTCACGTAGAAACAGTGAGAAAACAAGGAAAGGGGGAAAAACCTAGAAGAAGAGAGAAGAAGCAAGAGGAGAGAAGAACGCTGCTTTTAATTCAGGAAGATAATCTAAGGTAAGGGTGAGACTAACTTTCAATGATTATAGTTTACATAATTTTGAAATTGAATTTAACATGTTTTGTTGAAAATTGTTGTGGAGAAATTACGTTTTTAAGTTAAACTAGAATTGTCAAAAACATAGGTAATCCGTTGAATTGATGTAAAAAGTGATGTTTAGGTTGTAGATTATCAGTAGGCAATGTTTCCTAACAATTTTGGGATTTGGGATGTCGAAATTTGGGTTTTTGGGTGAAAAATGGTGTAAAAATCGTAACAACAGGGGAAAACTCGCTAGAAACTCGCTATTGGCGAAATCTGTCTGGAACATTTTCGCTATTAGCCAGTATTTCGCTATTAGCGAAATTGCACTGTGACAGCTTTCTCTGTTTCGCGTTCTTGCGTCTTTTTAACCCGTTTCTGTTTTGAACTAGCTTTCGGTGTAAACATGAAAGTTGTAGATAACTGAGTTAGCTTTCTAATGGCCTTGGTTTGACGTGTAAAGGATTTTTAGATTTTGAGTTATGATGAAAATAGTCCAAGTGGGTACTTAATAAAATCTTAAGAAAACTTAGCATAACTAATTCTGAGTTAGTCCAAAACTTATGGTTGGTTTCCCAACTTCAAACTTAGGTATTAGAGATTTAGTTGAAGTGTTTTATGAGTATTTGACTTATGGCTTATTGATCACACTTGCTTCTTTTTGAAGAATGTTTTGGTCTGATAGGAATGTAGTTGATTAATGTATATGTGTTATGTTGATGAATTCTGTCGTAAGAGTTGTTGTGTCAGATTTTGACTAAGTTATGGAGTGTGTCCTAAATGATTAGGCACATATGTTGTTGTCATAGACGTTGTCCAGTTGTATGCAGATATACACTAGTGAGTCCATTGATACTCATACCTTGCTGAGGGCTCATGCCCTGGAGTGTTTTCACTCAACCGTTGAGGGCTTATGCCCTGGAGTGTTTAACACTCAATCGTTGAGGGCTTATGCCCTGGAATGTTATTTCATTCAATTGTTGGGGGCTTATGCCCCGGAATGCTTAGCATTCAACGCGCGTAAAATGGTACCACATGCATTTGCATTAGTCGCATTGTTGTCGTTGTAGCTGTTGTCGTCGTTGTTGTTGTAGGTTGAGTTGTCAGTGTTGTTGTCGATGATGTTGTTGAATTGTTCATTATAATTGATAATTGATTATTCATTATACTGATGTTGTTGAATTTAATTGATGAATTATGATATCTATTGTTGTTTGTGAATCTCACCCCTTCTGCTGGAATTGCCGCCTTGTGGGCAAGTGCAGGTAACGAAGATTAGTAGAGATGTCGGCTCAAAGTGTCTTAGGGCTCTGATACGTAACGGGACGGGAATTGTTGCTTGTTTTCTCTTTCCTTACGTATTAATAATGATTTATGAAACTTTTGATGAGGCCTGCGTGCCAAAGACTTGTTTAGTTGTTTTAAACTAATTCCGCTGCGAAGTTTTGGAGTTAATTATTATTGACTATTTTATTGGAGAATATTTATTCATCCGTTAATTTGGAGATTTTATTTGAATGAAAATGTAGCATTCCGTTTTTGGTGAAAAACTCTGATTTAATTTGTTAATTAATAATTGTTGGGCGAACGGGGTGTTACACTCTCTGACAGCATTTCCAGTTTCGCGTTCTTGTGTCTTTTTCACACGTTTCTGTTTTGAATTAGCTTTCGGTGTAAACATGAAAGTTGTAGATAATTGAGTTAGCTTTCTAATGGCCTTGGTTTGACGTGTAAAATATTTTTAGATTTTGAGTTATGACGAAAATAGTCCAAGAGGGTATTAAAAAAAATTAAAGAAAACTTAGCATAACTAATTCTGAGTTAGTCCAAAACTTATGGTTGGTTTCCCAACTTCAAACTTAGGTATTGGGGATTTAGTTGAAGTGTTTTATGAGTATTTGGCTTATGCCTTATTGATCACCCTTGCTTGTTTTTGAAGAATGTTTTGGTCTGATATGAATGTAGTTGATTAATGTATGTGTGTTATGTTGATGAATTCTGTCGTAAGAGTTGTTGTGTCAGATTTTGACTAAGTTGTGGAGTGTGTCATAAATGATTAGGCACATATGTTGTTGTCGTAGATGTAGTTTTAGTTGTATGTTGATATACACAAGTCGAGTCGAATTTGCATACTCATAACTGTTGGGGGCTTATGCTCTGGAATGCTTAGCATTCACACCCGTTGGGGGCTTATGCCCTGGAATGTTTATCATTCACCTGTTGGGGGCTTATGCCCTGGGATGCTTTAACCATCCAACTGTTGGGGGCTTATGCCCTGGAATGCTTAGCATTCAACGCGCGTAAAATGGTACCACATGCATAATGCATTTGTCGTTGTCGATGTCGCATTGTTGTAGTCGTTGTCGTCGGTCATGTCGTGGGTGTTCATTGATGATAATGACATTGTTGTTGCTGTTGTTTAATGTTGTTGAAGATAATTATGTTGCTATACATGTGTACATTTATTCACATTACATATGAATTGAATAATGTCTGTTGTAAGATGTTGTTGTTTCATTGATTTGATGAATTATATATATTTATTATTGATCGTGTATCTCACCCCTTCTGCTTGAAAACGTTGTCTTCCCTATGGGTAACTTGCAGGTAACAAAGATTAGTAGGATGATTGGCTCTGTGTTTAGGGCTCTGATACATATTAGGATGGGGGATCGTCGCGATGTTTTCCTTTCATTCCTTTATGTATCAAACTTCGATTATGTTGTTGAATTTTCATGTCGTTGAATAATGATGACTTTTGTTGGGGCTTTTGTGCCAAGATAATTGTTGAGGTTGAATTATGTTTTTAAACGAAATTTTCCGCTGCAGTATAATGAGACTTTCAATGTGGAATAATAAATAGTATAATTTCTATTTATGAGATTTTGAAAAGTAGTGTAATACTCCGTTGTTGAATTACTCTGATATAATTATATTTATTATTACGCGTTTGGGAGAACGGGGTGTTACACAAAACGCGGTGCACACGAACCGATGTGCTCCTTCGGATATGGAGTCTTAAGACGGTGTAAGTCCGACCACATGTCGTTGTGCACTTGGTCTTGTGACCGGTCCATAACAATCACTAACATTCTTAATTATTTATTACACGGAAAATTAAGTAGAGTGTGATAAGATAAGCATGTTAGAGACAAATAATTTTCTGAAAAGCATCAAAGTTTATAAATTTCATAAGCATATATTAATAATATTAAAATAAAACTAAAAATGTATAGAGAAATAGTTATTAACTAGTGCTTTTAAAATATATTTTTTATATGGTATCTTTTAAATAAAATATTTAATACAAAATATTATATAGATTACGACTTAAATTTATATATATTTTTTTATCTTTAGTTGCATATTTTATATTTTTATTGCTATTACTTTTTTTTGAATGGATTGTTATTACTTGTATGGTCAAAATTTATATTAAAGTAGGCAAACGTGTTTGTTGAATTAAAATCAACTTGTTATATTTAAATAATTTATGTAATATAATTATCTTAATGATTAACTATAACAACATTCATATCAATTCGTCATTTGTAGATTTCAAATACTATACTCAACATTTAGTAATATTTTAAAGTGCTTATCAAACATTGATAGAATCAATAGAAGAAATATCAAGTTTATTATGAAATTTTATTAAAATTATTAGACTTTTTTTAGTCAATAATATAAAATATATTTTTGTACAGTCGATAACTTTTGTTTCGATGGTTGGGCTGACGAAAGTAAATGTTTACATTGATGTTATAATCATAATAACCCTACTCATATTTTTTTTAGACAAATGGAGTGCAACTTCTTATGCAAAAAAATCTAAACAAAAACTGTGGGCAAATTCCAAACATCAAAAAGAGTAAATAACAAGAAAATAAAAGGCAAAAAAATCAAAAGAAAAAGAGAAAAAAGTATTATCTTTTGAAAAAATAATTCTCTTTATAATTACTTCTAGAATAATTTAATTTCTCATCACATAAAAAATATACTAAATTCTATAACATATTAATTTAGTATTATCTTTTGAAGTAATAAATACTCACGCCTTTCCATCTTCATTGTCGATTTTCAGAAGAAAAAAATTCATATTTCTTTGTTATTTTCAACATTCTATTAAACATTAACAATTGTTTGTCAACAATACTCCTAATTATTTACCGTAGAGAATGAAGTAAGTGAAATGGAACAATACATGTAACGCCCTAGTTGTTATTTATTTATTTTCGGTTGATTTTTAATAAGTTTATATGATTTAAATGATTTATGTTGATTTTATGGTGTTTTATATTTTATTACATGATTATTTGATAATTTAATTGAATAGGTGAGAAATAATATTATTTGAAGTTTTGGAGGTTAAAAAGATAGTATGACTTTTTTTAAATTAGAAATAATATAGAATTATTATTTATTTAGAATTAAGGGGGTTAATGAGAATTAATAGTAATAAAAGGGAGTTTAATGAAATAGGAGAGGTTTTGGTTTTAGTAAAAAGAAAGAAAAGTCAGAACAAACATTTTAAACGTACAATTGAAAAAGAAAGAGAGAGTTTTGAGAGAAAGAGGAGAAAAACCAAGAGGCTAGGAGAAGAGCTAGGAAGGGATCAAAATTTGCTGTAGGCTTTCAATCTTGCTGAATTAAGGTAAGGGTGGGATTCCTTTCACTAATACTGTATATAATTCTGAAAATTTGTGAATTGAGGTGTTCTTGGTTTTCTAGGTTTTAGAAGTTTTGTGTAATTTCTAAAATGGATGAATTGTGTTGTTGATTGCCTATTTCAGTGTTGTTTTGTTGCCTATGTTGTATATTGAACCCATAAACATCTGTGCTTACACGTTTTGGGTAATTAGGGATCAAAATTGGGTTTTTGGATGATTTAGGGTTAGAGAATTTGAGGATTTACCCTGCCCAGACAACCGTTCGCTTAAGCGAACTTCCCGTCGCTTAAGCGACCATTCAACGTAGATGCCCAGAACTTAGTTGAGGTTGTTCGCTTGAGCGAGCCTTCAGCAAACTCGTAAGCGAAGTCACCCTCCCTCTCGGAGTTTTGCTCGCTTAAGCGAAGAGGCCCTCGCTTAAGCGAAGAAGGCTTTTAACAGCCGCATTGTGACCTTGGTTCAAACTTAAGGAGGCCTGTCCGGGTACTCCAAAATGCTTAGGTTGAGCTGTATAACCCCTGATTAAGTACTAAACCTTATAGAAACTTCTTGTTGCTTGAAAATGAATGATTTAAGTGAAATTGTGCACTATTTGGTGAACCTTGTTGCAAGGACTTGGTCGAGTCCTATTCAGTTGTAGTCGTACGGTATGTCATAGTTGATTATGCATGCTAGATGTTGATGTTGTTGTCGAGTTGTATTCAGGTATACACTATTGAGTCCATTTCATACTCATACCTTGTTGAGGGCTCATGCCCTGGAGTGTTTTCACTCAACCGTTGAGGGCTTATGCCCTGGAGTGTTTATCACTCAATCGTTGAGGGCTTATGCCCTGGAATGTTATTTCATTCAAACCGTTGGGGGCTTATGCCCCGGAATGCTTAGCATTCAACACGCGTAAAATGGTACCACATGCATAATGCATTTGTCGTTGTCGATGTCGCATTGTCGTAGTCGTTGTCGTCGGTCATGTCGTTGGTGTTCATTGCTGATAATGACATTGTTGTTGTTGTTGTTTAATGTTGTTGAAGATAATTATGTTGCTATTACATATGTGTATATTTATTCACATTACATATGAATTGAATGATGCCTGTTGTAAGACGTTGTTGTTTCATTGATTTGATGGATTATATATATATATATTTATTATTGATCGTGTATCTCACCCCTTCTGCTGGAATTGCCGCCTTGTGGGCAAGTGCAGGTAACGAAGATTAGTAGAGATGTCTGCTCAAGTGTCTTAGGGCTTTGATACGTAACGGGATGGGATTATGTTGCTTGTTTTCTCTTTCCTTACGTAATAATTTTGATTTAATGAAACCTTTGATGAGGCCTGTGTGCCAAGGATTTATTCAGTTGTTTTAAATTAATTCCGCTGCGAAGTTTTGAAGTTAATTATTATTGACTAATTTATTGGAGAATATTTATTCATCCGTTAATTTTGGAGAATTTATTTGAATGAAAATGTAGCATTCCGTTTTTGGTGATAAACTCTGATTTAATTTGTTAATTAATACTGATGGGAGAACGGGGTGTTACAATACATACTAAGAGTATTAAAAAAATATAAACATTTTATCAAAAATAATAATATTTATTAGTTATTTTGGTGTGTGTAAATAAGCATAAAGCAAAAAAAAAACATATGATTACCATTTACAACTACTTTATTCATTGGAAAGGTAAGACAATGTCACACAATAACTGTAAATTTAAAGCTAAAATTAAATTTAATGTGATATCAACAAAGTCTACCCACAGAAAACATCAATTTTTAAACTTCATAGTTTCTCTTGTTAATTTATAGTTAAAATTTAAAAACAAAACACCGACATGGCGTTGGGAATTGCTCAAAAGATCATTGTTTCGAGAGAGTTGGTAAAACAACACTTCCCAATGAAAAAATATCATTTAATAGGTTGTTCAAACCATATGAAAAAGTGGAAAATTCATTGTCACCTCGAGGATAAGCCTCATAGAGGGATTAAACCATTGGATATCTTAGACCACGTACTAGTGATCAAAGATCCAAATTACGTAGGGTTAGCAAAAAAAAGTAAAAGGTGAGAAAAAGACAAAAAAGATTAAATGAAATGAAACGAGATGATGAGGTGGAAAATAAGAAAAAAATAAATAAAGCAAATTAAAAGCGAATAATTTCTATACAATGAACCAAGTTCACAATATTTTCAAGTAACGGACGTTAGTGGTTTTCATTCAACATAGGAAAGGAATCCGGAAGCTATGTGCGTAACTGCACTGTAATGGGGCGTTGATGGAAGTTTTTACTTATTTAGATTTATTTCATGTTGTCAATTTACCTCTAAATATTGTTGTATAAAAACTTTTGGTTTTTTGTTGTGGGTGTTACTTTTATAATATTGGATTTTTGTGGTTTTTATTATATATTGTTGTTGTTGTTTTTAATTTCCATTTTCTTACTAGTGTTAGTGAGAAAATAGTTAGCTAGTTGTTATGATGGGTTTTCAAAGGTTTTTACTTGATTAAATGAGAGATATACATTGCAACAGGGGTTTTATGATTTGAAGACTAAAGCGGAAGTGTCACAAAAAGAAGGGATAAGATTTTAACATTTTTTAATTTATAACCTAGTACTCAAAATGCTAGATGAAGTTTATAAGGTCAATTTGACACCAAGTGATGTAACCCTTGAGGGTGAAAAAATTTCACCCTTGTATAGGCGAGCATAGCTCGTAATTGTCATTGGGTTATCCAGCGTGTAATTAGGGGTGGAGCAGGACACGCTTAGGGTGATCCTTGCATGAGAGAGCTCATGTGAAACGCGGTGGACACGAACCGATGTGCTCCTTCGGATATTGAGTCTTAAGACGGTGTAAGTCCGACCACATGTCGTTTTGCACTTGGTCTTGCGACCGGTCCATAACAATCACTAACATTCTTAATTATTTATTACAAGGAAAATTAAGTAGTGTGTGATAAGATAAGCATGTTAGAGACAAATAATTTTCTGAAAAGCATCAAAGTTTATAAATTTCATAAGCATATATTAATAATATTAAAATAAAACTAAAAATGTATAGAGAAATAGTTATCAACTAGTGCTTTTAAAATATATTTTTTATATGGTATCTTTTAAATAAAATATTTAATACAAAATATTATATAGATTACGACTTAAATTTAAATATTTTTTTTTATCTTTAGTTGCATATTTTATATTTTTATTGCTATTACTTTTTTTGAATGGATTGCTATTACTTGTATGGTCAAAATTTATGTTAAAGTAGTCAAACGTGTTTGTTGAATTAAAATCAACTTGTTATATTTAAATAATTTCTATATGGACCGTCATAATAATTTCCTAATTAGCTATGAGGGTCCTTCCTAAAGGACTCCAACGCTTACGAAGATATAAATCACTTCGCCTTGTCCCAAGACTCGTGCTTGTTGGGCTATGGACCGTCATAATAATTTCTTAATTAGCTAGGAGGGTCCTTCCTAAAGGACTCCTACGCTTGCCAAGATATAAATCACTTCGCCTTGTCCCAAGACTCGTGCTTGTTGGGCTATGGACCGTCATAATATTCCTAGGAGCCTTAAGGACCTACAGAAGGGCCTGAAGACCCCCCCCCCCCCCCCCAGAGGCCTTAGCGCCCTCCAGAAGAGTTATAAGGTCTAGGGCGCGTCCTTTCCAGGGCGCCGCCTCAAGTGGCTTCTAGAACCCGCCAAATATGCTAAAATACCCCCCATGGCTTGGGGACCAAGCCATGGAAACCCAAGCCCATAGCAGGCTATAAATACAACCCTTGAGATCATTCTCAAGGCATCCAATAATCAGTCTAACCCTAATAGACAGAGAAAACCCTAGTATTCACTACTCGTACTTTTTGCAAGTACAGTTGGCGCCGTCTGTGGGAAGAGGTAAAACTAACCTTGACCACGTTTCTGAATCGCATATCGTGATTTGGAAACCCTAAACCTAGAAGCCTACCGGCGATATCTAAAAACAATAGCCAGCGATTACCAAACAAGTTTCGGCAATCAATTCGGGAGAATATCAATCCAACTTTGGCGATCAATTTGTCCAAACACGAGGTAATTTTGATTTTCTGGCTCCTTCAATCTTGGTAAAACTTTTGTTTAGAATTATTCATCCCTATCAACTTTGTTTGCTTGCGGTTCCAGTTTATTGTCAAAGTGAACTAGAATTTGACAAAAACCTATAAGCCTCTGTTAATAGTTTTAATAGATTGCCCAAAAATTGTTTGGTACTTGAGCAGCCGCTTTAATCACCCATATGTAGTTGAAAATTGCTTACTAGAAATACTAATTTGATTGGATATTATTATCATAATCAGCCTGCACAATAGTTCGATTAACGTGTTTTAGCTAAATGCTATTAAACTCATTACATATTAATCAGGCTAGTTTGTTTCACCACTTCAAATAATTATCTGTTAAATCGTTATTAGACACATAAACATACACGATAGCCTGTCACTAAAGAACAATTTGTTATTCTAAACATGTTTGTTTTGATTTATTCATTTTTTACACACTATTAGTTTTCTTCTAGAAATCATCATAATATGTGGAACTCGAAATTCTTTAGCAGTACATGAAAATTACTACTCTAAAGTAACATCAACATAATATTGGAGATTCTGACTTATTTAACTACTTGTGATGTGTATTTGATTTGGCCGACTTCAATATATTTCACAAAACGCCCCTGGACCTAGCGGTGATCTCGAAAAGACGAAAATACGATGATCGGGGAAGACCAAACCAAACATCAGGTCTCAAAATCTAGACGACGACGTACTCTCTCGAAGTGATTCTTCCATCACGAAGCAATTCTTTTTTGAAGGAAGGAATATCAGGTTCTATATTTTTTGAGAGAATATACTATTTGATATATTTTGAGAAAATATTCTATTTAGATTTAAAGAAAAGTTTACTGCCCCAATATATTTTGAGAAGATATATTTACTCTTTTTTATTTGAAGAAAAATTTATGTTCAATATATTTGAGAAAATATATTTACAATTTAAGATTTGAAGAGAATTTATTGTCGTATATATTTTGAGAAGATGTATTTACACTTTTGGATTTGAAGAAAATTTTAATTTTAGCATCAGTATACTTTGAGAAAATATTTACACTTTTGGATTTGAAGAAAATTTTAGCATCAGTATACTTTGAGAAAATATTTACACTTTTGGATTTGAAGAAAATTTTATGATCAATATATTTTGAGACAATATATATTGCTTGATTTAAAAAAAAAAAAATTATCGTCTAATATATTTTGAGAAAATATATTATTTGATTTGAAGAACATATTTTGAGAAAATATACTATTTGATTTGAAGAACATATTTTGAGAAAATATAATACTTGATTCAGAAAGAATTTATTGTCAAATATAGTTTTAAGGAAATATATTCTTT
This sequence comes from Medicago arabica, assembly GCA_946800305.1. Lineage (NCBI taxonomy): Eukaryota > Viridiplantae > Streptophyta > Magnoliopsida > Fabales > Fabaceae > Medicago > Medicago arabica. Next base: position 9,615,652 of record OX326964.1, read on the forward strand.
GATTTGAAGAAATTTTATGTTCAACATATTTTGGGAAGATATATTGTTTAATTAGAAAGAATTTATTGAAGAACATATTTTGAGAAAATATATTATTTGATTTGAAGAACATATTTTGAGAAAATATATTATTTGATTTGAAGAACATATTTTATGAAAATATACTATTTGATTGATTTGATGAAAATTTATGTTCAATATATTTGGAGACTATATTTCCACCTTTTGATTCGAAGAGAACTTCTTGCCCAATATATTTTGAGAAAATATATTATTGTAACCTTAATTTCGAAGGATCTTATCAATGTTGTTTATTTTACAATTGTTTGTTGGTGCATATACATCATATGTGGACAATAAGTCTTATAGACAAATTAGCTTTAAATTAATTTGTTTCACTTGATATTAATTTTCGTTGGGCGATTCAATTACAATGTAATGAAGAAAGAGTGATAAGTAAAACACAAGACATAGGACTAAGTTATTAAAGCAAAACTACTCTAGGTACCCGGTGACACAAGTGAAGTGTAGTATTGATAAAAGGTCACATAGAAGGGATTCTGTCAAGGAAAGCCTTGGTATTTAAGTGGTCCAGGTGACCCACCTCTCTTTCCTGGGAATCCCTTTCATGCACCATTTACTTTGCAAACTGAACTAAGTGCCTGAACTAACTGCTTAGTAAATGTAAATAATGGATTAATAGAGCCATGTAGAAGAATAAAGTTAAGTAGCAAACTCAGTCCTAATACATAGGAGAAGGTGAAGACATAGAAAATAATGCAATGAGTTAGTTAGTTCAGATTTAATAGGAGAACGATAAGTTAATGGGCGAGATATTTAAGAGGAGTACAGAGTATAAGCGAGCTAAATAAGGAAGACAAAGAGCAGTTAGTTCCCGCTGAATATAATTGCATATGATTAAAGACTTCTTTATTCATGATACTGATTACTTTGGAAGTGTGGAAGAATTGTTATATTTCAGATAAATCAAGGTTGGGATACTGACAATTCCGCAAATTTACAAAAGGAGCCAAACAGCACGCCATAATTAATTCAAGATGCGTGGAAGCAACGGTCCCGCCATTAAATTTTTTGAAGATGAAACACGAAGTGATTCTAAACCTTTTCTGTTTGTTATTTTGTTTAGGTGCTACTACTACAATATCCACAGGAATCTACAAATCGACTAGAAGCCGTAAGACCCAACTGGGCAGTGAAAACTCAACCCCAAGAGGGCTTTGAGATAGAAGCCGTAAGACGCCATGTAGCGCAGCCCTGTAAGACGCCACGTAGCGCAATCGTGTAAGACGCCATGTAGCGCAGCCCTGTAAGACGCCACGTAGCGCAGCCCTGTAAGACGCCACGTAGCGCAATCTTGTAAGACGCCATGTAGCGCAGCCCTGTAAGACGCCACGTAGCGCAGCCCTGTAAGTCGCCAAGTAGCGCAGCCCCGTAAGTCGCCACGTAGCGCAGCCCTGTAAGTCGCCACGTAGCGCAGCCCCTGTAAGTCGCCACGTAGCGCAGCCCTGTAAGACGCCACGTAGCGCAGCCCTGTAAGACGCCACGTAGCGCAGCCCTGTAAGACGCCTTGTAGCGCAATCTTGTAAGACGCCTTGTAGCGCAATCTTGTAAGACGCCATGTAGCGCAATTCAGACGACCCATGGAGGTTAACTGTATTTCGCCAAGTTGCGAAGTTTTAAAAGGAAAAAAGCCCATAATGCTAAATACAAATGTCACGACTACTGAAGGGTCAAGAAATCTACACCGTCCGGTCTACTTCGCAGATGCAGAATCCTCGCCAATATTTAAAGGAAGGTCCGTCTCGCCCCTCAAAAGGACGAGGCGAGTGATATCACGCCGTATCGTATCTTAAGAAACATATACTGAAGAAACTAGGCGGACAGTCCCATATGAAGCAAACTTTTTTCAATACGGAAGGGATCTACGACTTAGGGATAATACATATACCTTCAAAGCTATCAAACATATCAAGAATATTACGAGGGAATATCAAGATAATATAAATCACTTCGCCTTGTCCCAAGACTCGTGCTTGTTGGGCTATGGACCGTCATAATAATTTCCTAATTAGCTAGGAGGGTCCTTCCTAAAGAACTCCTACGCTTACCAAGATATAAATCACTTCGCCTTGTCCCAAGACTCGTGCTTGTTGTAACACCTCATTTTAATTCTATTATTTTAAATGATGTTTGAATATTGGTTATATGATTTTGCATGACTTATTTGATATATATATATGATTTTATGCGAAAATATATGATTCATGTGTGATATATATATATATATATATTATATGTTATTTTATTATATAATTGTTTTATTATTTAAAATAAAATATGAGAAGTAGGAATAAGTAGTAATAATATTTATTTAGAATTAAGGGGGATTAATTGTAATTATGTGGATTAAGTGGGAGTTAAGGGAAAGAAAAAGGGGGTTATGTTTTTGGAGTTAGTAAGGAAAGAGTCAGACAAACATTTTCACGTACAGTAGAGAAAAAGAGAGTTTTTGAGAAAAAGAGGAGAAAAACCAAGAGGGCTAGAAGGAGAGCTAGGAAGGGATCAAATTGCTGTAGGCTTTCAATTGTTGCTGAATTAAGGTAAGGGTGGGATTCCTTTCACTAATAATGTATATAATTCTGAAAATTTATGAATTGTGGTGTTCTTGATTTTCTAGGTTTTAGAATTTTTGTGTAATTTCTAAAATGGATGAATTGTGTTGTTTGATGCATGTTCCTATGTTGTTTTGATTGCTATATTGCCTATTTGACCTGTAAACATCACTGTAAATCATTTTGGGAGATTAAGGGATCAAAATTTGGGTTTTTGGGTGAAAAATGGTGAGAAATCGTCAAAAAACGGGGCCCAGTTCGCTTAAGCGAGCCCCAAGCAAACTCACAAGCGAAATTGGGGTTCCTCTCGGCGTGAATCTCGCTTAAGCGAGATTTGTCTCGCTTAAGCGAGATGCTCTCTGACAGCACTTCCAGTTTCGCGTTCTTGTGTCTTTTTCACACGTTTCTGTTTTGAATTAGCTTTCGGTGTAAACATGAAAGTTGTAGATAATTGAGTTAGCTTTCTAATGGCCTTGGTTTGATGTGTAAACTATTTTTAGATTTTGAGTTATGACGAAAATAGTCCAAGAGGGTATTCAGAAAATTTAAAGAAAACTTAGCATAACTAATTCTGAGTTAGTCCAAAACTTATGGTTGGTTTTCCAACTTCAAACTTAGGTATTGGGGATCTAGTTGAAGTGTTTTATGAGTATTTGAATTATGCCTTATTGATCACCCTTGCTTGTTTTTGAAGAATGTTTTGGTCTGATATGAATGTAGTTGATTAATGTATGTGTGTTATGTTGATGAATTCTGTCGTAAGAGTTGTTGTGTCAGATTTTGACTAAGTTGTGGAGTGTGTCATAAATGATTAGGCACATATGTTGTTGTCGTAGATGTAGTTTTAGTTGTATGTTGATATACACAAGTCGAGTCGAATTTGCATACTCATAACTGTTGGGGGCTTATGCCCTGGAATGCTTAGCATTCACACCCGTTGGGGGCTTATGCCCTGGAATGTTTATCATTCACCTGTTGGGGGCTTATGCCCTGGGATGCTTTAACCATCCAACTGTTGGGGGCTTATGCCCTGGAATGCTTAGCATTCAACGCGCGTAAAATGGTACCACATGCATAATGCATTTGTCGTTGTCGATGTCGCATTGTCGTAGTCGTTGTCGTCGGTCATGTCGTTGGTGTTCATTGCTGATAATGACATTGTTGTTGCTGTTGTTTAATGTTGTTGAAGATAATTATGTTGCTATTATATATGTGTATATTTATTCACATTATATATGAATTGAATAATGCCTGTTGTAAGATGTTGTTGTTTCATTGATTTGATGGATTATATATATTTATTATTGATCGTGTATTTCACCCCTTCTGCTTGAAAACGTTGTCTTCCCTATGGGTAACTTGCAGGTAACGAAGATTAGTAGGATGATTGGCTCTGTATCTAGGGCTCTGATACATATTAGGATGGGGGATCGTCTCGATGTTTTCCTTTCATTCCTTTATGTATCAAACTTCGATTATGTTGTTGAATTTTCATGTCGTTGAATAATGATGACTTTTGTTGGGGCTTTTGTGCCAAGATAATTGTTGAGGTTGAATTATGTTTTTAAACGAAATTTTCCGCTGCAGTTTAATGAGACTTTCAATGTGGAATAATAAATAGTATAATTTCTATTTATGAGATTTTGAAAAGTAGTGTAATACTCCGTTGTTGAATTACTCTGATATAATTATATTTATTATTACGCGTTTGGGAGAACGGGGTGTTACACTTGTTGGGCTATGGACCGTCATAATAATTTCCTAATTAGCTAGGAGGGTCCTTCCTAAAGGACTCCTACGCTTACCAAGATATAAATCACTCCGCCTTGTCCCAAGACTCGTGCTTGTTGGGCTATGGACCGTCATAATATTCCTAGGAGCCTTAAGGACCTACAGAAGGGCCTGAAGACCCCCCCTAGCAGGCCTTAGCGCCCTCCAGAAGAGTTATAAGGCCCAGGGCGCGTCCTTTCCAGAGCGCCGCCTCAAGTGGCTTCTAGAACCCGCCAAATATGCTAAAATACCCCCCATGGCTTGGGGACCAAGCCATGGAAACCCAAGCCCATAGCAGGCTATAAATACAACCCTTGAGAGCATTCTCAAGGCATCCAATAATCAGTCTAAACCCTAATAGACAGAGAAAACCCTAGTATTCACTACTCGTACTTTTTGCAAGTACACTATAATATAACTATCTTAATGATTAAGTATAACAACATTCATATCAATTCGTCATTTGTAGATTTCAAATACTATACTCAACATTTAGTAATATTTTAAAGTGCTTATCAAACATTGATAGAATCAATAGAAGAAATATCAAGTTTATTATGAAATTTTATTAAAATTGTTAGACTTTTTTTAGTCAATAATATAAAATATATTTTTGTACAGTCGATAACTTTTGTTTCGATGGTTGGGCTGACGAAAGTAAATGTTTATATTGATGTTATAATCATAATAACCCTACTCATATTTTTTTTTAGACAAATGGAGTGCAACTTCTGAAACAAGAATTAAAGGAGAAGGGGACATGACCAAAACCTTCTTATGCAAAAAAATCTAAACAAAAACTGTGGGCAAATTCCAAACCTCAAAAAGAGTAAATAACAATAAAATAAAAGGCAAAAAAATCAAAATAAAAGGAGCAAAAAGTATTATCTTTTGAAAAAATAATTCTCTTTATAATTACTTCTAGAATAATTTAATTTCTCAACACATAAAAAATATACTAAATTCTATAACATATTAATTTAGTATTATCTTTTGAAGTAATAAATACAGACACCTTTCCATCTTCATTGTCGATTTTCAGAAGAAAAAAATTCATATTTCTTTGTTATTTTCAACATTCTATTAAACATTAACAATTGTTTGTCAACAATACTCCTAATTATTTACCGTAGAGAATGAAGTAAGTGAAATGGAACAATACATACTAAGAGTATTAAAAAAATATAAACATTTTATCAAAAATAATAATATTTATTAGTTATTTTGGTGTGTGTAAATAAGCATAAAGCAAAAAAAAAAACATATGATTACATTTACCACTACTTTATTCATTGGAAAGGTAAGACAATGTCACACAATAACTGTAAATTTAAAGCTAAAATAAAATTTAATGTGATATCAACAAAGTCTACCCACAGAAAACATCAATTTTTAAACTTCATAGTTTCTCTTATTAATTTATAGTTAAAATTTAAAAACAAAACACCGACATGGCGTTAGGAGTTGCTAAAAAAATCATTGTTTCGAGAGAGTTTGTAAAACAACACTTCCCAATGAAAAAATATCATTTAATAGGTTGTTCAAACCATATGAAAAAGTGGAAAATTCATTGTCACCTCGAGGATAAGTCTCATAGAGGGATTAAACCATTGGAAACCTTAGACCACGTACTAGTGATCAAAGATCCAAATTACGTAGGGTTAGCAAAAAAAAGTAAAAGGTGAGAAAAAGACAAAAAAGATTAAATGAAACGAGATGATGAGGTGGAAAATAAGAAAAAAATAAGTAAAGCAAATTAAAAGCGAATAATTTCTATACAATGAACCAAGTTCACAATATTTTCAAGTAACGGACGTTAGTGGTTTTCATTCAACATAGGAAAGGAATCCGGAAGCTATGTGCGTAACTGCACTGTAATGGGGCGTTGATGGAAGTTTTTACTTATTTAGATTTATTTCATGTTGTCAATTTACCTCAAAATATTGTTGTATAATAACTTTTGGTTTGTTGTTGTGGGTGTTACTTTTATAATATTGGATTTTTGTGGTTTTTATTATATATTGTTGTTGTTGTTTTTAATTTCCATTTTCTTACTAGTGTTAGTGAGAAAATAGTTAGCTAGTTGTTATGATGGGTTTTCAAAGGTTTTTACCTGATTAAATGAGAGATATACATTGCAACAGGGGTTTTATGATTTGAAGACTAAAGCGGAAGTGTCACAAAAAGAAGGGATAAGATTTTAACATTTTTTAATTTATAATCTAGTACTCAAAATGCTAGATGAAGTTTATAAGGTCAATTTGACACAAAGTGATGTAACCCTTGAGGGTGAAAAAAGTTCACCCTTGTATAGGCGAGCATAGCTCGTAATTGTCATTGGGTTATCCAGCGTGTAATTAGGGGTGGAGCAAGACACGCTTAGGGTGATCCTTGCATGAGAGCGAGCTCATGTGAAACGCGGTGCACACGAACCGATGTGCTCCTTCGGATATGGAGTCTTAAGACGGTGTAAGTCCGACCACATGTCGTTGTGCACTTGGTCTTGCGACCGGTCCATAACAATCACTAACATTCTTAATTATTTATTACAAGGAAAATTAAGTAGAGTGTGATAAGATAAGCATGTTAGAGACAAATAATTTTCTGAAAAGCATCAAAGTTTATAAATTTCATAAGCATATATTAATAATATTAAAATAAAACTAAAAATGTATAGAGAAATAGTTATCAACTAGTGCTTTTAAAATATATTTTTTATATGGTATCTTTTAATTAAAATATTTAATACAAAATATTATATAGATTATGACTTAAATTTTTTATCTTTAGTTGCATATTTTATATTTTTATTGCTATTACTTTTTTTGAATGGATTGCTATTATTTGTATGGTCAAAATTTATATTAAAGTAGTCAAACGTGTTTGTTGAATTAAAATCAACTTGTTATATTTAAATAATTTCGATAATATAATTATATTAATGATTAAGTATAACAACATTCATGTCAATTCGTCATTTGTAGATTTCAAATATTATACTCAACGTTTAGTAATATTTTAAAGTGCTTATCAAACAATGATAGAATCAATAGAAGAAATATAAAGTTTATTATGAAATTTTATTAAAATTGTCAGACTTTTTTTAGTCAGTAATAAAAAATAAATTTTTGTATAGTCGATAAAAACTTTTGTTTTGATGGTTGAGATGATAAAATTAAATGTTTGTATTCATGTTATTTCATGATAACCCTCCTCATAGTTTTTTTTTTTTAGACAATCGGAATGCAACTGGTAAAGCAAGAATTAAAGGAGAAGGGAACATGACCGAAACCTTCTTATGTAATGAAACATAGTAATATATATAAAGTCGGTGGTAGACAATAGAGGTGACATTTGGGTGCCAATCTAGTTCGGATGTTTTTGTCTCCTCTTGATACCGTTCCTACTTCTTTGCAAATAAAAAAAAAGAGTAAATAAGCATAAAGAAAAAAAATATGATTACCATTTACCACTACTTTATTCATTGGAAAAGTAAGACAATGTCATCGGGTTATGCAGCGTGTAATTAGGGGTGGAGCAGGACATGCTTAGGGTGATCCTTGCATGTGAACGAGCGCATGTGAAATGTGGTGCACACGAACCGATGTGCTCCTTCGGATATGCAGTCTTAAGACGGTGTAAGTCCGACCACATGTCGTTGTGCACTTGGTCTTGCGACCGGTCCATAACAATCACTAACATTCTTAATTATTTATTACAAGGAAAATTAAGTAGAGTGTGATAAGATAAGCATGTTAGAGACAAATAATTTTCTGAAAAGCATCAAAGTTTATATATTTCATAAGCATATATTAATAATATTAAAATAAAACTAAAAATGTATAGAGAAATAGTTATCAACTAGTGCTTTTAAAATATATTTTTTATATGGTATCTTTTAATTAAAATATTTAATACAAAATATTATATAGATTATGACTTAAATTTTTTATCTTTAGTTAAATATTTTATATTTTTATTGCTATTACTTTTTTTGAATGGATTGCTATTATTTGTATGGTCAAAATTTATATTAAAGTAGTCAAACGTGTTTGTTGAATTAAAATCAACTTGTTATATTTAAATAATTTCTATAATATAATTATCTTAATGATTAAGTATAACATTATTCATATCAATTCGTCATTTGTAGATTTCAAATACTATACTCAACATTTAGTAATATTTTAAAGTGCTTATCAAACATTGATAGAATCAATAGAAGAAATATAAAGTTTATTATGAAATTTTATTAAAATTGTCAGACTTTTTTTAGTCAGTAATAAAAAATAAATTTTTGTATAGTCGATAAAAACTTTTGTTTTGATGGTTAAGATGATGAAATTAAATGTTTATATTGATGTTATTTCCTGATAACCCTCCTCATAGTTTTTTTTTTAGACAATCGGAATGCAACTGGTAAAGCAAGAATTAAAGGAGAAGGAAACATGACCAAAACCTTCTTATGTAAAGAAACATAGTAATATATATAAAGTCGGTGGTAGACGATAGAGGTGACAGTTGGGTGCTAATCTAGTTCGGATGTTTTTGTCTCCTCTTGATACCGTTCCTACTTCTTTGCAAATAAAAAAAAGTGTAAATAAGCATAAAGAAAAAAAAATATGATTACCATTTACCACTACTTTATTAATTGGAAAAGTAAGACAATGTCACAAAATAACTATATATTTAAAGGTAAAATTAAATTTATTGTGATATCAACAAAGTCTACCCATAGAAAACTTCAATTTTTAAACTTCATAGTTTCTCTTATTTATTTATAGTTAAAATTTAAAAACAAAACACAGACATGGAGTTGGGAGTTGCTCAAAAAAATCATAGTTTCGAGAGAGTTGGTAAAACAACACTTCACAATGAGAAAAAATCATTTAATAGGTTGTTTAAACCATATGAAAAAATGGAAAATTCATTGTCACCTCTGAGGATAAGTCTCGAAGAGGGAATAAACCATCGGATACCTTAGACCACGTACTAGTGGTCAAAGATCTAAATTACGTTGGGTTAGCAAAAAAAAAGTAAAATGCGAGAAAAAGACAAAAAAGATTAAATAAAATGAAACGAGATGATGTGGTGGATAAGAAGAAAAAACAGAAAATAAAGTAAATTAAAAGCGAATAATTTCTATACAATGAACCAAGTTCACAATATTTTCAAGTAACGGGCGTTAGTGGTTTGCTCTATGTGGTTTTCATTCAACATAGGTGCATACATTTTTTTTGAAATACTACTTAATATTATTTTCACTATAAATAAATAAAAATATTGACACACAAACAATATGATCTCTCAATAAAAAAATATTAACGAAGGAGTATATACACTCTGGAGATTAGAGAAGTGATAGATAGAGAACAAACTTTCCAGATCTTCCAAATTCGTAAGTTTTTCTTCTGTGTTTTCATTTTATTTTCATTTGATTTATTGATCTGATTTCATAAACCTGAAATTGTTTATTGATGGAAATTGTTCAATATAACATGAAGACTGATTTCTTTTGGGACAGATGCGGTCTACCTAACTACAGATTCCCATAATCTTTTTTTTGGTTGTTTTTCTATTTTTTTTCTGTTCTTTATTTCTGTTTTATTTGAGGGTTTTGGTCTAGTCCCCCCTCCTTTTGTAATTTTTCCCCCTTTTTTAATAATTTTTTTTGAGTTTGGCGGCTTAGGATGGAGGCTCTCGGGGTGCCAACCTAGTTGGTATGTCGATGATGCCTCTTGATGCCTGTCCTTTCTCCTTGCTTATCAAAAAAAAAAAAGAAATTGTTCAATATTTTTTGTTGATTGTACTTTACTATTTGACATTTGTATGCATGTTTAATCAGGGTTATGTGTGGTCTCCTGTGTGTTTGATGCCAAACTCATATAAGTAAGAGAACTAGTTCGATTTTGCGGCTCATCACTTGATGGATCTTCCAAGCAATAATCGTCAACCAGATGTAGAAGAAAAGAAATCAATGTCAAAAAAGTTAGGGAAACAAGTAAGTGATCCCAAGGAAGAGGAAAAGAAGAAGAATAAAGAAGAGGATGAGCAAAATAATTCCATTTTTCCTGTCCATTCCATAGACAACGGTAATGGAAAAAGGCATGCCATTATGTTGTCTGACTCCAATTTGCTTAGTGAGCATCTCAGTCGAGATATATCAATCCAGTGTCTTCTTCGATTGTCAAGGTCTGATTATGGTTCAGTTGCTGCATTGAGCAAGAGCTTTCGATCACTAATTAGATCTGGGGAACTATATAAGTTAAGGCGAAAAGCGGGCATAGTAGAACATTGGGTTTACTTCTCTTGTGAAGCCCTTCAATGGGAGGCTTTCGATCCAAATCGTAGTCGGTGGATGCATTTGCCTATAATGACTTGTGATGATCATTGTTTTATGTTGTCAGATAAGGAATCGTTGGCTGTTGGTACTGAGCTTCTAGTCTTTGGAAAGGGTTTAATGTCTCCTATCATTCATAAGTACAACTTTCTGACAAATATGTGGTCAGTTGGAAAAATGATGAATACTCCAAGATGCTTGTTTGGTTCGGCTAGTCTTGGAGAATTTGCAATACTAGCTGGTGGTTGTGATCCACATGGTAACATATTGAGCTCTGCTGAGATCTATAACGTAGACACTGGAAATTGGGAGACCCTCCCAAACATGAATAAAGCAAGAAAAATGTGTTCAGGTGTATTTATGGATGGAAAGTTTTATGTCCTTGGTGGGATAGCAGCTGACAAAAAAACACAGCTTACAAGTGGTGAGGAGTTTGATATAAAAACAAAAAAATGGCGTGAAATACCCAACATGCTTCCAGTAGAAACTGGAGCGATTGAGACACCACCTTGTTTTGGGTCACCTCCCTTGATTGCAGTTGTAAAAAATGTATTGTATGCTGCAGATTATGGAAAACAAGAAGTAAAGAAGTATGATATTGACAACAACTCTTGGGTCATCATTGGAAGCTTTCCTGAGCAAGCTACCTCGGTGAATGGTTGGGGACTAGCATTTCGAGCATGTGGAGAGAAACTATTATTTCTTGGAGGAAGCATTATGGAAATTAATGCTTGGATCCCAAATGAAGGAGAACTACAATGGAAACGGCTTGCAGGAAAGGAATCCGGAAGCTATGTGCGTAACTGCACTGTAATGGGGTGTTGATGGAAGTTTTTACTTATTTAGATTTATTTCATGTTGTCAATTTACCTCAAAATATTGTTGTATAATAACTTTTGGTTTGTTGTTGTGGGTGTTACTTTTATAATATCGGATTTTGTGGTTTTTGTTACTTTTATATATTGTTGTTGTTGTTTTTAATTTCCATTTTCTTACTAGTGTTAGTGAGAAAATAGTTAGCTAGTTGTTATGATGGGTTGTCAAAGGTTTTTACTTGATTAAATGAGAGATATACATTGCGATAGGGGTTTTATGATTTGAAGACTAAAGCGGAAGTGTCACAAAAAGAAGGGTTAACATTTTAACATTTTTTTAATTTATAACCTAGAACTCAAAATGCTAGATGAAGTTTATAAGGTCAATTTGACACAAAGTGATGTAACCCTTGAGGGTGAAAAAAGTTCGCCTTGTATAGGCGAGCTTTGCCCGTAATTGTCATCGGGTTATGCAGCGTGTAAATAGGGGTGGAGCAGGACATGCTTAGGGTGATCCTTGCATGTGAACGAGCGCATGTGAAATGTGGTGCACACGAACCGATGTGCTCCTTCGGATATGCGCGCAGTCTTAAGACGGTGTAAGTCCGACCACATGTCGTTGTGCACTTGGTCTTGCGACCGGTCCATAACAATCACTAACATTCTTAATTATTTATTACAAGGAAAATTAAGTAGAGTGCGATAAGATAAGCATGTTAGAGACAAATAATTTTCTGAAAAGCATCAAAGTTTATATATTTCATAAGCATATATTAATAATATTAAAATAAAACTAAAAATGTATAGAGAAATAGTTATCACCTAGTGCTTTTAAAATATTTTTTTTATATGGTATCTTTTACTTAAAATATTTAATACAAAATATTATATAGATTATGACTTAAATTTTTTATCTTTAGTTGCATATTTTATATTTTTATTGCTATTACTTTTTTTGAATGGATTGCTATTATTTGTATGGTCAAAATTTATATTAAAGTAGTCAAACGTGTTTGTTGAATTAAAATCAACTTGTTATATTTAAATAATTTCTATAATATAATTATCTTAATGATTAAGTATAACAACATTCATATCAATTCATCATTTGTAGATTTCAAATATTATACTCAACATTTAGTAATATTTTAAAGTGCTTATCAAACATTGATAGAATCAATAGAAGAAATATAAAGTTTATTATGAAATTTTATTAAAATTGTCAGACTTTTTTTAGTCAGTAATAAAAAATAAATTTTTGTATAGTCGATAAAAACTTTTGTTTTGATGGTTGAGATGATGAAATTAAATGTTTATATTGATGTTATTTCATGATAACCCTCCTCATAGTTTTTTTTTAGACAATCGGAATGCAACTGGTAAAGCAAGAATTAAAGGAGAAGGGAACATGACCAAAACCTTCTTATGTAAAGAAACATAGTAATATATATAAAGTCGGCGGTAGACGATAGAGGTGACAGTTGGGTGCCAATCTAGTTCGGATGTTTTTGTCTCCTCTTGATACCGTTCCTACTTCTTTGCAAATAAAAAAAAAGTGTAAATAAGCATAAAGAAAAAAAAAATGATTACCATTTACCACTACTTTATTCATTGGAAAAGTAAGACAATGTCACAAAATAACTATATATTTAAAGGTAAAATTAAATTTATTGTGATATCAACAAAGTCTACCCATAGAAAACTTCAATTTTTAAACTTCATAGTTTCTCTTATTTATTTATAGTTAAAATTTAAAAACAAAACACAGACATGGAGTTGGGAGTTGCTCAAAAAAATCATAGTTTCGAGAGAGTTGGTAAAACAACACTTCACAATGAAAAAAAATCATTTAATAGGTTGTTTAAACCATATGAAAAAATGGAAAATTCATTGTCACCTCTGAGGATAAGTCTCGAAGAGGGATTAAACCATCGGATACCTTAGACCACGTACTAGTGGTCAAAGATCCAAATTACGTTGGGTTAGCAAAAAAAAAGTAAAATGCGAGAAAAAGACAAAAAAGATTAAATAAAATGAAACGAGATGATGTGGTGGATAAGAAGAAAAAACAAGAAATAAAGTAAATTAAAAGCGAATAATTTCTATACAATGAACCAAGTTCACAATATTTTCAAGTAACGGGCGTTAGTGGTTTGCTCTATGTGGTTTTCATTCAACATAGGTGCATACATTTTTTTGAAATACTACTTAATATTATTTTCACTATAAATAAAGAAAAATATTGACACACAAACAATATGATCTCTCAATAAAAAAATATTAACGAAGGAGTATATACACTCTGGAGATTAGAGAAGTGATAGATAGAGAACAAACTTTCTAGATCTTCCAAATTCGTAAGTTTTTCTTCTGTGTTTTCATTTTATTTTCATTTGATTTATTGATCTGATTTCATAAACCTGAAATTGTTTATTGATGGAAATTGTTCAATATAAGATGAAGACTGATTTCTTTCGGGACAGATGCGGTCTTTCTAACTACAGATTCCCATAATCTTTTTTTTGGTTGTTTTTCTATTTTTTTCTGTTCTTTTTTTCTGTTTTATTTGAGGGTTTTGTTCTAGTCCCCCCTCATTTTGTAATTTTTCCCCCTTTTTTAATAATTTTTTTTGAGTTTGGCGGCTTAGGATGGAGGTCTCTCGGGGTGCCAACCTAATTGGTATGTCGATGATGGCTCTTGATGCCTGTCCTTTCTCCTTGCTTATCAAAAAAAAAAAGAAATTGTTCAATATTTTTTGTTGATTGTAATTTACTATTTGACATTTGTATGCATGTTTAATCAGGGTTATGTGTGGTCTCCTGTGTGTTTGATGCCAAACTCATATAAGTAAGAGAACTAGTTCGATTTTGCGGCTCATCACTTGATGGATCTTCCAAGCAATAATCGTCAACCAGATGTAGAAGAAAAGAAATCAATGTCAAAAAAGTTAGGGAAACAAGTAAGTGATCCCAAGGAAGAGGAAAAGAAGAAGAATAAAGAAGAGGATTAGCAAAATAATTCCATTTTTCCTGTCCATTCCATAGACAACGGTAATGGAAAAAGGCATGCCATTATGTTGTCTGACTCCAATTTGCTTAGTGAGCATCTCAGTCGAGATATATCAATCCAGTGTCTTCTTCGATTGTCAAGGTCTGATTATGGTTCAGTTGCTGCATTGAACAAGAGCTTTCGATCACTAATTAGATCTGGGGAACTATATAAGTTAAGGCGAAAAGCGGGCATAGTAGAACATTGGGTTTACTTCTCTTGTGAAGCCCTTCAATGGGAGGCTTTCGATCCAAATCGTAGTCGGTGGATGCATTTGCCTATAATGACTTGTGATGATCATTGTTTTATGTTGTCAGATAAGGAATCGTTGGCTGTTGGTACTGAGCTTCTAGTCTTTGGAAAGGGTTTAATGTCTCCTATCATTCATAAGTACAACTTTCTGACAAATATGTGGTTAGTTGGAAAAATGATGAATACTCCAAGATGCTTGTTTGGTTCGGCTAGTCTTGGAGAATTTGCAATACTAGCTGGTGGTTGTGATCCACATGGTAACATATTGAGCTCTGCTGAGATCTATAACGTAGACACTGGAAATTGGGAGACCCTCCCAAACATGAATAAAGCAAGAAAAATGTGTTCAGGTGTATTTATGGATGGAAAGTTTTATGTCCTTGGTGGGATAGCAGCTAACAAAAAAACACAGCTTACAAGTGGTGAGGAGTTTGATATAAAAACAAAAAAATGGCGTGAAATACCCAACATGCTTCCAGTAGAAACTGGAGCGATTGAGACACCACCTTGTTTTGGGTCACCTCCCTTGATTGCAGTTGTAAAAAATGTATTGTATGCTGCAGATTATGGAAAACAAGAAGTAAAGAAGTATGATATTGACAACAACTCTTGGGTCATCATTGGAAGCTTTCCTGAGCAAGCTACCTCGGTGAATGGTTGGGGACTAGCATTTCGAGCATGTGGAGAGAAACTATTATTTCTTGGAGGAAGCATTATGGAAATTAATGCTTGGATCCCAAATGAAGGAGAACTACAATGGAAACGGCTTGCAGGAAAGGAATCCGGAAGCTATGTGCGTAACTGCACTGTAATGGGGTGTTGATGGAAGTTTTTACTTATTTAGATTTATTTCATGTTGTCAATTTACCTCAAAATATTGTTGTATAATAACTTTTGGTTTGTTGTTGTGGGTGTTACTTTTATAATATCGGATTTTGTGGTTTTTGTTACTTTTATATATTGTTGTTGTTGTTTTTAATTTCCATTTTCTTACTAGTGTTAGTGAGAAAATAGTTAGCTAGTTGTTATGATGGGTTGTCAAAGGTTTTTACTTGATTAAATGAGAGATATACATTGCGATAGGGGTTTTATGATTTGAAGACTAAAGCGGAAGTGTCACAAAAAGAAGGGTTAACATTTTAACATTTTTTTAATTTATAACCTAGAACTCAAAATACTAGATGAAGTTTATAAGGTCAATTTGACACAAAGTGATGTAACCCTTGAGGGTGAAAAAAGTTCGCCTTGTATAGGCGAGCTTTGCCCGTAATTGTCATCGGGTTATGCAGCGTGTAATTAGGGGTGGAGCAGGACATGCTTAGGGTGATCCTTGCATGAGAACGAGCGCATGTGAAATGTGGTGCACACGAACCGATGTGCTCCTTCGGATATGCGCGCAGTCTTAAGACGGTGTAAGTCCGACCACATGTCGTTGTGCACTTGGTCTTGCGACCGGTCCATAACAATCACTAACATTCTTAATTATTTATTACAAGGAAAATTAAGTAGAGTGCGATAAGATAAGCATGTTAGAGACAAATAATTTTCTGAAAAGCATCAAAGTTTATATATTTCATAAGCATATATTAATAATATTAAAATAAAACTAAAAATGTATAGAGAAATAGTTATCACTTAGTGCTTTTAAAATATTTTTTTTATATGGTATCTTTTAATTAAAATATTTAATACAAAAAATTATATAGATTATGACTTAAATTTTTTATCTTTAGTTGCATATTTTATATTTTTATTGCTATTACTTTTTTTGAATGGATTGCTATTATTTGTATGGTCAAAATTTATATTAAAGTAGTCAAACGTGTTTGTTGAATTAAAATCAACTTGTTATATTTAAATAATTTCTATAATATAATTATCTTAATGATTAAGTATAACAACATTCATATCAATTCGTCATTTGTAGATTTCAAATATTATACTCAACGTTTAGTAATATTTTAAAGTGCTTATCAAACATTGATAGAATCAATAGAAGAAATATAAAGTTTATTATGAAATTTTATTAAAATTGTCAGACTTTTTTTAGTCAGTAATAAAAAATAAATTTTTGTATAGTCGATAAAAACTTTTGTTTTGATGGTTGAGATGAAGAAATTAAATGTTTATATTGATGTTATTTCATGATAACCCTCCTCATAGTTTTTTTTTAGACAATCGGAATGCAACTGGTAAAGCAAGAATTAAAGGAGAAGGGAACATGACCAAAACCTTCTTAAATGTTTGTTGAATTAAAATCAACTTGTTATATTTAAATAATTTCTATAATATAATTATCTTAATGATTAAGTATAACAACATTCATATCAATTCGCCATTTGTAGATTTCAAATATTATACTCAACATTTAGTAATATTTTAAAGTGCTTATCAAACATTGATAAAATCAATAGAAGAAATATAAAGTTTATTATGAAATTTTATTAAAATTGTCAGACTTTTTTTAGTCAGTAATAAAAAATAAATTTTTGTATAGTCGATAAAAACTTTTGTTTTGATGGTTGAGATGATGAAATTAAATGTTTATATTGATGTTATTTCATGATAACCCTCCTCATAGTTTTTTTTTAGACAATCGGAATGCAACTGGTAAAGCAAGAATTAAAGGAGAAGGGAACATGACCAAAAGCTTCTTATGTAAAGAAACATAGTAATATATATAAAGTCGGTGGTAGACGATAGAGGCGACAGTTGGGTGCCAATCTAGTTCGGATGTTTTTGTCTCCTCTTGATACCGTTCCTACTTCTTTGCAAATAAAAAAAAGTGTAAATAAGCATAAAGAAAAAAAAATATGATTACCATTTACCACTACTTTATTCATTGGAAAAGTAAGACAATGTCACAAAATAACTATATATTTAAAGGTAAAATTAAATTTATTGTGATATCAACAAAGTCTACCCATAGAAAACTTCAATTTTTAAACTTCATAGTTTCTCTTATTTATTTATAGTTAAAATTTAAAAACAAAACACAGACATGGAGTTGGGAGTTGCTCAAAAAAATCATAGTTTCGAGAGAGTTGGTAAAACAACATTTCACAATGAGAAAAAAATCATTTAATAGGTTTTTTAAACCATATGAAAAAATGGAAAATTCATTGTCACCTCTGAGGATAAGTCTCGAAGAGGGATTAAACCATCGGATACCTTAGACCACGTACTAGTGGTCAAAGATCCAAATTACGTTGGGTTAGCAAAAAAAAGTAAAATGCGAGAAAAAGACAAAAAAGATTAAATAAAATGAAACGAGATGATGTGGTGGATAAGAAGAAAAAACAAAAAATAAAGTAAATTAAAAGCGAATAATTTCTATACAATGAACCAAGTTCACAATATTTTCAAGTAACGGGCGTTAGTGGTTTGCTCTATGTGGTTTTCATTCAACATAGGTGCATACATTTTTTTGAAATACTACTTAATATTATTTTCACTATAAATAAAGAATAATATTGACACACAAACAATATGATCTCTCAATAATAAAATATTAACGAAGGAGTATATACACTCTGGAGATTAGAGAAGTGATAGATAGAGAACAAACTTTCCAGATCTTCCAAATTGGTAAGTTTTTCTTCTGTGTTCTCATTTTATTTTCATTTGATTTATTGATCTGATTTCATAAACCTGAAATTGTTTATTGATGGAAATTGTTCAATATAAGATGAAGACTGATTTCTTTCGGGACAGATGCGGTCTACCTAACTACAGATTCCCATAATCTTTTTTTTGGTTGTTTTTCTATTTTTTTCTGTTCTTTTTTTTCTGTTTTATTTGAGGGTTTTGTTCTACTCCCCCCTCCTTTTGTAATTTTTCCTCCTTTTTTGAGTTTGGCAGCTTAGGATGGAGGTCTCTCGGAGTGCCAACCTAGTTGGTATGTCGATGATGCCTCTTGATGCCTGTCCTTTCTCCTTGCTTATAAAAAAAAAAGAAATTGTTCAATATTTTTTGTTGATTGTACTTTACTATTTGACATTTGTATGCATGTTTAATCAGGGTTATGTGTGGTCTCCTGTGTGTTTGATGCCAAACTCATATAAGTAAGAGAACTAGTTCGATTTTGCGGTTCATCACTTGATGGATCTTCTAAGCAATAATCATTAAGCAGTAAAAATGTGTTCAATTGCAATACTAGTTGGTGGTTGTGATCCACATGGTAACATATTGTGCTCTACTGAGATCTATATTTAAATAATTTCTAACTTCATAGTTTCTCTTATTTATTTATAGTTAAAATTTAAAAACAAAATACCGACATGGCGTTGGGAGTTGCTCAAAAAAATCATAGTTTCGAGAGAGTTGGTAAAACAACACTTCCCAATGAAGAAACAATTATTTAATAGGTTGTTTAAACCATATGAAAAAGTGGAAAATTCATTGTCACCTCGAGGATAAGTCTTGTAGAGGGATTAAACCATTGGATACCTTAGACCATGTACTACTGGTCAAAGATCCAAATTACGCTGGGTTAGCAAAAAAAAATTAAAAGGCGAGAAAAAGACAAAAAAGATTAAATAAAAAGAAACGAGATGATGTGGTGGATAAGAAGAAAAAACAAAAAACAATGTAAATTAAAAGCGAATAATTTCAATACAATGAACCAAGTTCACAATATTTTCAAGTAACGGACATTAGGGGTTTGACATTGAGATTCCTATCTCAAGTTCACAGTATTTTCAAGTAATAGACATTAGTGGTTTGCACTATGTGGTTTTCATTCAACATAGGTGCATACATTTTATTGAAATACTACTTAAAATTATTTTCACTATAAATAAAGAATAATATTGACACACAAACAATATGATCTCTCAATTATAAAATATTAACGAGGGAGTATATACACTCTAGAGATTAGAGAAGTGATAGATAGAGAACTAACTTTCCAGTTTTTCCAAATTCGTAAGTCTTTCTTCTTGTGTTTTCATTTTATTTTGATTTGATTTTTTGATCTTATTTCATAAATTTGAAATTGTTCAATATTTTTTGTTGATTGAACTTTACTATTTGACATTTATATGCATGTTTAATCAGGTTTATGTGTGGCCTCATGTGTGTTTTATGCCAAACTTATATAAGTAAGAGAACTAGTTCGATTTTGAGGCTCATCACTTAATGGATCTTCCAAGCAATAATCATTAAGCAGTAAAAATGTGTTCAATTGCAATACTAGTTGGTGGTTGTGATCCACATGGTAACATATTGTGCTCTACTGAGATCTATAACATAGACACTGGAAATTGGGAGACCCTCCAAAACATGAATAAAGCAATAAAAATGTGTTCAAGTGTACCCAACAAAAAAATGGCGTGAAATACCCAACATGCTTCCAGTACAAACTGGAGTGATTGAGACACCACCTTCTTTTGGGTCATCTCCCTTGATTGCAGTTGTTAAAAATGTATTGTATGCTGCAGATTATGGAAAACAAGAAGTAAAGAAGTATGATAAACATAACAACTCTTGGGTCATCATTGGAAGCTTTCCTGAGCAAGCTACCTCGGTGAATGGTTGGGGACTAGCATTTCGAACATGTGGAGAGAAACTATTATTTCTTGGAGGAAGCATTATGGAAATTAATGCTTGGATCCCAAATGAAGGAGAACTACAATGGAATCGACTTGCATGAAAGGAATACGGAAGCTATGTGCGTAACTGCACTGTAACGGGGTGTTGATGGAAGTTTTTACTTATTTAGATTTATTTCATGTTGTCAATTTACCTCTAAATATTGTTGTATAATAACTTTTGGTTTGTTGTTGTGGGTATTACTTTTATAATATTGGATTTTTGTGGTTTTTATTATATATTGTTGTTGTTGTTTTTAATTTCCATTTTCTTACTAGTGTTAGTGAGAAAATAGTTAGCTAATTGTTATGATGGGTTGTCAAAGGTATTTACTTGATTAAATGAGAGATATACATTGCAATAGGGGTTTTATGATTTGAAGACTAAAGCGGAAGTGTCACAAAAAGAAGGGTTAAGATTTTAACATTTTTTAATTTATAACCTAGTACTCAAAATGCTAGATGAAGTTTATAAGGTCAATTTGACACAAAGTGATGTAACCCTTGAGGGTGAAAAAAGTTCACCCTTGTATAGGCGAGCATTGCTCGTAATTGTCCTCGGGTTATGCAGTGTGTAATTAGGGGTGGAGCATGACACGCTTAGGGTGATCCTTGTATGAGAGCGAACTCATGTGAAGCGTGGTGCACACGAACCGATGTGTTCCTTCGGATATGGAGTCTTAAGACGGTGTAAGTCCAACCACATGTCGTTGTGTCATTGGTCTTGCGACCAGTTCATATCAATCACTACCATCCTTAATTATTTATTACAAGGAAAAATAAGTAGAGTGTGATAAGATAAGCATGTTAGACACAAATAAATTTCTGAAAAACATCAAAATTTATATATTTCATAAGCATATATAAATAATATTAAAATAAAACTAAAAATGTATAGAGCATTAGTTATCAACTAATACTTTTTAATATAAATTTTGACCATACTTGTATCACTTTGATGCATGTATAGGACTGTTTTACTGAGTTGTAAGTTGTATACTACTACTAAGCTTTGAACCACCGAGGTAGTTTGTGTTCGAAGGTAATTTCATCATCGTTTTGTATTCAATAATCACAGGGTGTGTGATTGAGTGGCAGTTAGATGGGATCTCAAATCTAGGAGTTCCTAGGTTGAAGTTAGTACGGGTAGGTCCTAGGTCTTAGGTTGTAAACTTGGAGTTTGCTGAGAACTTAGAATAAGGACTACACTAGTGGATTTCCTTCCTGGCTTGGTAGCCCCCAGAGTAGGTGTGTTTGTCACCGAACTGGGTTAACAATTCACCTGTGCCATTTACTTTCTTGTTTTTTACTTTTACATATTTCTGTTTGTTATTGTTAGCACGATATTTAAACATTAAACTCAACATTCGTCTTTTTGTGTCTGGTGTTGGAACATCGCATTAAACATATGAAACCTGCTGCTATGTTATTTTGTGTCATTAACCTTAGTTTAGAGACATATGATAAGGAAAAGGTGAAATTATATTTGAGGCATAAAAGTGTACAATCGAAGAATAGGAATCATATGAGGAATAGTTAATGAAATTCAATCCTAGCACAACTCTATCTATATATATTCAGTTTACTTTGATTGAAACCACTAAAACCTTTTATCAAACTTTGTTCATAAATATGTTGATATAGACTCAAGTTAACTAAGCGTGTTCTTTGTGGATACATTATTTTATTTGTTTGATAAA
Source organism: Medicago arabica (assembly GCA_946800305.1). Classification (NCBI taxonomy): domain Eukaryota; kingdom Viridiplantae; phylum Streptophyta; class Magnoliopsida; order Fabales; family Fabaceae; genus Medicago; species Medicago arabica. The sequence continues at coordinate 9,637,801 of OX326964.1, forward strand.
AACCGGCATACTTACAATTGTGCTGGAAAAATACAAATCAAGTGTTTTTCCTTTTATCAAAATGGCACCGCTGTTGCGGACTGCGTCTAATTAGTATGATTTGAGTTTGTAGAAATAGAGTTTTGTTCAATTCATTCCTTTGATTTTCACCAAGCAATAGCTTTTTTGGATTTCTGGTTTAGCCAATATGTCTTTTGTGTCCGCTCCCTTCAAATACCCAGAAGTTCTGTCATCATGGCCATTCAACTTCACAAAGTTCATTCGTTTTGCCTGAGTAAACTACTTTTAGGGAACTACCATCACATACTAAATGACTTTGAATCTTGCTGGCCCTTGGTGGCTTTTTCAATTGTGGGTAATTGCGGCTTTTGAAAAACCTTTACTGTTTTAAATTTATCCAATTCATGACAAGGAGGTCAAAAAACGAAGAACAGAGGGAGTTTGACTTGCTTATCTTTCAAGAAAATCAAACAACCGCACTCCTGTCAACATCTTTTTGGAATACTTTGATGTTTTCTTCAGTTGTGTTACTTTCGAACCAAACATGGCTCCATTCATTGACCGAAAACATGGCCCTAAATGGTTCCAAAGGAGATTTCCCACAGAAGAATCTGCAGCTCTAGAGGATAATATCGAAGTATGGAGGAATTACTTGACTCCAACTTTCCTTCCTGTAAGGCTCACCACTGGCAAGACAAACTACAAAGAAATAGGCTACTACCTGCAAATAGGCTCAATATCAACAATGCCTTCATTCTCTTGCTGGCCTCATCCTAGGCTTTGTGTCTGTCTCTTTTAAAGCTTCTCATGAATGCAAGGAGATTTTTTCTTTGTGGTGGAACAAATAATACTTCACCAATCTTGTCGATGAACCAACAATTCACACCAAACTAATCAGTTCTTTTCCTTCTTATAGCAGAGCAAGACGAAGAAAAGCAAAGGTATGCATGTCAAAAAAATTCAGGATTTTCATAATTTTTTTTAAGTTGTGTATAATCCATTAAATGTTGAAAAGACTATGAAAGAAGCTGCACTGGTTTTAAAACATAAAGTACTTGACAAAATTTCAAAAATAAACTTTCCTTTTTATGTGAATAATGCACTAGCCAGATACAAAAAGGCTTTAGCACTTCATTGGTTTCAATTTGTCTTTCGAACCCAATTATCCGACTTGGTTTAACTTTGGCTATAAAGCCATTCAAAACGCTTTGAAACCAAAAAAAAACAGAGAGTAACTTGGACCAAATTTGGTTTACACAATTACCCAAAAACTTTACATATTATGGCTGTCGTACCCTAATTTTTGACCAATATATATTTTTATTTTTTATTTTATTCGTACGTTGATCGTTTTTTTAGTCGTTCGTTCGCGCGCTAATTCCCGTAATATCTGCTTTTGTTCGTATTTGCGGTCGCGGTTATTTTTCGTTCGTCGTTTATGTTTTAATGTCGCTCGAGTATTAATTTCGTAATTTTTACTCGCGTTTCGTGCGTATTTTAGTGTAGCGTAACGTTTGCGTTCTTAAAGTTCATTTTATTCACGTCGTTGATTTATTGTTTTAATTAGCGTAAAAAGCCGCGTATCTCAGTCGTTTCAGACGAAATTTTGGCAGAGAGGTATTTTAAAATACCTCATTTTTTGGTTCCGACGGGACATTTTTTTTATTTTATTATTTAATTTTCGTTTTTTTATTATTAATTATTTATTTAGTTATTTCTTTTTCCATTTTATTTAATGTGTTGTTATTTATTTATCTGTCTTTTTATTTATTTATTTATTTTAAGTCATTGTACACTTGTCATCTTGTCATTGGTCCTGTCCAACTTTTTCTCCAAGAAACTGCAGGGGTATTTTTGTCATTGTCAGTGTATCAGTGAACAGTACTATAAGAGTACTGTTCACGCGTCAGAATGGTCCCCCAAGTGTCAGAGTCAGTCAGAAAATTCAGTTACCAACCACAAACACATTTCTTCATTCTCTCTCCATTTTACAAGATCAAATCACCAAAATTTCAAGAACTTTCTCAAGAACTCATGAAACTCATCTTTTCCAGATTCATAACAGAATCAACACAACCAACACAAAACTAAATCCATATCTCACTCATCATTTTCGGCCGAACCAAATATCACAAAGGCAAGGCAAAAATCCGAAAACACAAAACAGCCTCAACAACATCACAAATCCATAACCACCATAACATTTTTTCGGCCAAAAACAGCCTCAACAACACAAATCCGAACCACAAGTAACCAAACAAGTCCGGCCGAAAACACAAACAACAACAAGGAATCCGAACCACAACTCACAAGGGGAATCCAAAACGCAAAACCAAGGAAAAGAAGGCAAGGAATCCGAAAACAACAAGAATCAAAAGAAGAAGGAGCAAACCGAAAAGAAATAGAGGTTTTCTTCATAAACTTTGTGTTTTTTTGGTGAACTTAAGTTGTAGATCTAGGCTTTTTAGGCATTGTTATTGAAAATCCAAGCATGGATCCATGTAGAGGGTGAAGAGGAGAAGAGAATGGCATAAAAAAATTTTAAAAAAAATAAAAAAAACCTCCGGCGCGGCGGCCCTCCAGCCGACCACCGCGCCGGAGGAGCTCCGGCCACCCCTCCTCCACCACCTTCTTCATTGCTCCGGCGAGCATACATAGAGAGAGGAGAGAGCTTTTTTTTTCAGAAAAAATTTTAGAGAGAGGGAGGATTGTAGAAATGAGGAAAACCCCTTTAAAAAACCATTTTATACTCATTTAATTGAGTTGGGGCGGGTCACCCATGGGTTGACCCAGTACCCGCCCCATCTCAGTGACCCAGTACCCAGCCCAATGTTGCTTCTGCTTGCTACATGCACCCCCATCCTTTGCTGCCAGCACTTTTTTTTTTCTTTGTGTAGTAACTTTGTTTTTATGTAATTTCATGCATTCATTCTTTTATTTTTCTTTCCTTCATATGATATTTGAATATTGGTCCATGCATTATTAATTAGTGTTTTTTTAAATTTTTACCTCATGCATTTGTAGTTCATTTAATAGTAAATTTCTATTTCATATAGTGTTAATTAGACATTTAAAAATCTTTTTTCTTTATTTTTAAAACTACTTCTATATTTGCTTAGTTTATTTGTTTATGTTTTTTTATTTGTTTTTTTTGTGTGTTTGTATTTTTATTATTCACCATCTCATGCATATTTTTCTTTCCTTGTCATTTATTTCATTGTAATTATTGCATGCATATTTAATTTCTTTTGTCATTTATTTTTATTTTTAGTTTAGTTTGTAATTAGGGAACTGATGTAATTTATTTTCGCGCATTTTTTTCTTTTTTGAGACCATAGAATGTATTTAGGGTATGTAATATGTAACCGACACACGCACTGACACGCGCACCGACACTCTACTTTATTTATCGCTTTACGCTATTTTATTTTATTCCGCCGTTACGCGATTTCATCGTTAGTTTAGAAAAAAATATTTTCTTCAAAAAAAATCAAAAAAATCAAATTCAAATTTCTTTTAAGTAAACCTTGGTTTGTAATCCAAGTGTTTTTCCTTTTATTTTCCTTAATCAAATGTTAATTAATTTAATATCCACATTAGACATGGATTTCGTACAATTAAAATTAACCAAGTTCATCGTATTTTCTTCTCATGCATTGAGGCCTCTCATCTCTTCTTAAAATCTTTTCAAAAAAATGTTAAAATCAATTCAACTCATCAAATAAGTTCTTTAGCCGAACTACTTGATTTTGATCCCGATTTATTTGGGTAAGTAGGCAAAGGGTTTCGACCCTTCCAAATCAATAAAAATAACCAAAAACATGCTTCATCTTTCTCCCTTCTTTCACTTTAACTCTTAAATTTTTTTAATAAGTAAAATTAATTTAGCGCAAGATTAGAGAATAGGTAGAAGGTTCCTATGGGATACCATAGTCGGTTCGGGTGCTTAACACCTTCCCCAATCGAAACCAACCTCCGAATCCAAGGTCTCATAAGGGTTTTTGCTCACTTTTTCCCTTCCCGCGAATAAAAGTTGAGAGTTCAATGATTAAAGGTTCAAATCCGATCAATGATTTTGATACCCGAAAATCACGAGCACAATGGCCTACGTCAGGTTCGTGTCGAACGTCTGGACATTGACGTATTGGCAGGTGACATATATTATTAGGCTTATTCAATCACCCAGTCCCTTAACTTAATTAATTGTTTCAATTTGGTCCCTTAACTATAATTTGTACCAATTTTGTCCTGTATATTTTGCTATGTTACTAGTTTTAGTCCTTTCTGTTAGTTTCTCTCAAAAAAACGTTAAAAGAAAGGACTAAAACTAATAACGGAGCAAAACATAAAGGACCACATTGGTACATAAGTTAACGTTTTTTTTAAGAGAAACTAACAGGAAGAATTAAAACTAGTAACAGAGCAAAACATAAGGGACCAAATTGGTACAAATTATAGTTGGAGGACCAAATTGAGACAATCAATTAAGTTAAAGGACCGGCCGATTGAATAAGCCTATATATATATATATATATATATGAAAATATTGCTTTCAATATTCCCTTTAACATATGTTTCATTATTTTGACATACCTCTCCTCTTTATCTTGCAGTTGTGCCTCGACAGACAACTCAAGAATTTTGGCAAGTGTACCAAATGCTATTGAAGTAGTAAAAATATCATTCCCACAATGACTGGTTTTAATCTCAAAAAGTTAAATACGTTATTAAATTAGGATTTAATAAAAGTTATTTTGTTTTGTCACTAGACAATAGATTGGTTTAATAGCATAAAATTAGCAACAAAAAAGTAAATTGATTGTTAAGAATAAGAGAGAGATGAGTTTAGGTCTTTCAAATCATCTAAGTTCCCTTAATTGGTATACTGCATCTATTCTCATGAATGATTTTCTAGTTTCACGATATTTAACAAAATAGTCCTAATCAATCCCTTGAGTTAGGACCCTCTTCTAAGATTACAGCCCCTAATCCCTTAGGTGGTCTAATTTTCCTCGAAGGTTTGAAGCATGTTAACCTAATATCACTAATAAAGAATTATTCATTCCTAGACTAATTATAATTATTAGAACAATTCAATTAGGTCTAAGTTGAAAGCTAGGGTCAGTAGTCATTCGTTCTCACTAAATCATATATATATATATATATATATGACCAGGATATATAAAGCATTAAGAACAATTGAATTGAATAAAAACTAGATTGTCATTCATAATAAATAGAGCTTCACAACAACATGTATCAATTAGGGTTACAAAGAATCATCTCAGACCTAACCTCTAATGGATTTAGCTACTCATTAGAGGTAACAATACATACATGAACTGGTTACAAGGTGAAGAAATCGCCCCTGCAGCCGTCTTTAGGTCTCAAAATCGCACTTTGCTCTTCTCAAATCGTAACCCTTGTTTTCATAATATCCTTCAGCTTAAATAGGCACAGAAATTCGCCTAAAATCGTGTCACGTTTTTGCAGAATCGTGTCACGATTTGCCTTGTATAACAAACTTCAAAATTAGGGTTTCTTCAAATCGTGTCACGTTTTGGTCAACGTGACACGTTTTTGCCTTGGCTGAGAGCATGTTTTGGTCTTCTCAAATCGTGTCACGTTTTGTACCAATCGTGACACGTTTTGGTCCTTTGTATTTTCTTCAGTTTTTCTGCTTTTCTTGCTGCTTAAGTTACCTTGTGAACTCTAAATTGTGATCAAAATACATAGAAAATTACGTAATGACAAGATGTCATCACAACCCCAAACTTGAACTATTCCTTGTACTCAAGGAATTTACTTATGAAATTGACAATTGATAGTAAAATAACAAGTACCTGATCAAGCGATAGTACCCAAAAGTTCAACTCCTTACTAGCTAAAGATGAGCCAGTTTGACTTGTTAGCATCCACCAATTCACAACTCCACGCAACAAATTGAATAGGGTTCACACATAGTCGACATGCAATCTACATATTACCATAAGCTTGAAAAGTTTCTAAACGTCAATCAAAATTAATGTCAATGCATACTTTGAGGTCTTCAAGGGTTATAACGGGGCTTAGGTGAAGGTGGGATAATATTTGGATAAGTAGGCTACACAAATTCATGAGTTAGGCACTCCTACAGAAATTAAAGCACAGATTCACCTTATCAATCATCTTTGGAACACAGTTTCTTAAAAGGATACTAGAGAATACTTGTAATAACTGGGTCAATCGAGTTTTAACATACTCGGATTTTCAATATTTTGTCCCTTTTTCATTTTGTTTTCATCATTTATTATTTTTATTTTTTTTAATACACTATTTTGTATGTATTTTTCATTTCATTTTTTTTTCTTTGTATCTCTAGTACTCCTCTAGTACTCCCACACCAAACTTAATTGGTTGCAAATTCCAATAGCAACCCCAAACTTTTCATTTAAAACCATTCTACAATGCCTAACTCAGATACAACAATTTGAGATAAATCCTAAAAGTCTCTAAGCTTGAAATGTAGTTTGTCACCGAACAAAAAGTTCTAAACCTACCGGCTCAATTTGGCTAAAAAGAGGATATAAATTCAATATAAACAGGGTAGGCTTCAAAAAGGCTCACAGGACCAAGCACTTTTGCCTCAGTATGCAATAACAAAAATCAATCGACAGTAGGGAAACAATGCAAGTTCTAGAAATGTAAAAGCATGGAACACTCTTATATAAGTAAATTGAAAAATAAAATTTGGCCATGAACCTTACAGAGTTTAGATTTCTAGGAGTTGTGACTACCTATCATTAACTGTCGTACACTTCGCCTTTGAACACAAGTCACTCCTCCTTTGGAACTTTTGGAATAACACTTGAACAAACATTTGTTACTAAACTGTAAACACTCAATTAAACAAGCAAATTCATCAATAATAAACAAGTAAAAGAACAATTACATAATAGGGGAATTATAACCAAAATATAATAGGAAAGCAATAAAATTGTTCAATTTAAATTAAAAGTACATCAAGAAAAAGTGTTGAAACAAAAGAAAGAAAAATATCAAAAAGAGCTGGACCATCAGTAGTCCACTCAATCCTCCATCTGATCCTGATCAATCCAAGTGCTAGGATTTTCCTCCGCATAGGAATCCTCTCCAAAGTGATACCTGGAACTAGCACCTCCAGCAGCAAAATCATCCCTAATCTCCTGCTCCTGATCTTGAGCTCGTCCTCTGGTCACATCAAAATAATGGTCCATAGCTTCATCGGACCCATCAAAGCGCTCAAAAGACCCATTCATAGGCCTCATGTTAAGGGCTACCATCTCAGAAAATTCCTGCCCAAACCTCGAACGGTTCCAGTACTCTTGATCAGAAACTTCATTCATCTAGCTTGAATGGCCAAACATATAGTCCAGCACCAAAGGATGGATGGGTGCATGTGTAACCTGTTGACTGCTGCCCTCTCCATGCACAAACTGTTGCTGGGGTGGAGGTGGTTGTACCTGAGGTTGTTCCTGTTGTTGTGCTGCTGCTTCTTCTTCTCTTCCAATCTGCAGCAGACGCTCTTGATAATCTTTCACAAACCCAGCTATGTAGGTGTCTGTAAGAGGCTTCATCATAGGAGCATCTAGATCATTAGTGAATAATTGGCAGTCTACCTCTTCACATAGCCAGTTAATGAGACTCAAATGTGGTATCGTCTTCTTTGTACCTGTAGCAAAAAGAGCTATGTTGTCGGCAATTAACTCACCAACATTAATAGGGGCACCATCCATGATTGCTACCACAATATGAACTCGTGGCAATGGAATTTCAAAGGGGCAAGAAGTGCCTTCCAATGTCTGCACAACAAAAGATGCCCAAGCATTGGGAACTGGCTTGAAGTCAGACTTCAACAGCATCCGCTTCCCCCTTGCCATTTAGCTCCCTCTACACAAAGTTGCAAAAAAGCTCTTCCCATGCTTCATCGTTCCAGCTACCACATGTGTCTCTCCTTCTCTTCACATCACATTGTTCCGGAGGAACAAGCTTTAACAAATTATTAATAGCAGCAGGAGAGAAATCAATTTTCTTACCACGAACATACATACCATACCTCCTCCTGGAGAATCGAGCGTTGGCATAGAATTCCAAAGCCAAAGTTTTGTTGGCCTGCTCAAAAATCATCCCATTCAGCCCATGCCAATCCCTTGCAATCAGTGTCTGCTCAAATTCTGGATTACCAAAAAGTTTTGGGAGCGAGAAAGCCCGCTCTTGAATCACCCTAAAGTGCTTTATGTCCTTGAAGCGGTCACGAGCCTCTTGGTTAAGGAATCTATTGGTGGAAGGTGGTGGTGGTTGGTTTGATGGTTTAGGTTTGACCGGTTGTTTTCTTTTTGCGATGGTTTTGACTTTTTTGGTTGGTTGAGATTTTATCCTAGTATCCACCATGGTTAGGTTTAGGGTTAGGGTTTGATGATTTAGGGTTTGATGAATTTGATTAGGTGAATGATGATGGAGAAGGTATAGGTTGATGAAAGGATGATTAGAAGATGAAGAGATGAAGATTTTTGGTGAAAAAGGTTAAGAATTTCGTAGGTTAGGGTTATGGGGAAATTTTGGCAGAGTTTGGCTACTTTTGGAAGTGAATGGAATGAAAATCGTGTTGGGAGTATATATAGGCTGGGAAAATCGTGTCACGTTTGGCCAAAAACATGTCACGATTTTCTTTTGTAACGGTCAAATTTTGAAAACCACCATAATCGTGTCACGTTTGGGTAAAAACCTGTTCATGATCTTCAATTTTTGAAAAAAAATTCTCCAGAAATTGTGTCACGTTTTGGCCAACATGACACGATTTGGCTTGGCAGTAAGGAACTCAATTTTAACTTAGAAATTTTTTTGAGAGGTTCAGAGGGAGGCAAAAATCGTGTCACGTTTTACCCAAAACGTGTCACGATTTTGCCCAGTATAGGACTTGAAAAATTCTCTTCCTCTGTTGTTTCAGCTTCAATATTTTTGTATTTTTGATTTTTTTGAAAGCAATAAAAAAATAAAAACTACTACCTGAACTTAAAAATGTGGCTTGCCTCCCACCAAGCGTTTCTTTACCATCACTAGTTTGACTGTCAAGGACCTTTAAAGGTCCGTAAGAACAAGCCCTACCTTCTCTTTTGGTAGGTCGCCACCTAGATATGGCTTAATTCTTTGCCCATTCACCTTGAAACTTCTGTCACCCTCTGGCGTGGTTAACTCAATAGCTCCATGAGGTGACACATTCTTGACCACAAATGGTCCCGACCACTTAGACTTGAGCTTTCTAGGAAATAGCTTCAACCTGGAATTAAACAACAAAACTAGTTGCCCAGAGTTAATATCCGTAGATACTAAGTTTTTGTCATGATACCTTTTAGTCCTAGCTTTATAGATGAGTGCATTTTCATACGCTCTAAGCCTCATCTCTTCAATTTCATTGAGTTTCAAGAGTCTTTTCTTACCAGCAGCTACTTGATCAAAATTTAAGGCCTTAATGGCCCAATAAGCTTTATGTTCTAGCTCAACTGGAAGATGACAAGCCTTACCATACACTAACTGATAGGGTGAGAGCCCTATATGAGTTTTGAAGGCTGTCTTATATGTCCACAGTGCGTCATCTAATTTCTTAGACCAATCTTTCATATTTGACGCTACTGTCTTTTCAAGGATTTGTTTCAACTGACGGTTTGAAACCTCTACTTGACCACTAGTTTGTGGGTAATAGGGAGTTGCAACTTTGTGCTTGATGTTATACTTTCTGAGCACATTTTCAAGAAAATTATTGCAAAAGTGCTTCCCCCCATCACTGATCAAGACTCTAGGTGTTCCAAACCTAGTGAAAATATTTTTCTGCAGAAAGTTGACCACCGTCTTAGCATCATTAGCAATACAAGGTATCGCTTCAACCCATTTTGTGACGTAGTCAACACAGACAAATATATGGAGATAAGAGTGAGAAGAAGGGAAAGGTCCCATGAAATCAATGCCCCAACAATCAAATGGTTCAATTTCAATAATTCCAGTTAGGGGCATCTCATTCCTCTTAGAAATGTTACCTGTCCTTTGGCATTTATCACACCGTTTGACAAAGTCATGGCAATCCTTGAACAAGGTAGGCCACCAGAAGCCACTTTGCAAGACTTTTGCAGCGGTTCTTTCTCCACTATGGCGGCCTCCATAAGCTGAGTTATGGCAATGCCACATGATCTTATTAGCTTCCTCAACTGCAATACAACGTGTAATCAAACCGTCAGTGCTTACCTTAAACAGATAAGGATCATCCCACAGATAATGGTTTGCATCCTTGAAGAACTTTTTTCGTTGATGGTATGTCATCTCATCCGGTATAATGTTACCAGCAAACCATGGCCTTACACTGTCGTACCCTAATTTTTGACCAATTTATTTTTTATTTATTCGTACGTTGATCGTTTTTCAGTCGTCCGTTCGCGCGCTAATTCCCGTAATATCTGTTTTTATTCGTATCTGTGGTCGCATTTATTTTTCATTCGTCGTTTATATTTTAATGTCGCTCGCGTATTAATTTCGTAATTTTTACTCGCGTTTTGTGCGTACTTTAGTGTAGCGTAACGTTTGCGTTCTTAAAGTTCATTTTATTCACGTCGTCGTTTTATTGTTTTAATTAGCGTAAAAAAGCCGCGTATTTCAGTCGTATCAGACAAAATTTTGGCAGAGAGGTATTTTAAAATACCTCATTTTTTGGTTCCGACGGGACATTTTTTTTATTTATTATTTAATTTTCGTTTTTTATTATTTAATTATTTATTTAGTTATTTCTTTTTCCATTTATTTAATCTGTTGTCATTTATTTATCTGTTTTTTTTTTTTTTAAGTCATTTGGTACACTTGTCATCTTGTCATTGGTCCTGTCCAACTTTTTCTCCAAGAAACAGCAGGGGTATTTTTGTCATTGTCAGTGTATCAGTGAACAGTACTATAAGAGTACTGTTCACGCGTCAGAATGGTCCCCCAGAGTCAGATCAGTCAGAATCAAGTCAGAAAAGTCAAAAATTATCAAAAAACACTTTCTCTTTCCAAAATGTTGGATCAAAGTTCACAAAATACTCAAGAACACTCATGAATATTCATGAACACCAATCATCCAAACTTTCATAAACCATCATCCAAACTTTCATGAACCAAACTCATACCACACAACAATAAATCCATACCTCATAACCACGAATCCACACAAACAACTCACAAATTCGAACCACAACACCAAATCCGAAAATAACAACTTACAAATTCGAACCACAACACCCAAATCCGAAAATAACAACTCACAAATCCGAAAACAACAACACAAATCGCAAAGAACAAGAGGAAAATCACAAAGAACAAGAGGAGGAAAACGCAAAACCAAGGAACAAAGAAGGAAATCCGAACCGAAAAGGGAAGAACACCAAGGAACAAAGGTAGATTTCATGGCCTTTTGTGTATTTTTTTGTTGTTTTCTCTTGTAGATCTAGGACTATTCGTGCCTTTCCCTTGAAAACTAAGCATGGATTCGAGTAGAGGAGGGTGAGACGAAGCTAAAGAGGTAAAAAAAAATTTAAAAAAAATAAGAAAAAACCTCCGGCGCGGCGGCTCTCCGGCCGACCACCGCGCCGGAGGAGCTCTGGCCACCACTCCACTTCTCCTTTTCCGGCGTGTTCTTAAGAGAGAAGGGGGAGAGGAATTTTTGTGTTGAAGCTTAGAGAGAGGTTGGACAAGAAAAAATGAAGAAAAAGCCTTTAAAAAAACCTTTTATACTCATTAATGAGTTGGGGCGGGTCACCCATGGGTTGACCCAGTACCCGCCCCAACTCTTGCATCCATGACCCAGCCCATTTGTTGCTACTGTTTTGCTGTTTACACCCCTATCCTTGCTGCTTGCACCTCCCTGCATATTTTGTTTATTAACTTTCTTATATAATTTCATGCTTTTATTTTTTTATTTCATATCATATTTAAACCATGTTCCATGCATTTTAATCAATGTTTTCATTTTTTTTATCATGCATTTTTGGTTTATTTAATAGTTAAGTTTCTACATCACATAACTTTCGTTTATTCAAGCATTAAAAAAATCCTCTCATGCATTTTTGTTTCTTTTAATTTTGTTTACTTTGCATTTTAGCTTATTTCATATGTTTACATTTTATTGTCTTGATTTGTTTAAATTGCATTTTAGTTTATGGAAATAATTCTCATTAGAAATATTGCATGCATATTTAAATTTCTTGTCATTTATTTTTTTGGTTTAGTTTGTAATTAGGAAATGATGTAATTTATTTTTACGCATTTTTTTTCTTTTGAGACCATAGAATGTACTTAGGGTATGTAATATGTAACCGGCACACGGACTGACACATGCACCGACACTTTATCACTTTATTTATCGCTTTATGTTTATTTATGTTCCGTCGTTACGCGATTTCGTCGTTAGTTTAGAAAATATTTTCTTCAAAAAAATCAAAAAAAATCAAATTCAAATTTCTTTTAAGTAAATGTTTTTTCCTTTTATTTTCCTTAATCAAATGTTAATTAATTTAATATCCACATTAGACATGGATTTCGTGCAATTAAAATTAACCAACTTCATCGTATTTTCTTCTCATGCTTTGAGGCCTCTCATCTCTTCTTAAAATCTTTCTTTAAAAAATGTTAAAATCAATTCAACTCATCAAATAAGTTCTTTAGCCGAACTACTTGATTTTGATCCCGATTTATTTGGGTAAGTAGGCAAAGGGTTTCGACCCTTCCAAATCAATAAAAATAACCAAAAACATGCTTCATCTTTCTTCTTTCTTTCACTTTAACTTTTAAACTCTTTTGATAAGTAAAATCAATTTAGCGCAAGATTAGAGAATAGGTAGAAGGTTCCTATGGGATACCATAGTCGGTTCGGGTGCTTAACACCTTCCACAATCAAAACCAACCTCCGAATCCAAGGTCTTATAAGGGTTTTTACTCACTTTTTCCCTTCCCGCGAATAAAAGTTGAGAGTTCAATGATTAAAGGTTCAAATCCAATCAATGATCTTGATACCCGAAAATCACGAGCACAGAAATGGCGACTTCACTGGGGATTTTCGGGTATCAAGATCATTGATTGGATTCTCCACTATGGCGGCCTCCATAAGCTGAGTTATGGCAATGCCACATGATCTTATTAGCTTCCTCAACTGCAACACAACGTATAATCAAACCGTCAGTGCTTACCTTAAACAGATAAGGATCATCCCACAGATAATGGTTTGCATCCTTGAAGAACTTTTTTCGTTGATGGTATGTCATCTCATCCGGTATAATGTTACCAGCAAACCATGGCCTTACACCAATAGCAAACAGTTTCTCATCAGGGAATTTGGCCATGATGGCCTTCTCCTTCTTGGTAACTTCCTTGTTCTCTAACCGTGATAGGTGATCAGCCACCACATTCTCGACCCCCTTCTTGTCACGAATCTCTATATCAAACTATTGCAACAAGAGAATCCACCTCAACAGCCGAGGCTTTAAATCTCCCTTAGTTAGGAGATATTTAAGAGCTGCATGATCTGTAAAAACAATGACTTTGGAGCCTATTAAATAAGAACGAAACTTTTCCAATGCAAAGATTACCGCAAGCAATTCTTTTTTAGTTGTGGAATAGTTCACTTGATTTTCATTTAAAACCTTGCTTGCATAGTAAATTGCATGGAAAAATTTGTTCTTGCGTTGGCCTAGGACTGCACCAACAACATAATCACTTGCATCACACATAAGTTCAAATGGTAAATCCCAATTAGGAGCAATGATTATTGGTGCAGTCACCAACATTGTTTTAATCAAAGAAAAAGCATCTAAGCATTCAGAATCAAAATTAAAATCATTTTCTTTGACTAAGAGGTTACAAAGGGGATTGACAATTTTTGAAAAATCTTTTATAAAACGCCGATAGAAACCAGCATGCCCCAAGAAACTCCTCACCCCTTTAACATTAACAGGAGGGGGAGGTTTCTCGATAACCTCTATTTTGGCTTGGTCCACCTCGATTCCTTTAGCACTTATTTTATGTCCCAAAACTATACCTTCTGTCACCATAAAATGACATTTTTCCCAATTTAAAACAAGGTTAGTTTCGGTGCATCTTTTAAGGAAAACATCTAAATGGAACAAGCATTGATCAAAAGACTTACCAAACACTGAGAAATCATCCATAAATACCTCAATGTTCTTCTCTATCATATCAGAGAAGATGAAGAGCATACACCTTTGAAAGGTTGTCGGTGCACCACACAGCCCAAAAGGCATTCTTCTATATGCAAACACACCAAATGGACAAGTGAATGCGGTCTTTTCTTGATCTTCCGGAGCCGCAACAATTTGATTATACCCGGAGTATCCATCCAAAAAGCAGTAAAAGGCTTGCCCAGCCAACCTCTCTATCATTTGATCCATGAATGGTAACGGGAAGTGATCCTTCCTTGTTGCTGTATTCAATCTCCGGTAGTCTATACACATTCCCCAACTAGTGATGGTGCGAGTGGGAATTAATTCATTTTTTTCATTAGCCACCACCGTCATGCCACCTTTCTTCGGCATTACATGAACATGACTTACCCATGCACTATCAGAAATAGGTTAAATCATATCGGCATCTGGTAATTTCAGAACTTCTTTCTTCACCACTTCTTTCATTGTTGGGTTTAGTCTTCTTTGAGGTTGAACAACAGGTTTATATTCAGCCTCCATATGTATCTTGTGCATGCAGTATGCTGGACTAATACCCTTCAAATCATAAATTGACCATCATATTGCTTCTTTGTTCTCTCTCAACACCCTCATAAGTTTTTCTTCCTCTAAAGGTGTCAAAGTGCTGCTTATAATTGCTGGTTGAGAAGTATCCTTGCTAAGGAAGACATACTTCAATTGAGGAGGCAAGACTTTCAAATCTGGAATTTTCTTTTCCTCCTTGCTTAAGGGTTGTACTCCTTTAGATTCCTCATCATGTAACTCTTCAATTTTTACCTGTTCCATCACTTGCTTGTTTGCCTCTAGTTGATCAACACATTCCTTCACCTTAAGATTTTCATCAATGTCACAAGTCTCTATAGAATTCACAATTGTTCTCTCCATAGGTTGTGTGGGTTGAGGTTCGCAAGCATTGTCTTCAACTATTTCATCAATAACATCAATACGGTAACATTGAGGATTATCACTTCGGTGCTTCATAGCTTCAAAAATATTGAACACCACTTGTTCATCTTGGAATCTCAACATTTGTTCACCTCTTTTAACATCAATCAAAGCACGACCAGTTGCAAGGAAAGGTCTCCTTACGATTAAGGGAATATCTTCATCTTCAGCAAAATCCAAGATAACAAAATCAGCAGGAAACACTAAGTCATTAACTTTGACCAACACATCTTCCAGAATACCATAAGGATAAGAAATTGACCTATCAGCTAAAGTGAGGGTCATTCTTGTAGGTTTTGGCTCCCCACATCCTAGCTTTTTCATCATCGACAGAGGCATCAAATTTATACTTGCCCCTAAATCACATAAAGCTCTTCCGACATCTAATTTCCCAATGGAACAAGGGATAGTAAATGCATCAAGATCTTTTAACTTAGGAGAGAGTTTCTTCTGGAGGATTGCACTACAATTTTCAGAAAGTGCAATGTTCTCGTCATCCTTAGGTTTCCTTCTTCCAGTCAATAGTTTTTTCTAAAACTTAGCATAAACAGGCATCTGGTCAAGAGCTTCACTAAAAGGAATATTGACCTGGAGTTTAGAGAAGAATGTCATGAACTTCTTGAATTGTCCTTCTTTTTTCTTTTTCTTCTTAGCCAAATGAGGATAAGGAAGCTTCACATAAGATGGAATTACTTGATCCTTGTTCCCATCCTTCAGCAGATGGCTTTTACTTTTCTTCAAGATCGAGTTAACATCTA
This sequence comes from Medicago arabica, assembly GCA_946800305.1. NCBI lineage: Eukaryota > Viridiplantae > Streptophyta > Magnoliopsida > Fabales > Fabaceae > Medicago > Medicago arabica. Next base: position 9,653,735 of record OX326964.1, read on the forward strand.
TTAACTTCTCATTTTTTTCTTCCTCATTATTTTTTTCCTTCTTTTCATTTTCAACTACGCCATGATTACTCTCTTTTTCAACTTCGCCATATTCAAATTCATCAACAACTATTTCTTCTCCAACATTCTTTTCAACTACTCGATCATCTTCCTTCTTTTCAACAACAATATCAACTCCTTTTTTCGTTTTTGGAACTGGAGGTGTTAAAACCTTTTTGCTCCTTAACTCAATAACATTAGAAGTCTCGTTTTTAGGGTTTTCTTTAGTGTTACCTGAGAATCCCCCTTTGTTCTGTTCAGCCTCCTGCTTTGTCATCTGCCCTATTTGAGTTTCAAGCAATTTTCTAGAGGCTACATTGTTCTTCCTTTCAGTTTCTTGACTCTTCTTCATATCTTCAAAGTGTCCTTAAGTCATCTTCATGAAATTAATCATAGTTTCCTCTAGAGCTGAGGGCTTCCTAGGTTGTTGTTGTTGAGGGTTAGGTAATAGAGGGTTCAAGGTGTTGTTGTTGGAGTAACTCAAGTTAGGATGTTTGTTGAACCCTGAATTGTAGTAAGGATTCTGTCTCTGATAGTTTCCCATATAGTTTACCTCTTCACTTCCTCCTTCTGGAACACACTCACCATTCGCATGTCCCTCTCCATTAAAATCACACTTGACTGCAGCAACTTGTTGAGGTTTGTTGGATATCATGTAGCTATGAAATTCTTTAGTGAGAATATCCAGTTGCTTATTCATTGCTGTTTGGTTGGCTAGGATAGAAGTTTGATCACTCACATTAAACACGCCCTTCTTCTTCTTTTCCGCATCAGCACGGTATTCGTTTGCAGCCATGTTCTCAATTAAAGCTTGAACTTCATGGTCAGTTTTCACTTTCAGACTTCCTCCAGATGAGGCATCTAAGAACATCCTGTTGTTGGAAGTTAACCCCTCGGTAAAGATTTGGAGGTACTGTTTTTCTGAGAACTCATGGTTAGGGCATCTTTTAAGAAGCAAATTAAATCACTCCCATGCATCATATAGTGATTCACTTTCCCCTTGCTTGAAGTTTGAAATCTCCTGCTTCTTATCCCATTATTTAGATATCGGAGAGTATTTTTCTAAGAACTTCAGCTCTAGCTCCTCCCATGTTTGAATTGTTCCACTTGGTAGAGAAAGTAACCAATCCTTAGCTATCCTGGTGAGAGTAAAAGCAAACAGCCTCAGTTTCTTCTGGCTTTTCAGTCACAGTGGCTGGAGGTACACAAAACTCACATGTTTCGTGAAAGTGGCTTAGATGCTCATGGGGACTCATAGCATTGGTCCCATCAAATTGTTTCTCCTTCAATCCATTCTGAACAGAAGTCTTGATGTCAAAAGCAACAGGATTAGTAGGGGGGGTTAAATTGTGTTTGCTTTTCGCAGCTCTTGAGGAGTGAGAATCTAATTCCTTTAAACTCAGAGTCTGAATGAGATCAGAGTCTGATAGGAGATTAGGTTCTGATTGCAGCGGAATAATCAAGAGATAGAGAGAAGAGAGAACATAAGCAATTATACAGGTTCCTTCCACAAACCGGAAGTAGTCCTGTCCCCCTTGTACTTCCAAGGAGAGTTCACTAAAATGTAATATCAAATTACAAGTTGCTCAAACACACAGTATGAGACTTCCTTGCTCAAGCACACAGGCGAGAGACTTCCTTGCTCAAAGACACAACTAAGAGACTTCCTTTGCTCAAGGACGCAGCCAAGAGACTTCCTTTGCTTAAGCACAAAAGCAAGAGACTTTTACACAATTACAGAAAATTGAATACAGTTGAAACACTTGACAACAATCAAAATGTGTTTCAATTACAACAAAGACAGACTCTGTTTTACACAAAAGACAGACTCTGTTTTTCTGTGAAACTTAGAAATTCTAGAATACTCAGTTTGTAAGAATCTAAGTTGATGATGTGCTTTTGTTAAGACTCAGTTGAATACGAACGCAACGCAATGCAATTTTTCAAGTTATGGAGTCTCACAATTCTTCAAGTCTTCTATCCTTTATATAGGCGTAGGAAAGAGACGTTGAGTCATCCAGCACACCAGGATGATTTCTGAAGCTTGATCAATGACTGTTGATTTGTTGCTTGATTTGGTAATAGTCCTTCAATAGCATCATTTGAATTCCATTCCCTTTAAGGATTAATACCGGTAGACACAGTTGCCAAACTGTACGAGGTAGTGGAGTAGTGGAAACAGAGTTCGTACAACGTACTCTGTACTGGCCTGCAATCTTTGTCTTTGTGCTTCCCACGCTCAAGTTGACTTAGAAGCTAGCCGTTACTCCATTAGAGAGTTTTTATTGCATCGCAATGCAGTAAAGATCACTGTTAGCAGATCATCAGATTTGTGGCTTCAGACTCACTGTAGCACTATGCTTCTGATAATCTTCAGACTCTCTTGGTTCTCAGATTCTGATGGTCTTCAGACTCTGATACAGTCTTCAGACTCTCTTGGTTCTCAGATTCTGATGGTCTTCAGACTCTCTTGGGCACAGTCTTCAGACTCTCTTCGATACATAATCACAAGCAACAAGCTTCTCTGGATTTATTGCTCTTTAACATTGTTCAAACAGAATACTTTCTAAGATACAAATCTTAATTGATATCCTGCATACTTAAACAAATATTAGCAATATCCAATTGACAACTTTTTAATACCTTGTTATCATCAAAACTCAAAACGTGGTTTTGCTGAACACCTTTGTTCCAACAATCTCCCCCTTTTTGATGATGACAAACATTAGTATTTAAAAGGTCAATTGTTGTTAATCTAATTAACAAGTTGACTTACAGGGTTCTGAGGTTTGTAATCTCAGAGTCTGAGGTTTGTAAGCTCTGACTCCCCCTGAGTCTGATAGTTCTTAAGTTGAGGTTTGTAAGCTCATCTTGAGTCCTATCCAGGTTAATTAAATTCACTTTCATAAGCAATCAAATTCATTCTCAGAATATTTAGAAAATTGATTCTTAAACAGGGCTCAGAGTCTAACTAAGCACCTTTCGCAGATTTCCCTTTAACTTATACGTATACATGTAATGTAATTAGCAAGAAAATTTTCTCTTCTCCCTGACATAAATACTTTCCCTTCTCCCCCTTTTGTCATCAACAAAAAAAAGTTCAGAACAGGTTCCTCCCCCTTTTTAAATGACTTAAGGTAAGGGTGTAAACATGTTTTAAGGAAGAATGAGATTCAGAGGGAAAACATAGACGATTCAGAGCATAAAAAAATTGAATGCAAATAGAATCAAAAACAACTTGTATAAATTGAAAGCAAAAGCAAGTTCAGAAGATAGCAAACAAGAATTACAAAAAAAATAAACAAAACGAAATTAAACTAAGGTTGGTTTTGTTTGGCAAGATGATCCACCAGTTTCTGGAGATCCTCTTGCTGTTTCTTTACCATCTCTTCCAGAGCCTCAATTCTTCGCAAATGCGCTTCTCTTTCTTGTCTAGCTTCTTCTTGAACTTTATACAATCTCCTCTTCAAAGAATTGTAAGCCACTGATTCTCTAGGAATATACTGATCTTCATAAAAGAAGGGTGTATCTCTTATCCTCAGAATGGGAGCTTTGTCCAGAACTACAACTTTCTCAGCCCGCTTTACTTCTTCAACATGCTTGGCAGTAACAAGAGCTTGTTCCCTGGCAGCAGCCTTCTGAATTTTGGTGATAAATTCCAAAAACTCAGTCTTCACTGTAGAGAACTTGTCCTCATAGCTCACATTAAGTATTGTCACAAACCTTTGCTCAATCACTTCTTTGAGCTTATTGCATGAAGAAGCATAGAACTCATCTATCTTACTTGAATCAAATAAGTCAATTTGAGGTTTAGAGCTTGAGGGTTGAGAAGCTCTCAAAGCTAGAAAAGTTTCAAAATCTGGGATATAGGTTATGGGGTCACACAGAGGTTGGGAAACTCTTCTGGTCTTAGCTCTACATTCTGTTACAGTTTCTGATACAATATCAGAAGCTTGTTCCAGATTTTCAGAAGCTGGTTCAACGACAGGTTCTGAAGGTTCAACAGAAGCTAAAGTCAGATTCTTTGTAGGTTCAGGTACAGGGTCAGGTTTGGAAACAGATGAAGTAGCTTTTGTTGATTTGGATTTTGCAGGGGTTTTTGGTAGTTCTCCTCCTAGATGTTTTTCAAGAGAATCTAAAGTGTCTGGAGAGTCTACACAAATGGTTTCAGTTTGGGGGGTGGCTGTTTGGATTGAATGGTTGCTTCAGGCTTTTCAGAAGGTTGAATTACCTGAAGTGGTTTTAGAAATGAAGGTTGAGCAGGATGGTCAGCAGGAAGATTCATAGACACTGTGATTGTGTCTTGAATCACTCTGTCCATAGTTGAATCAACATAATCAACTACTGCCGGGTCAAGTGGGTTATGAGATGATATGGGTTTGATTGGTGAGGGAGATGCATTTTTGAGGGATGGAAGAATCTAGCTTAAAGGTTTGTTGTCAGATTCTGAATCTGATTCTGACTCTTGATTCAAAGAAGAAGATGAGCTAAATGCCACGTTGCCAGAGGTGCCAATGCCAGCTTCTGGAGAGGCATAGTGATCAGACACAGTAGCTTCTGATAACTCAGCTTCTGCAGGTTCTGAAGGATTCTTCTGTTTAAGAGCAGAAGCAAGCAACTTAGCAGCTTCTTTGATAGTTTCTTCCTTTAATTCTTCAGTCACTACTTCTGCTGCCATTGCCTTGCCAGCAGCATGTTCATCCTCAATCATAGATACAGAAGTACCTATCTTCTGTGCTACATCCTTAGCCACAGGAATCACATCCACCTTTCTCTTCTTGATCTGACTCTCTTCACCTTCAGAGTCAGCATCAAGGAAATCAGCAATATCTTGAGTCATTCTTTCATAGTCTTTGTCAGCCTTGCCTTTCTTCGCTTTCTTCTCATCTTTCTTAGCCTTCTTCTCATCTTTCTTGGCTTTCTTTTCATCCTTAATTTCACGAAGTGCAGAAGATGCAGAAGGAGAACCAATTGAAACTCCAGGAAGAGCATAAGTTTTGATCTTTTTCTTGAGAGGCTCCTGCTTCTCTTCCTCTTCCTTGAGAACCACTTCCTTGGTCCTTTTTCCTTTGACCTTAAGAGGTCCTCCTCCAGCAGTCTCAGGAATAGCAGAATAGTTGATTATTCTACCAGTATCCTTGAAGTAATCCACCACAAATCTAGCAAGAACTTCAGGATTATCTTCTTTGGAAATGGGAGGGAAGTCCATCATCAAATCAGATTGTACATAGGATTCTCTCATATCATGCTTAGAGGGGTTGAATCTCTTGACAATCTTCATGTACTGCAGAGTCTTGCCATTGATGATTCTACCGGTCACGGTTCCTAGATGAATATCTGATACCACACCAGATTCTGATAAGACCTTCAAGAGGCCTCCTTGATACAGAATCTCAGATATTAATCTTCCAAAAGGAACTTGCCTCCTGGTTTCTGATTGACTCTTCTTGACGGCCCAACACATGTGGTGCATCACATATCTGGGGAAGTTGATCTTTATTTTGTTGATAAGAAAATAAAGAAGAACTTTGTGATCCACAGACAATGTGTATGTTCCTCCTCCTTTCTGAAGCATACTGTCCAGTATAATCTTCAGAAGCACCCTATGCTCAGGATGCATATCCACCAATTTATTTGAGGGTCTCCCTTCAAATAACAACTTGTTGCAGACAACAACCCATTCACTTTTCTTGTTGACATTCCACTGAAATTTACTAGCGTTCTCCATCTGACAAGCCCTGGCTACCACCTCTTCAGTGATAACTATTGGAATTCCCATCACAGCAGACCTTATTTCAAGACCATTGTACGGTCTTAAACCCATTTGGTCTCTGTTTTTGCCAGCAAGACTGGGGTTGTTCGAGATTGCTACTGTTTCTTCCAAAGTAGCTTCAGCTTTGTCGTAGACTTCTGACCTAACCCAAAAATCTCTAACAAGCTCCTGATATGTTGGTCCATTCAACATACCAAAGTACCTCATCATTCCTTGTGATAAGAAATGAGGTGCAACGTCAACTCCATGACGACTGAGTGAACCAAAATCAACTGGAGATTCAACTTGGATTTCCAGAGTCTCCTTGATGATGTTCATTGTTCTGGGTTTGATAACATAGGACCCTCCGGACTTGATTATGACACCAGATTGGATGAGATCACTTGCCATTAGGGTTTTCTAATTGTTTGATTTGAGAACAAATTTTTTTTGCAAAGTATGAAAAACAAGAAATTTGTTCAGAGAGAAAATCAAAGAGTGAAAAGAGAAGTGAGTTGTGTGTGTTATGTATTTATAGAGAAAAAGTTTGAAAACTATTTGGAAAGAGTAGGGGACAAACAAACACAAACAATAAATACATATAGCATGCAGCCCTAAACGTATGGGGATAAATCGAAGGTAACTTGTTTAACGTAATGAAATCATTGCCCTTTGAGTTCTTACCCAATACAGACAGGCCACGTCTGAGAAACTGTAAAGTAATTGTCACCATAGTGGGGCAGGTGTTACTGAACTTAACAGTCACGCTTCCACTAATACGAGCTTCTGAGAGTCTAAAGATTCCTCACCAGAGTCTGAATAATTTATCAGAAGATTTCATCAGAGTCTCAAAAGAGAGCCTGATTCCCAAATAGCTTCTGAATATTTTCAGAGTCTGAATTCTGTTTTCAGAGGCGCATATTACCCAGAGACATAGCACATGTTCAAATTTTTCTTTATGAAATCAAATCTTTCAACAGATAAGGGTTTAGTAAATATATCAGCCCATTGATGATCAGTATCAATGAATTGAATATCTAAAATTCCCTTTTGAACATAGTCTCTTATAAAATGATGTTTAATCTCAATATGCTTTGCTCTTAAATGCAGAATTGGATTCTTAGACAAACATATAGCTGCTGTATTATCACCATAAATTAGGATATGGTTTTTAGTTATTTGATAGTCCTCAAGCTGATGTTTCATCCAGAGTAGCTGTGTACAACAACTAGCAGCTGAGATGTATTCTGCTTCTGCTATAGACAGAGCAATGGTTGCTTGCCTCTTGCTAGCCCAGGATATCAGATTCTCTCCCAAGAATTGACAATTGCCACTGGTAGATTTTCTTTCAATCCTGTCTCCAGCATAGTCAGCATCACAGAATCCAACTAGCTTGTAGTCAGAGGATTTCTTGTAAAGAAGTCCAAGATTAGTAGTTCCTTTCAGATATCTAAAGATTCTCTTAACAGCAGTTAAGTGAGACTCTCTAGGATCTGATTGAAACCTTGCACACAAACATACACTGTATAAAATATCTGGTCTGGATGCAGTTAGGTATAACAAAGAACCAATCATACCTCTATACAGCTTCTGATCAACTTTGGTTCCTTGATCTTCTTTGCTCAGAGTGCAGGTTGGATGCATTGGAGTATTCATTTCTTTGCAGTCCTCAAGATTGAACTTCTTCATAAGCTCTTTCGTATACTTGGACTGATGAACGTAGACTCCATCTTTGCATTGGTTGATTTGAATTCCAAGAAAGAACTTCAATTCTCCCATCATGCTCATTTCAAATTCATCCTGCATTACTTTCGAAAACTCTTTGCAAAGTGAACTATTTGTAGAACCAAAAATAATATCATCAACATAAATCTGAACTACAAGAATGTCTTTCTTCAGAGTCTTTCTGAATAGAGTAGTGTCAACTTGTCCTCGTTCAAAGTTTTTTTGAATCAAGAAATTACTCAGTCTTTCATACCAAGCTCTGGGAGCTTGTTTCAAGCCATAGAGTGATTTCTTTAATTTATAAACATGCTCTGGATGCTTTAAATCTTCAAAGCCAGGAGGTTGTTTGACATATACTTCTTCAGAAATGACATCATTAAGAAATGCACTCTTAACTTCCATTTGATACAGAGTTATGTTGTGATTAACTGCATAGGAAAGAAGTAACCTGATTGCTTCCAATCTTGCAACTGGAGCAAACGTTTCTATGTAATCAATGCCTTCTTGCTGACTGTAGCCCTGCGCAACAAGTCTGGCCTTGTTTCTGATTACTTCTCCTTGTTCACTAAGCTTATTTCTGAACACCCACTTGGTTCCAATGATGTTCTTGTGATTAGGCTTAGCTACTAGATCCCATACTTCATTCCTTTTGAATTGATTCAGTTCTTCTTGCATTGCTAGAATCCATCCTTCATCTCCAAGAGCTTCTTCAATAGAGGTTGGTTCAATAACAGATAATAATCCTAAGGCAGACTCTTCTTGTCTGAAATGCGATCTTGTTCTCATAGGACTTTCTTTATTGCCAATTATCTGATCTTCTGGATGTGAAGACTTGTATTTGAAAGATTGTTTGGATTGACTAGCTTGCAGAGAACCATCTTGAGCTTCATCAGAAGCTTCTTCATTAGGAACTTCAGGGGTTGTTCCAGCTTCTGAAGTATCTTCAGATTCTGGAATCTGATCAGATTCTGAGTTATCATCAGAATCTTGAGATTCTGCATGACTTTCATCTTGCACTGGAGTTTCACTTCCAGGCATTTTGTCATCGAATCTGACATGCATAGATTCTTCCACACACTGTGTTTCTGAATTATACAGCCTGTATGCCTTAGAGCGTTCAGAGTAACCTAAAAAGATTCCCTTTTGAGCTTTGGCATCAAATTTCTTAAGGTAGACTTTGTTGTTCAGGACATAACATGTACATCCGAACTGATGAAAATAAGATATGTTGGGTTTTCTTCCTTTAAAGAGTTCATAAGCTGTTTTGTTCAACAGAGGTCTAATATAGATTCTGTTCTGAACATAACAAGCTGTGTTTACTGCTTCTGCCCAAAAATGCTTAGCCAGATTGTTCTCATGGATCATGGTTCTAGCCATCCCTTGTAAGGTTCTGTTCTTTCTCTCTACAACTCCATTTTGTTGTGGAGTTCTAGGTGCAGAGAATTCATGAATAATTCCATGTTTTTCACAGAAAACCTCAAATGGTTCATTTTCAAATTCTCCTCCATGATCACTTCTGACTTTCAAGATTTTCATTTCCTTCTCTGATTGAATTTGGATGCAGAATTTACTAAACACAGAATATGAATCATCTTTAGTTTTTAGAAATTTAACCCAACACCATCTGCTGTAGTCATCAACAATAACTAGTCCATATTTACTTCCATATAAGGATGCAGTGCTAACTGGTCCAAATAAGTCAATATGAAGTAACTCCAAGGGTCTGGAAGTTGAAACAATTTCTTTCGGCTTGAAGGGACTCTTGACAATTTTCCCTTTCTGACATGCTCCGCAAAGAGCATCTGAGTGATAGTCAATGTCTGGTAGGCCTTTGACAAGTTGTAACTTGCTAATCTTAGAGATTAATCTCCAGTTAGCATGTCCCAAACGTCTATGCCACAGCCACTTCTTATCACCCATTGATAGAAGGCACATTACCTTCTGATCAGTCAGTTCTGAGAATTTTATCTTGTATACATTGTTTCTTCGTTTTCCCTTGAAGACTATGGACTGATCATCCTTGTTAACCACTATGCAGTTGTTCTTATTAAACAATACATCATAACCACTGTCACATAATTGACTTATGCTTAGTAAGTTATGTCTAAGTCCATCAACGAACCACACATTACTGATTGAGATCAGAGAGTTACCAATGGTTCCAGTACCAATGATTTTGCCAGTCTGGTTTCCTCCAAATCCCACAGTTCCTCCCTCTTTCATGGTTAGGGTTAGGAACATAGACCTTTCTCCCGTCATGTGACGCGAGCAACCACTGTCCAGGTACCAAGCCTTGTGCTTTTCTAGTCCTTTTGGACATACCTGCAGCATCAATAATTTCAGACTTAGGTACCCATATTCTTATGGGTCCTTTTTGGTTAGTCTTAGAACCATTGAACTCCTTTCGTAAGTTACGTCTTGAAGTCATTGGCAATGTTTTCTCCCATACCTTGGGTTTAGAACCGTTTGGTTTAGGTTTCAACTTGCCTTTCACAGTTTCTCTTCTTTGAAACTTAGGCTTTGGTTTTTCAGACTCTGGCTTTTTCAGAGTCTGTTTATCAGACTTTGAATATTTCAGAGTCTGAGACTTTAAAGCTTTGGGTTCAAAGTTTTTCAGATCCTTTAACTTAACATTCTGAGATTTTGACTTAGTCAGAATCTTAGAAGTAGAAGTTGTAGGTTCTGAATGAGTCACTGTGTTGACTTCATCAGACTCTCTTACAAAGTGATTTTCCAATGCCTCTCTGGCTCCATCAGGACCAGGTTTCAGAGTCATTTCATTTGAGTTTCCTCCAATGAATCCAAGACCCTGTCCTCTGTTCTGATACGTGCAATAGATCATGGATGCAACCCTTGATCTGTCAATTCTAGTAGCAATAAATTCTTGCAGAGCAACATCTTGCTCACTTAAGTATTTACAGCTACACTTCTTGATCAATAAAGAGATATTTTCTTCTTGTAAATCTTCTAATTCCAACAGAGTTGAATTATGTCTTTTTGACAGCTTATCAAGCTGTTGTTTGACTTTCTTCAACTCAGTGGTCTTAGCTTTAAAATGACCAAGAAGCTCTTTGACAGATTCTACAAGTTCAGATCTTGTGAGTTCAGAATATACCTCTGTTTCATTTTCAGAGTCTGCATCTGATTCTGCCTCAGGTGTCTCTTTAACAGATTCGGTTGTAGCCATTAGTCCAACAGCTACATTGGCTTCACCATCCGCATCATCATCCTCAGACCCTGACTCATTATCAAGATCTTCCCAGGTGGCCATCAGACTTTTCTTGATCTGCTTCTTAAACTTGCTTGACTTGAAGGTTGGCCTTTTTGACTTGGATTTCTCCTTCTGCAGTTCTGGACACTCAGCAATAAAATGTCCAGTTTTCTTGCAGTTGAAGCAACCTTTCTGATCCTCCTTTTTGAACCCCTTCCCACTGCTCTTGCTCAGAAATCTCTTGTTCTTCTTAGCAAGGTACTGCATTCTGCTTGAAAGCATAGCCATTTCCTTTGCAACATCAGGATCCTCCTCTGAGCTTTCAGAAGCTGAAGACTCATTTTCAGACTCTTCAACCTTTAGAGCCTTTGAAGACCTTCCTTTTGATTTTAAGGCAATGGTTTTGGATTTTCTTGCAGAATCATGTTCATTGAGACTTAACTCATGAACCTTGAGTGAGCTTACAAGATCTTCAACACTTAAAGTGTTTAAATCTTTAGCTTCCTCAATTGCAGTGACCTTTGGTCTCCATCTAGAGGGTAAGCTCCTTAAAATCTTGCTAACATGATCAGAAGCTATGTAACTCTTCTTCAGTATCTGAAGACCAGATACTAGAGTTTGAAATCTTGAGTACATCTGCTCAATACTTTCATCCTCTTTCATTCTAAATAGTTCATATTGATGAACTAACAGAAGAGCTTTAACTTCCCTGACCTTTTTGCTTCCTTCGTAGTTAGCACAGAGAGAAGCAAACATGGCTCTAGCAGTAGATTTGTCACTCATCTTCATGTATTCCGTTTTAGGAATAGCAGTGACAAGAGCCCCTCTGATGATATGATGTTTCTTATAGATTTTCTTTTGAGCAGCAGTGTGAAGTTTGCGGTCAATGGCAGCACCTTCGTCATCAAGTTGTAAGTCACCAACACCATCTTCAAGTATGTCCCAGAGTTCTTCATCAAGACCCATGACATAACTATAGAAGTTGGTTTTCCACCAAGAAAATTCTTCAGGATCACCATTGAACTTAGGAATTTTTCCATAATCAGCCTTTCTACTGCTGTTATTGGATCCATAGTCATATGGTATAGCAGCACCAGCAGTAGCACCAGAAGAAGACTGTTCAGTGGAAGACATGTTTTTCTCTGGATCTTTTCTGTTACACGGTTAAGTGCTATGACAACAGAGTCGGAGCTCTGATACCAACTGAAGGTGAGAAAAACACAAGAAGGGGGGGTTGAATTGTGTTTGCTTTTCGCAACTCTTGAGGAGTGAGAATCTAATTCCTTTGAACTCAGAGTCTGAATGAGATCAGAGTCTGATAGGAGATTAGGTTCTGATTGCAGCGGAATAATCAAGAGATAGAGAGAAGAGAGAACACAAGCAATTATACAGGTTCCTTCCACAAACCGGAAGTAGTCCTGTCCCCCTTGTACTTCCAAGGAGAGTTCACTAAAATGTAATATCAAATTACAAGTTGCTCAAACACACAGTATGAGACTTCCTTGCTCAAGCACACAGGCGAGAGACTTCCTTGCTCAAAGACACAACTAAGAGACTTCCTTTGCTCAAGGACGCAGCCAAGAGACTTCCTTTGCTCAAGCACAAAAGCAATAGACTTTTACACAATTACAGAAAATTGAATACAGTTGAAACACTTGACAACAATCAAAATGTGTTTCAATTACAACAAAGACAGACTCTGTTTTACACAAAAGACAGACTCTGTTTTTCTGTGAAACTTAGAAATTCTAGAATACTCAGTTTGTAAGAATCTAAGTTGATGATGTGCTTTTGTTAAGACTCAGTTGAATACGAACGCAGCGCAATGCAATTTTTCAAGTTATGGAGTCTCACAATTCTTCAAGTCTTCTATCCTTTATATAGGCGTAGGAAAGAGACGTTGAGTCATCCAGCACACCAGGATGATTTCTGAAGCTTGATCAATGACTGTTGATCTGTTGCTTGATTTGGTAATAGTCCTTCAATAGCATCATTTGAATTCCATTCCCTTTGAGGATTAATACCGGTAGACACAGTTGCCAAACTGTACGAGGTAGTGGAGTAGTGGAAACAGAGTTCGTACAACGTACTCTGTACTGGCCTGCAATCTTTGTCTTTGTGCTTCCCACGCTCAAGTTGACTTAGAAGCTAGCCGTTACTCCATTAGAGAGTTTTTATTGCATCGCAATGCAGTAGAGATCACTGTTAGCAGATCATCAGATTTGTGGCTTCAGACTCACTGTAGCACTATGCTTCTGATAATCTTCAGACTCTCTTGGTTCTCAGATTCTGATGGTCTTCAGACTCTGATACAGTCTTCAGACTCTCTTGGTTCTCAGATTCTGATGGTCTTCAGACTCTGATACAGTCTTCAGACTCTCTTGGGCACAGTCTTCAGACTCTCTTCGATACATAATCACAAGCAACAAGCTTCTCTGGATTTATTGCTCTTTAACATTGTTCAAACAGAATACTTTCTAAGATACAAATCTTAATTGATATCCTGCATACTTAAACAAATATTAGCAATATCCAATTGACAACTTTTTAATACCTTGTTATCATCAAAACTCAAAACGTGGTTTTGTTGAACACCTTTGTTCCAACACGTTAGTCGACAACGGTTGTTGGTTAAACCATAGTCTCCTAATTTTGGTCTTTGTGGTTGATCTCCCATAGTGGTAGACTTAGGAGAAGACATTGATTCAAGTTCAGCAAGTGTTGAATTAGGTAGCCGTTCACGTGCACCAGGTGGGACAAACTTGAATTTTGACAACAGGTAAGCTTTCCGATTGGCTCTTGCAGTCCTCTAGTTCTCTGGATCGTATTCTAGGTCGTCAGAACTTCTTCTACCTCGCATAAACAGCAAAATACCTTAGTAGCACTGCACAATGCAAATTAAATAATGAACTCTGATTCAATTTAATATTTTTAAACAGAAAATAAATTGTAGAAATCCTAAATTATAACCCAATTGCCTTGTTGAAATAAATCAACAGTCCCCGGCAAAGGCACCAAAAACTTGATAGAATTTTGGCAAGTGTACCAAATGTTATCGAAGTAGTAAAAATATCGTTCCCACAAGGACTGGTTTTAATCTCAAAATATCAAATACGTTATTAAATTAGGATGTAATAAAAGTTGGTTTATGTTTTGCCACTAGGCAGTAGATTGGTTTATTAGCATAAAATTAGTAACATAAAAGTAAATTAATTGTTAAGAATAAGAGAGAGATGAGTTTAGGTCTTTCGAATCATCTTAGTTCCCCTAATTGGTATACTGCATCTATTCTCATGAATGATTTTCTAGTTTCACGATAGTTAACAAAATAGTCCTAATCAATCCCTTGAGTTAGGACCCTCTTCTAAGATTACAGCCCCTAATCCCTTAGGTGGTCTAATAATCCTCGGAGGTTTGAAGCACATTAACCTAATATCACTAATAAAGAATTATCCATTCCTAGACTAATTATAACTATTAGAACAATTCAATTAGGTCTAAGTCGAAAGCTAGGGTCAGTAGTCATTCATTCTCACTAAATCATATATATATATATATATATATATATGTGATCAGGATATATAAAGCATTAAGAACAATTGAATTGAATAAAAACTAGATTGTCATTCACAATAAATAGAGTTTCACAGCAACATGTATCAATTAGGGTTACAAAGAATCATCTCAGACCTAACCTCTAATGGATTTAGCTACTCATAATCGAGTTTATAAATAACATAATCATTAGAGGTAACAATACATACATGAACTGGTTACAAGGTGAAGAAATCGCCCCTGCAGCCGTCTGTAGGTCTCAAAATCGCACTTTGCTCTTCTCAAATCGTAACCCTTATTTTCAGAATAGCCTTCAGCTTAAATAGGCATAGAAATTCGCCTAAAATCGTGTCACGTTTTTGTATAATCGTGTCACGATTTACCTTGTATAAAAAATTTCTAAATTAGGGTTTCTTCAAATCGTGTCACGTTTTGGTCAACGTGGCACGTTTTTTCCTTGGCAGAGAGCGTGTTTTGGTCTTCTCAAATCGTGTCACGTTTTGTACCAATCGTGACACGTTTTGGTCCTTTGTATTTTCTTCAGTTTTTCTGCTTTTCTTGCTGCTTAAGTTACCTTGTGAACTCTAAATTATGATAAAAATACATAGAAAATTACGTAATGACAAGATGTCATCATGCTCCAATCTTTGCTTTTATGAAATATGTGCTCATCCTCCTCAAGTGACACTTAGACTCATGTAGTAAGTGAGTCTTGTTTTGAGTCTTTAATATCACAAAGTTTGATGAAGACCTTACTTATTGCACCACATCGTAGTTCACCACTCCTTATTCCTTGTAAAAACCTCTTTCATAAACTTGAAGTAGATGGACATTTTATTTATTGCTTCATCAAAGGAGATGTTTACTTGTAATTTCTTCATTAATTCAATGAATCTCTGAAATTCTTCATCTTCTTCCTTATTATGAGTTTCTTTTTCTAATGTGAGGGTATGGAAGTTTAGCTCGCCTTGGGGGATCCTTTGGATTGTCTCCTTCGGCCCTTATTTCCTTCCAACTTGTTCCAACATCTGGATCTTGCTCTCTAAGTGGTTTGTCCGGCTGAACTATGCTTTGTTGTTCCTCTATTCTTTTCTTCTTAACCTCTAAAGGAGCCAACACCTTTTTGCTTAGTATGACATGTATTTCTATTTTCATTAAACGTTTTTTGAATGTTATTTAGTTTGGTTTCTACGTTCGACATTCTAATTTGAAAAGTAGATCAATCTCTTTCTTTTTATTTGTAATGTCAGAAAGGTTGCGTTGCATTTCTTTCATAAAAGTAAGGTAAGAGTTTTTTAACGAGAAATGAATACTTTCCATAAGTTTGTACCATGCATACCCCCAGGCGTAAGGACTGGGTTCATAGCAGTCCATATGGTATGTTTTGTTGTAATGATTGAACTGGTTTGCTGCAAGGTTTTCCACGAATAGTTTCTTGAAACAATCATAAACAAAAATACCCAAATAGCACTATTCTAGAAGTAACTGTAAATAATAATAATTATAGTTATAATTATAATGCTTACTATACCTTTTTTTTTTAAAATAATAATAAAAAATAAATAATTTGAATTGATTTAGTCGAAATTATCAACAATCTCCGGTAACGGCGCTAAAAACTTTATGTTCGGATTAGGCAAGTGTACCAAATCGTTTACCAAGTAATAAAGTGTAAGTAGAGTATCGTATCCATGGGGATTGTCGTTTCGTCCAAACAATTCATGTTACTTGTATTTGGTTTGCCGGTATAGTAAAAGATAGATGTTGCAATTTTTATTTGTTTCCAACAGTGTAGTTTACTTGATTTTGGTTGCAGAAAAGCAAGCAGTGGTTAGGATTCTTCGAATCCCCCTATTTATATTGTTGGATATTAAATAACAATATTGTTGCGTATTTGCCTTTTATAGATTAAACAAGTGATGAGGTCGTTGGGACGGGACTAACCTAGAAGGTTGGAAGCTGCACATGTTGATCACACAGTGTTCCTTACGTGTAGGGTCTATAAATCTCAATTATCTATGTCTATCCCTCCTAAGTATGGTTGCACCTTTTGATCGCACGGTGATACAAATGTGCGGGTTCTTACTGTCTCTAAGGTAATTGAAAGCACAAACTTAAATTGACATTCCAGTTTTTCCCAAGGAAATGAAGGCCAAGGTTCCATTAATTCAGCCCATCTATGAATCTTTGGAAACTCAAAGCCCATTCTCTCTCACTTACTTAGTAGTTCTACAAATAGGTAACCTTAATCTAAGTCTACCTTATTAAGGGTTTAAGAGAATGGTTCTATTTAGGTTTATTCCTCAGAGTCGCTTGTTTGCTTAATTACTAACCAGTTACATCCTAGGTTGAGTAGAGTTACTACTCAATCTTAGCAATGTCACCTATTAAATACTTACTACTAGGGTCAACTCGCTTTCGGTATCTTTCGCTAATTAATAAATAATTACTTCCTCGATAGATAGTTATTATTATAATGCTATAAATATCAAGACATAAGTAGAAGTATAGTAATAACAATGTTAAGCCTTGTCACAACCTAAGTACCTAATCTAAGTTTACGCTAGGCTCATTTTTCATGCCCTAAGCATTTTTCCCATGTGCTAGGCACATGGCATCAGGTTCTTGGGCCCAATTTTCTGATTTTCCGTCCTTTTAAGTCTTCGTCTTCAAATAACTTGCCTCGGAAGTTAGGGATATAATTCCTCCCTTTTGTAAATCTCCTAAGGCCTCTTGAATCTTCATCATTGGTCTTCCCAAGTCTTCGGAATTCTTCAGTTGTTCTTGATTTGCCGATTTGCATGATTTCTTTGTGAATTACTTCAAAAAACCCCTAAAATTGCTATGTTTCGGGAAAAATAGAATTACATGCTCAAATATAGAAAACATTACAAAAGTTCCGAAATCATAGGAAATCGTTCTAATAATCCTCCTTTTTGTTGCTAAAACCTACTGAAAATAACTGAAAAACATGCTAAGAATAACTTAAGATGATCTGTCATCAATAATATACAAATTAAATTCGCTATGCGGAAATTATAAGTGTGAGCTTTGAGGTGCCAATATAATTTGGGTGTCTTAATATTGGTTTGTTTTTCATTAAAGAAAAAAATAATACTTTGGAAGTAGTGTATATGGTATTAATTGAAGAGTACAATTGAAAAGAAAAAGTTATTATTGCATCGAAATCTGAAATTGACATACATTTTGAAACAATTTTTTTTGACAAAAACGACTCTCATTTTGAAACTGAGGGGGTAAAGAAAGATAAAGACAAAGAACGTTAAATAAAATGACGTGATGATGCGGTGGAAAGAAAGAAAAGACAAAATATAAAGTAAATTAAAACGATAAGAACAGTCATGCATTGAACCAAGTTCACAACAATGAACAAGTAAACGTCATTAAGGGTTTGACCAAAATTTGGTCAAAAAAAAGGTTTGACCAAAATAGTGTATTTATTACTCCATCCGATTATGTTTATAAGAAATATTAGACTTTTTTAATTCATTGAATAATTTTTGTATTTGATCTATATTTTAGACCAGATACATCAATTACTTAATGAATCTAAAATGTCAATTGTTTATTGTAAATAGGATCGAAGGAAGTATTCTTTTTGCACTATAAATAAAGAACACTATTGACACACAGGTAACATGGTCTCTAAAATATAAAATATTAACGAGAGAATTTATATACTCTAGATAGCAGAGAAGTTGTGGATAGAGAACTGACTTTGTAGTTTTACTTCCTATTTCTTACATCAAAATTTGTAAGTTTTTCTTCATGTTCTCTCATTTAATTTGATCATTTTATTTCCTACCCAGGCTTGTTTTTCTACTTGATCGTCATTTCCCCCAATTTTTTGGTAGAAATAATTATGTATAAAAAGGTGAATCGGTTTCATGCAAATTCAAATTATTAGTGTTGTTTTTTTCGAAAACTATTTTATTGATGGAATGTTGCAGATCTTGAATTTGGATATGCATGTCATTATTTTGACCAAATTTTATTTATGTGATTAAGCAACTCTTGAAAAATCCTCACCTTTTTATTATTTTTTAGGAATTTGACTGTTGATTTTTTTATTATCGTTCTTGATAAGAAGATATTAACAATTTGATATTCATTACTATGTTTTGTGATCTTTGTGTTGACGTTGAGTACATGTTTTGTAGATTAATGGGCTTGCATGGGGTGGTGAGATTGAAATGAAGGAGATTGGGAGTTTGATAAACAAACCTCTTTTGGGTTTTTGATTGAAGTTGTAACAAGAGATGAGAACATAGTTTAAAGGCAACAACTCATGGGTTACCTATTGGAAGACTTCCTGGACAAGCCACTTCATTGAGTGAATTTGGAGTAACCTTTCCGGCATGTGGAGATAAACTAGTATTTCATGGAGATTCTACTCTTCGTGATGGAAGCATGATGAAAATTAATGTTTGGGTTTCATATGATGGCGCATCATATTGGAACCAACTCGCGAGAAAGCAATTAGGAAGCTTTGCGCATAATTACATTGTGAGGGGATGTTGACGTTGTTCTATATTTGTATGACTTTTATTTATTGATACTCTCATTTTAGTTCAAAACTGTTGTTCCGAAACTTTACGATTTGTAGATATGAGTGTTGCTTTTAAAATATTGAATTTATTTTGTCGATGTAAAAGCAACATCCACATTAGCAAATCAAAAAGTCATTGGACAACAATATTTTAGGCTAAAATAAAAACATTAAAATAAATAATAGTCCTACAATATAGAAAAACATCAACATCCCATCACAGTGCAATTATGCACAAAGCTCCCTGATTGCTTTCTCACAAGCCGATTTAAATATGGTTCACCTTCATCTAGGACCCCAAACATTGATTTCCATCATGTTTCCACCATGAAGAATAGAACCTCGAAGAACTAATAGTTGGTCTCCACATGCTGACAAGGTTGGTCCTTATTCATGTATTGAGGTGGCTTGCTCAGGAAGTCTTCCAATGGTAAATAGAATTGTTCTCTAATGAGAGTGGTGGGTGAACTAGTTTTTCCCTTTGAGTCCTTGGATGAGAATTTGTTTGAATTTTACCAATGACTTTCTTACCATTGTATTGATTACTAATAGACTTATCAATCATCTTATCTACATATTTATGTTTTTTTTTTTCTTTTCTATGTTATACATTTTAACTTAACTTAATCCCATACATGCGCTAAAAATCTTATCTTATTTTAGTTATATAAAAAGAGCTCGAGGCAATAGAAATTCAATCAAGTGTCACAACCACCTACAATCACATCAACACAAAAGCAATATAAAATTTTTAAGGTAGAATATCTTTTTTATCCCTATAAAAATCTAACAATTTGTTTTAGTCCCTTTAAAATTTTGCTTCCAGTTTTAGTTTCTCAAAAGGTTTTCATCATCACTTTTGGTCCATACTTTTCAGTTAACTCACAATATCATTCGAAATTTGAAATGAATTTCTGGAGTAATGTTTATAATATTATAAGAATCTCTCCACACAAAAAATGGTTTTTTTTTACAAAACATGAATTAAATATAATTTTTAAAACGCAAATAACATAAAAGTTCATGTTATATTTTGTTAAAAAAACTATAACTTTTTTGAGAGATTATTATAATATTCTAAACGTTCATGCCAAAACTCATTCAAAATTTTAAAGAGCAAACATTACCTAACTTGAAAGTAGGGACCAAAAGTGTGGAAATTTTTTTTTAAAGAACTAAAAGTTAAATGAAAATTTTAGGATGACTAAAACAAAAAGTTGCGATATTTATAGGGATAAAAAAATATATTTAACCCAAAATTTTAATATTTCTTACTTTTGACCGATTTGTCTAATAAAGGAATATATCTCACGCACAATATAAATATGGATAATTATAAAGTGCACGACAAAAATTTCCGTGCATGTTGGACGACAACATATTTTTCTCTCTGATTTGATAATAGTGTTGTGCTAGTGTTGTACCAACATACACATGTCTCTTGTGAAGAAACACTGCTTTGGACTAGAGTGATATGACCATGACAGTAACTATAACTACATTGGGGTAGCAACTAATGGTGGTTTGTGCTGCGACAATGGCGAGGGCGACAATGAAGACAACAACAAATAAAAACGTCGACGGCGATGATGAACACAACTACATTTGAAGGCCACAAAGAAGACGGTGACAACAACGACGGGAAGAGTTGTTTAGACGTGAGTGGATTATGGCTGTCATGAGCTAAAAAGTGTAGATGGCAACTATTGCAGCATATAGAAAAGGATATTAGGTGTGGGTTAAGTTTTAAAAAGCGTTTGTGCATGACTCGTGTGTTTTCCTCTCGTGCCATGTAGCACCACTCTATAAATATATCACATTTGTCACTTATCTATGATTTTGTTACTTCAAGAGTTACATATTGTTTGTTTTATCTTAATTTTAATCATATCTTGATCTTAATAAATGTCAAATAGAAATCTTAATTTAATGTTAATTTTAATAATCGATGTGCGGATTAAACAAGTGTACCAAATTGTATACGAAGTAATAAAGTGTAAGTAGAGTATCGTATCCACTTGAATTGTCATTTCGTCCAAACAATTCGAGTTACTTATTTTTGGTTTGACAGTATAGGATTCTTTGAATTCCCCCTATTTATATTGTTGGATATTAAATAACTGTAATGTCGCATATTTGCCTTAGATAGATTAAACAAGTGATGAGGCCCTTGGGAAGTGACTAACGTAGAAGGTTGGAAGCTGCACATGCTGATCACACTGTGATCCTTACGTGTGGGCTCTATAAATCTCGATTATCTAGGTTTATCCCTCCTAAGTCTGGTTGCACCTGCTGATCGCACGGTGATCCTTACGTGCGGGGTATTACCGTCTCTAAGGTTATTAAAAGCTTAAACTTAAATTGGCATTCCAATTTTTCACAAGGAAATGAAGGCCAACGTTCCATTAGTTCAGCCTATCTATGAATCTTAGGACACTCATGACACACTCTCTCACACTTACTAAGGGTTTAAGAGAATGGTTATATTTAAGTTTATTCCCCCAAGTCATTTGTTTCCTTAATAACTAACCAGTTACATCCTAGGTTTAGCATAGTTACGACTCATTCTTAGTAATGTCACCTCCTAAGTACTTACTACTAAGGTCAACTCGCTTTTGGTATCTTTTGCTAGTTAATAAATAATTACTTATTAGATAGATAGTTATTAGTGTAATGTTATAAATATCAAGATATAAGCAGCAAGATAGTAATAACAATATTCAGCCCTGTCACAACCTAAGTACCTAATCTAGGGTTACAGTCCTTTGAAATAAATAATTCCTAAATAAAACTAAGTAATGAATAAAAGAAAAATAATATATATCAACATTAAATTAAATAAATATCCAACAAAAATAAACAGAGTTTCATCTTAGAACTCTAACCTAAAAATATTTAGTTACACATGGTAACTAAAAACAAATTACTAAAGATAAAAACATATCATAGAAAATAAAGGTGAAGATAGAAACTCTCCTGAAGCTCCAAAGTTGTCTTCCTCTTAAACTGCCACAGTTCTGAACGAGAAATTTTTAATGAGGAAGACTAGTATTTATAGTGAGAATTTCTACCTGGGTTTGGGCTAAAAGTGCGGGCTTTACCCATCAGATAAGTAGAAAAAGATGCTTACGCCCCGCAGTTTAGCATGCACAGGGGGCATGTGAGTGCACCCCAACTCATGTACTAGGCGCATGGAAAATACCCTAGGCGGATGGTATGTGAAATCCATTCCCTAGGAAATTTTTCATGCCCAAGGCATTTTTCCCATGTGCTAGGCACATGGCATCTGTTTCCTGGTCCCAATTCTTCGATTTTTCGTCGTTTTAAGTCTTCGTCTTCAAATAACATACCTCGGAACTTAGTGAACAGAATTCCTCCCTCTTGTAAGTCTCCTAAGGCCTCTTGAATCTTCATCCTTGGTCTTCCCAAGTCTTCACAATTATTTAGTTGTTCTTGACTTCCCGATTTGCATGATTTCTTCGTGAATTACTTCAAAAACCCCCTAAAATTGCTATGTTTCGGGAAAACTAGAATTACAGACTCATATATAGAAAACATTACAAAAGTCCCGAAATCATATGCAATCGTTCTAATACTCTTCCTTTTTCTGCTAAAACCTGCTGAAAATCACTGAATAGCATGATAAGAATAACGTAAGATTACTTGTCATGACAACCCCAAACTTAGATTGTTGCTTGTACTCAAGTACCGAAAGAAAAGCGTAATTTATTCTTTGCATTTTTGTAAGGAAAAACATACCTTTCCGGGAGTTGTGCTTAGGAATCATTTTTTAAATTTATAGCAGATCAACATCTAATTTACCACGGTACATTAGAGCGGGTTCGGCTTGGTGAAAGTAACATATATTCTCAGCTATAATCTTTTCTAATGATACATGTATGTATCTCCTAAAGCCAGTAGGGATGGTCACAACATTTTCCTACTCCAGTCGTCATATGAATGTACCTTGCTATAAATTTGAAACAATTATAAACAGACAATCATGTTATTGTTATTCACACACTTTGAGGACTTTGAGGGTTATAACTTGGCTTAAGTTAAGGGTGGATATATTTTAGGAAAGCAGGCTAACAAAAGAACTTGGAGTTAGTTTACTAACCCAGGGATTCCTACTAAACATTAATGAACTGCCACCATTCCTTCCTTAATTCAATCAAAATGGGTAAAACGGTAGAACTGTCTTTTTATTGTTCTTGATTTTTTTTTCTTTTTTCTATTTTTTTTTGTGTGTAGATCCATGGTTATCTACATTTGTTCATTTTTTTCTTTTTCTGATAAAATATGTTCTACTGCTACCCCACCCCAAACTTAAAATGTTGCTAATTTTAATGAGCAACCCTAGACTTAGTTTCAAAATATATGCAGTCATAGTAATACCTATCAAACTCCAAGTGAAATAAAACACGGTGCATGTAAAGTGTAGGACTGTGGCATGATTCGTCACTAATAAAGAAAGAAAAATTTCGTCTGGAGGCTCGAAGTGGTTTCGCAAAGGATAATAAGAATATAAAAGGGTGGCTTTAAAGGCTCTAGGTACCAAATAAAAATTGCCTCGTGTGTAATATAACCTAACTGATGGTCCGTAAAGAACGACCGCAAATTCAAGCAAAAATAGCATTCATATGGAACAATCATAATATATTGGAAGTATTTAAGTATAAAACAACCTAGAATGGATATAGAAATATTTGGCTCTGAATCTCACCTGTTATGCTATTCAGAAAAGAGATGGTGATCCTATAAGTACCTTTTCTAGCAAGCCCCAGAAATTATCGTGCTCTTGAATGTAAGGATAAACTAGCCTCCGCCTAAAATGCTTTGAAATGAATACCTAATACTAAAATAAATTTAAGCATACAAGGAAAGGTTGTATATGTAATGCAAAAGAAATAAACATTTCATCCTTCCTCTTTCTCTTGTTCGGGAGGAACTCCATGAATTTGGCAATGAGAATTAAGTGTTCTCGTGCTCCAATCTTTGCTTTTATGAAATATGTGTTCATCCTCCTCAAGTGACACTTAGACTCATGTAGTAAGTGAGTCTTGTTTTGACTCATAAACTTTAAGTAGATGGACATTTTATTTATTGCTTCAGCAAAGGAGATGTTTACTTGTAAATTCTTCATTAATTCAATGAATCCCTGAAATTCTTCATCTTCTTCCTTATTATGAGTTTTTTTTTCTAATGTGAGGGTAAGGCAGTTTAGCTCGGCTTGGGGGATCCTTTGGATTGTCTCCTTCGGCCCTTATTTTCTTCCGACTTGTTCCTACATCTAGATCTTGCTCTCTAAGTGGTTTGTCCGGCTGAACTATGCTTTGTTGTTCCTCTATTCTTTTCTTCTTAACCTCTAAAGGAGCCAACACCTTTTTGCTTAGTATGATATGTATTTCTATTTTCATTAAACGGTTTTTGAATGTTATTTAGTTTGGTTTCTACGTTCGAGATTCTAATTTGAAAAGTAGATCAATCTCTTTCTTTTTATTTGTAATGTCAGAAAGGTTGCGTTGCATTTCTTTCATAAAAGTAAGGTAAGAGTTTTTTAAAGGCAAATGAATATTGTCCATAAGTTTGTACCATGCATACCCTCAGGCGTAAGGACTGGGTTCATAGCAGTCCATATGGTATGTTTTGTTGTAATGATTGAACTGGTTTGCTGCAAGGTTTTCCACGAATAGTTTCTTGAAACAATCATAAACAAAAATACCCAAATAGCACTATTCTAGAAGTAACTGTAAATAATAATAATTATAGTTATAATTATAATGCTTACTATACCTTTTTTTTTAATAAAATAATAATAATGAATAAGTAATTTGAATTGATTTAGTCGAAATTATCAACAATCTCTGGTAACGGCGCTAAAAACTTTATGTGCGGATTAGGCAAGTGTACCAAATCGTTTACCAAGCAATAAAGTGTAAGTAGAGTATCGTATCCATGGGGATTGTCGTTTCGTCCAAACAATTCATGTTACTTATATTTGGTTTGCCGGTATAGTAAAAGATAGATGTTGCAATTTTTATTTGTTTCCAACAGAGTAGTTTACTTGATTTTGGTTGCAGAAAAGAAAGCAGTGGTTAGGATTCTTCGAATCCCCCTATTTATATTGTTGGATATTAAATAACAATATTGTTGTGTATTTGCCTTAGATAGATTAAACAAGTGATGAGGTCGTTGAGACGGGAGTAACCTAGAAGGTTGGAAGCTGCACCTGTTGATCACAAGGTGTTCCTTACGTGTAGGGTCTATAAATCTCGGTTATCTATGTTTATCCCTCCTAAGTATGGTTGCACCTGTTGATCGCACGATGATACTAATGTGCAGGTTCTTACTGTCTCTAAGGTAATTGAAAGCATAAACTTAAATTGACATTCCAGTTTTTCCCAAGGAAATGAAGGCCAAGGTTCCATTAATTCAACCCATCTATGAATCTTTGGAAACTCAAAGCACATTCTCTCTCACTTACTTAGTAGTTCTACAAATAGGTAGCCTTAATCTACGTCTACCTTATTAAGGGTTTAAGAGAATGGTTCTATTTAGGTTTATTCCTCGGAATCGCTTGTTTGCTTAATTACTAACTAGTTAATCCTAGGTTTAGTAGAGTTACTACTCAATCTTAGCAATGTCACCTCTTAAGTACTTACTACTAGGGTCAACTCGCTTTCGGTATCTTTCGCTAATTAATAAATAAGTACCTAATCTAAGTTTACGCTAGGCTCATTTTTCATGCCCTAAGCATTTTTCCCATGTGCTAGGCACATGGCATCAGGTTCCTGGGCCCAATTCTCTGATTTTCCGTCGTTTTAAGTCTTCGTCTTCAAATAACTTGCCTCGGAAGTTAGGGAACATAATTCCTCCCTTTTGTAAATCTCCTAAGGCCTCTGGAATCTTCATCATTGGTCTTCCCAAGTCTTCAGAATTCTTCAGTTGTTGTTGATTTGCCGATTTGCATGATTTCTTTGTGAATGACTTCAAAAAACCCCTAAAATTGCTATGTTTCGGGAAAAATAGAATTACATGCTCAAATATAGAAAACATTACAAAAGTTCCGAAATCATAGGAAATCGTTCTAATAATCCTCCATTTTGTTGCTAAAACCTACTGAAAATAACTGAAAAACATGCTAAGAATAACTTAAGATGACATGTCATCAATAATATACAAATTAAATTCGCTATGCGGAAATTATAAGTGTGAGCTTTGAGGTGCCAATATAATTTGGGTGTCTTAATATTGGTTTGTTTTTCATTAAAGAAAAAAATAATACTTTGGAAGTAGTGTGTATGGTATTAATTGAAGGGTACAATTGAAAAGAAAAAGTTATTATTGCATCGAAATCTGAAATTGACATACATTTTGAAACAATTTTTTTTGGCAAAAACGACTCTTATTTTGAAACAGAGCGGGTAAAGAAAGATAAAGACAAAGAACGTTAAATAAAATGACATGTGATGATGCGGTGGAAAGAAAGAAAAGACAAAATATAAAGTAAATTAAAACGATAAGAACAGTCATGCATTGAACCAAGTTCACAACAATGAACAAGTAAACGTCATTAAGGGTTTGACCAAAATTTGGTCAAAAAAAAGGTTTGACCAAAATAGTGTATTTATTACTCCATCCGGTTATGTTATAAAAAATATTTGACTTTTTTAATTCATTATAAATAAAGAACACTATTGACACACAGGTAACATGGTCTCTCAAATATAAAATATTAACGAGAGAATTTATATACTCTAGATAGCAGAGAAGTTGTGGATAGAGAGCTGACTTTGTAGTTTTACTTCCTATTTCTTACATCAAAATTTGTAAGTATTTCTTCATGTTCTCTCATTTAATTTGATCATTTTATTTCCTACCCAGGCTTGTTTTTCTACTTGATCATCATTTCCCCCAATTTTTTGGTAGAAATAATTATGTATAAAAAGGTGAATCGGTTTCATGCAAATTCAAATTATTAGTGTTATTTTCTTCGAAAACTATTTTATTGATGGAATGTTGCAGATCTTGAATTTAGATATGCATGTCATTATTTTGACCAAATTTTATTTATGTGATTAAGCAACTCTTGAAAAATCCTCACCTTTTTATTATTTTTTAGGAATTTGACTGTTGATTTTTTTATTATCGTTCTTGATAAGAAGATATTAACAATTTGATATTCATTACTATGTTTTGTGATCTTTGTGTTGACGTTGAGTACATGTTTTGTAGATTAATGGGCTTGCATGGGGTGGTGAGATTGAAATGAAGGAGATTGGGAGTTTGATAAACAAACCTCTTTTGGGTTTTTGATTGAAGTTGTAACAAGAGATGAGAACATAGTTTAAAGGCAACAACTCATGGGTTACCTATTGGAAGACTTCCTGGACAAGCCACTTCATTGAGTGAATTTGGAGTAACCTTTCCGGCATGTGGAGATAAACTAGTATTTCATGGAGATTCTATTTTACGTGATGGAAGCATGATGAAAATTAATGCTTGGGTTTCATATGATGGCGCATCATATTGGAACCAACTCGCGAGAAAGCAATTAGGAAGCTTTGCGCATAATTACATTGTGAGGGGATGTTGACGTTGTTCTATATTGGTATGACTTTTATTTATTGATACTCTCATTTTAGTTCAAAACTGTTGTTCCGAAACTTTACGAGTTGTAGATATGAGTGTTGCTTTTGAAATATTGAATTTATTTTGTCGATGTAAAAGCAACATCCACATTAGCAAATCAAAAAGTCATTGGACAACAATATTTTAGGCTAAAATAAAAACATTAAAATAAATAATAGTCCTACAACATAGAAAAACATCAACATCCCATCACAGTGCAATTATGCACAAAGCTCCCTGATTGCTTTCTCACAAGCCGATTTCAATATGGTTCACCTTCATCTAGGACCCCAAACATTAATTTCCATCATGCTTCCACCATGAAGAATAGAACCTGGAAGAACTAATAGTTGATCTCCACATGCTGACAAGGTTGGTCCTTATTCATGTATTGAGGTGGCTTGCTCAGGAAGTCTTCCAATGGTAAATAGAATTGTGTTCTAATGAGAGTGATGGGTGAACTAGTTTTTCCCTTTGAGTCCTTGGATTAGAATTTGTTTGAATTTGTTTGAATTTTACCAATGACTTTATTACCATTGTATTAATTACTAATAGACTTATCAATCATCTTATCTACATATTTATGTATTTTTTTTTCTTTTCTATGTTATACATTTTAACTTAACTTAATCTCATACATGCGCTAAAAATCTTATCTTATTTTAGTTATAAAAAAAGAGCTCAAGACAATAGAAATTCAATCAAGTGTCACAACCACCTACAATCACATCAACACAAAAGCAATATAAAATTTTTAGGGTAAAATATCTTTTTTATCCCTATAAAATTCTAACAATTCGTTTTAGTCCCTTTAAAATTTTGCTTCCAGTTTTAGTTTCTGGAAAGGTTTTCATCATCACTTTTGGTCCATACTTTTCAGTTAACTCACAATATTATTCGAAATTTGAAATGAATTTCTGGAGGAATGTTTATAATATTATAAGAATCTCTCCACACAAAAAATGGTTTTTTTTTTTACAAAACATGAATCAAATATAATTTTTAAAACGCAAATAACATGAAAGTTCATGTTTAATACATGTTTTGTTAAAAAACTATAACTTTTTGGAGAGATTATTAATATTCTAAACGTTCATGCCAAAACTCATTCAAAATTTTAAAGAGAACACATTACCTAACTTGAAAGTAGGGACCAAAAGTGTGGAAAAAAACTTTTGGAGAACTAAAAGTTAAATGAAAATTTTAGGATGACTAAAACAAAAAGTTGTGATATTTATAGGGATAAAAAAAAATATTTAACCCAAAATTTTAATATTTCATACTTTTGACCGATTTGTCTAATGGAGGAATGTATCTCACACACAATATAAATATGGATAATGATAAAGTGCACGACAAAAAATTCCGTGCATGTTGGACGACAACATATTTCTCTCTCTTATTTGATGATAGTGTTGCGCTAGTGTTGTACCAACATACACATGTCTCCTGTGAAGAAACACTGCTTTGGACTAGAGTGATATGACCATGACAGTAACTATAACTACATTGGGGTAGCAACTAATGACGGTTTGTGTTGCGACAATGGCGAGGGCGACAATGAAGACAACAACAAATAAAAACGTCGACGGCGATGATGAACGCAACTACATTTGAAGGCCACAAAGAAGACGGTGACAACGACGACGAGAAGAGTTGTTTAGACGTGAGTGGATTATTGCAGTCATGAGCTAAAAAGGGTAGATGGCAACTATTGCGGCATATAGATAAGGACATTAGGTGTCAGTTAAGCTTTAAAAAACGTTTGTGCAAGAGTCGTGTGTTTGGCTCTCATACTATATAGCACTACTCTTTAAATATATCACATTTGTCATTTATCTGCAGTTTTGTTACTTCAAGAGTTACATATTGTTTGTTTTATCTTAATTTTAATCCTATCTTGATCTTAACAAATGTCAAATAGAAATCTTAATTTAATTTTAATTTTAATTTTAATAATATATAAATTAAATTTGCTCTGTGCAAATGATAAGTGTGAGCTTTGAGGTGCCAAATAATTTGGGTGTCTTAGATTTTGTTGAGATGATTTACATTTTTTTTTGGCTTAATTTCTTTTTTGGAGCTAACTTAGAATCAACATTAAAATATTACTAATATTTTAATCTTAACCATATACTTATATATTATCTTAATCTTAACAATGTACATATTAAACATCAGAAATGAAGATTTGAATCAAATATCATAACTACATGATATTAAACATCAGAAATGAAATTTGAGTCAAATATCATAACTACATGAAATCTCACCAACCTAAAAGATAACATTAAAATAATCAATATGGATGTTCTTTCAATATTATTTGTTATTATCAGTCTTTTTTTTTTATTTCTATTTAAATAAATAATTTTCAAATATCTCCTCATGCTTTGCAAGGATGAAAACGATGAAAAAGAGTTTGGATTTGTTCCATTTATCCATCATCCATTAATGTCTATTTATAAGTTAGATGGACACAAGTTGTAGATTAGTAGAACTCATTTAATAACCGAATCATATACTTGAGTCTCACTAATTTTCCACTTATCTTTCTCGTAAGTGAACATTAGATAAATGATGAATAAATAGAGCAAACACGAATTCGATCAATATCTAATATTAACCTCCACATTGTCAATATTAAAGAAGAATTATTAAGTTTGACAATTAATAATTTAAAGATCAATTATCAAAAATCTTCAACCATTCGAATCTTAACTTATGCGATTTTACCAATATTTTAAATATCATATAATTTGATTCAACCGATTGGACCATGAATCGGACTGATTTCGTTCCGGATAACCTTAAATAATTGGCAATCACTAAAATTAGAAAAATAATTAAAAAAACTCGATCTCGATTTCTGCAAACCAACTTATCCGATTAAACCAATTGAATCAAAACGCGTAACTATAACCGGTTCGATCTTCGATCATGTCTTTAAAACATTACATTGTACACCAAATCCCTATTCTCACGTTGAGATCTCTACTTCAACTGTCAATCCACAAGTCAAAAATATCAGTTAGCATGTTTTAATCAATGTGTCTGTCAGTTACCAAAAATAAGGAAAGTTGTCGTTTCTCTCTTCACCTTCAATATGCAAAAAAAGTAACCCACAAAACAACCAAACCAATCTCAAGAACAAACCAAAACCTTGTTACACCGACAAAAACATAGGAAACCCAACAACAACATTAACCAAATCAAATCTTAAAAAACATCAGAAAATCCAATGAAACGAAACCATAGTTCCCACCATCACCAAAACCACCATAACCCACCAAGAAAATGGCTTATAATACCAACCTTAACAATCTCACTCCTTCTCTTCTTCTTCTTCATCATTCTTCTCCCTTATTCAAAACCATCTTCTTCATCTCTTTCTTCAGAGAATCCAAGTTTCACAACTCATTTGAATCTTCCAAAACTACCAAAGTTTGCATATTTGTTAACAGGGACAAAAGGTGAAGTTTCACAGCTCAAAAGGGTTCTTCAAGTAATATATCATCCAAGAAACTATTACCTGCTTCATCTTGATCTTGAAGCTTCTAGTGAAGAGAGGATTGAGTTGGCAAAGTATGTGAAATCTGAGAAGGTGTTTGGTGGTTTTGGGAATGTTATGGTTGTTGGTAAAGGTGATTTGGTTACTTATAAAGGTCCTACTATGATTGCTTCAACGCTTCATTCTGTTGCTTTGTTTCTTAAAAGGGTTGGTGATTGGGATTGGTTTGTTAATCTTAGTGCCTCTGATTATCCTCTCTTCTCACAAGATGGTTAGTGTTTCTTTTATTCTTTTTTTAATTTATGTTTTAAAGTTTAATTAACCTCATTTAGACTCAAATATAGGCTTGATTTGATCAAGGTTTTAAATTACGGCCGTGGTCTGGTCTGGTCACTGATTTTAAAACTTAGTCATGATCTATGAAGTATCGATATGGACCATTAGTAATAATTTGAGAAAATAGAACTGATTGAATGTAATGACATGTGTTAGTGCCGTGGTGGTGTTCAACACTAGACACACTTTCAATTTGAAGTTTCGGTGCTAAATAAGTACCATTCTCGATATTCTGGAGAATTGTGGTTAAATGAGTCTAATATAGTGGGGATACATCGAAAACTTTGATGTTGCCCAGATCACACTTGCAGACATTTTTAAAAACCTTAGTTGTGGCTACGTTGTGATTTTTTGTATTGCAGAAAAAAAATAGAATACACATAGGGTTGATACAGCCGTAGTCACATTTGTTGACCTTTATTTGAAACACTTTAACTACACAATTCATAATCCATTGCCGTCTGTTCTAGAGATCTTTTGCATATACTATGATCCATTGTTTTTAAAGGACTGTGGACTGTGCACAGTGTGGTATTTAAAGCGATCCATTTTTCTAAAATCCAACACCAAAAGTAATTCATCTGTTGTAATGATTAAATTGCAATTGCATCATCTGATGATATTATAGTACAGTCAATGATTTCACTGTATTTTCTGCTGTGTGGAACACCTTGTCCTTTAATCGCTGCATTAGTCTTTGGTTTTTTTTCCTAAGGCATTTGGCAATGGCACCCTTGTGTCCCCAAGAAACATGCCATTATTTTTAGCACTTCACTGTGTTATTGTGCAGAGCGGCACAGATGGATTCAGGTTATATAGTTGTTTTGTTTTCGAAGTATAAAAAGAAAAGCTGAAAGTTGAAGTGAACCTTCAATTCCTTATTGATTTCACCATGTTGAAAGTTTATTTCTGTTAGTGATTTTGGTTTTTATATTTGAGCAGGGGTCATATTGTAATCATAAAGGAGATATTTATATATCTTTGTTTTCAGTATATGAATAGTTGGATACATCAGGAAGTTGGTATTATTCAATTACATAAATATGTTGCAGAACTTTGAGGTTCTGCATCTTCTTTGTGCAAACGCCCTAGCTGTCTTAAATGACACACTGTGATGTGTTATCCTATCCTGTCATACTACCTGGGGCCAATAACTTACTAAGTTTATTGTAATCCAACAATACTCTGATAGGGACCTTGTTATTATGAGGTGCACATGCCCCACATCGAGTAGTATGTGATGCTTGGCGAAGTAAAGTTGTTTGATTCTTCCTCTTTGATAGTTAACTTTTAAGGGAGGGTTCCAAAGTGCTTGGATAATTATCAATTGGTATAAGAGTTGATTGCCAGTGAATCGGAAAGGGCTACCTACAGAGGGACTGGCTGGAAACGCCAAGTGAAGTGTCGTAGAGGGCTGCTGTCGGGACATTGGATTTAAGGGAGTTAGGTAGTATGGGATGCTCCGTATAGTATTTAAGTGGCTTGATTCTTCCCTATTGATAGCTAGCTTTCAAGGGAGGGGTTTCCCATGTGCTTAGATAACTTATTCTTAGAATTTGGGTTTGGCCTAACTCAACCGTTATAAAACGGACTTGTAAGGTGAGTGCTATTCACCACTTATAAACACTTTTACAGGCCTTGTGGCACTTAAATAATTCAACAGTAATATAGATCTCACCAATTAACCAATCTATAAAATTTTGTTTTGTCCTAACACTTTCTCCTCACCACCGGTGGTGCAACTTGTATGAGGCGGTGAGCTGGTGATGCACCTATTAGCAAACTGTTGTTTGTGTCTTAGTCATAGGGATCTCCTCAGCCACTACACCACAAGACAGGTCTGGAAGTTTTGTCAACGGAAGATGGGTCCACAAAAGAATTCAAATTTGGTTGCTTCAATGGTAGGGTCAGGATCGTAATCTCTATGGCTTACACTTGACCTTTGCCCATCTGTAAGACTGTACCAACCTAGTCTCTGACATAAACAATTTTTCAAAATGATCCCTGAAATTGTGAAATGTTAATTAGATTCATTTCTCCGTTGGTATTTGTACAAACGGACTATAATAACATTAAGTTTGTTATATTGAGGATGCATTTGAAACTAGGTGATTAATGTTAGAGATGTATTTGATAATGGATTGAGACAAATGGATAAACTTGATTATCATTTTGCAATTCTAGCAATTATTTTGGAATATTGATAATGTAGAGGACTAGGTTGATACGATCCTACAATTTCAAATACCTAGTGGGGTATTTACTATTGTGTTTTTCGTTTTCTCTATTGTTGGGTGCTTTCTCTGCTTCTTCTCCACTGTAATGATTCTTGTTCTCCACTTTTGCAACTTCATTGCTTCTGTTATTTGTATAACAACAAAGCACAAACACAGACACATGCACCGGACATGACAAGGATACTGACATGTGGACACCAATACTAATTTAAGAAAGTAATATAATTCAGTGTATACTTGATTCTGTCATTCTTCCATGTGTTTGAGCCAAGCGTCAAATCCTTGTTTCTAGCCACTGTATACTTGCTTCCATGCAGGTATTCACCATGTCGAATTTTAGAAATGATGTCAAATTAGTATATTATAAAAAAAAAGGAAAAAAAGGCCCTGTAGTGTTGTTGCAAAACTTTGAGGCTACTAACTAATTGTAAGTTTTGTTTCTTAACAAACTAACTAATTGTAAGTTGCAACTAACTAATGGTGTTATCTCGTGGATACTGAAGAAAACTAAAGTTTTAGGTTCTCAGTTGATCATTCTCATTTAACTTTGTGGTTATATAATAACTTCCTAAAGTTATTTTTTATCCTAATAAACGTCGTAATTTCACATAGTTTTTTGTTTATGTTGCTGACTTTTTTCCATATACCTTCTTGTTTCAGATCTCTTGCATATATTTTCATTCATGCCTAGGGATATCAACTTCATTGAGCATACAAGTAATATGGGTTGGAAAGAGTGAGTATATTACTTATCCATTCATATCATTGTCTAAGTTTGTTACTGAACGTGAACAAATTCTATATATTATAATGATTTGTGTACTCTAATTGTGACTTTGATATAAGGTTTCAAAGAGCCAGACCTATCATTATAGATCCAGGCTTGTATCATTCAAGGGTATCTAGTGTTTACTATGCTAAAGAGAAAAGATCTCTCCCATCTTCATTCAAGTTATTCACAGGTATTGGTTTTATGCTTTCTGTCACTTTTGTTTT
The DNA here is from genome assembly GCA_946800305.1 of Medicago arabica. Lineage (NCBI taxonomy): Eukaryota > Viridiplantae > Streptophyta > Magnoliopsida > Fabales > Fabaceae > Medicago > Medicago arabica. The sequence continues at coordinate 9,688,301 of OX326964.1, forward strand.
CTTATTTAATCCTTAGCATGTAGGACTCAGGGCTGTTTCTAAGATTTTGGTAGCCTAGAACGAACCTACAATTTGGGTCCTAACTAATAAATATATATAAACATCAAACTTGATACAAAAAACTAAGAAATTTTTTAGGGCCTTATGGACCCCTAAAAAATATTTTGGGGGTCCAAAATTTTGTACTTAGTTTTTGGGACCTAGGGCGGCCGCCCTGCCTCAGATACGGCCCTAGGACTGTTCATAGTTCGGTTCAGGAAGAAAACTGAATCAAACTGAACCTCCAACTCAGTAAAACTAAACCAAACTGTTATAACCGAAGCAAAACTACCTTCACAGAAAACCGAGCTATACTTTTCGAACTGAAATGTACCAAATTACTATTATTAACTGATAATTAGGACTATTGAACAAAATAACCAAAACAGAACCAAATCAAATATTAGGACTGTTTAAAAAATCAAAATACCAAACCAAATAGCACCAAAAAGAACTGTGATAGATAATTTATAAATTGAACCAAACAAAATTATTCAGTTCAGCTTGTGAACTTTTCATTCATAATTCGGTTTTTTCGGGGCGATTCAGTTTTTTATTTTTTAACAGCTGCAATTATCTATACAGAAGTCGCTCTTAGCCTCTTACCTACCATTATGTTATAACTGAACATGTACAAATTTCTGCTCTGTTGGTTGGTCCTTACTTTACATGTACCATTTTGAAATGCTTTTGAAAATTATTTAGCTAACTACATTTTTGGTTTTCAGGCTCTGAATGGGTTGTCCTTACAAAACCGTTTCTCGAGTTCTGTGTATATGGTTGGGACAACCTTCCACGCACTCTCCTTATGTACTACACGAACTTCCTCTCGTCGAACGAAGGCTATTTCCATACTGTCCTCTGTAATCACAAGGACTATCAAAACACAACTGTAAACAATGATTTGCGTTACTTAAGGTGGGACAACCCGCCAAAACAACAGCCTTTATCTTTGAAACTGGAACATTTCGAAGAAATGGCGCATAGCGGCGCACCTTTTGCTCGTAGATTCGACAAGGACGATCCGGTTCTTGATAAAATCGACAGGGAACTTTTGGGAAGATTGGATGGTCGCTTTACTCCTGGTAGTTGGTGTTCTGGTAATCATCTTAAGGGAAAAGATCCTTGTGATGTGTATGGAAATCCAGATGTTGTTAAGCCTAGTATAAGATCTAAGATACTAGAGAAATTGATGTTGATACTATTGGATTCTGAAAATTTCAGACCAAAACAGTGTAAATAGTCTTTTTGTGGCACTTTTTGCATCTGTTCAAATTTAACATTATGAACAGTTGTTATTTCTTGTAACACTATATCTTCTTTTTTTATCAACCTCTTCATTTTAATGAGTTAATGAAATTGTAAATAGTTTAATGTTATTACTTAATCAAACAACTATATTAGGAAACAATGGAACATTTTTTTTATTTTCTTCATGTTTTTCACTGTTACTTAAAAAATACACACTAGAAATAGTAATAAACAAAAAAAAAATAAGGTGGTACTTTTTTATTTAAAAATAAAAGTAATAAATATTTTTCACCATGTACACAAATTATTATATTGGCTAGTCTTTACTTATCTCCCAACTGAACTCAGAATTACTAGAGTTCCCTTTCCTTGATATGTTTATAATAAGTTTATTTAGGATATAAACCCTTTATGCTCAGGACATACTGATATTTTATAGGTTGTTTGGTTCCAAGTCTAAATTTAATTTTTCACGTCCCAATGCCTTTTTATTGTGATTTGTTGAAGCTAGATATTCAAGCTTCTCACTAAACCTGCGACAGCGTTCAAACAACCGCTATTTTGAACCGCTAGTTCTAAGTTAGAACATGTGTTAGAACTTCTAACACATGCTTATAAAATGAGATTCAAAACTTGGAGTACAAAGCATGATATTTGAGCATAAGAGAGGTTCAAAGAATGTAAATATCCTATTTGGATCCTAAAATCTGAATGACTCGATATAATAATTTTTCTCATAATTTTTTGGTACAAGAGGGTTCGAAGCATGTAAAAAGGGGTGTTCGGATTCTAAAATCCGAATTACTTTTGTTATATTTGGATTCTCGGATTCTAGAATTCAAACGTGAAAAGTCTTGAAAAAAACAGTTACGCATGGATAAAACAATGGTGGCTAGTTTTCTTCATTTGGTAAATGATAGAAAACACACATTTTAGATTCTAGAATTCAAAAAATCCAAGGATGATTTTGGAGGACGCGAGAGAAACATGGAGGATGCTATGAGAAAATTCTCAAATATGAGGTGGATTATAATGGGCCTTCATTTTAGTATCAATCCAAAGTAGTTTTGGAGCTACTTCCAGCACTTCCGTTTCTCTGTTTGAATCATTGGATTGGAACTTGTTTGAATTTTATTAATGACTTCATTAACATTGTATCAATTCCTCATCGACTTATCAATCATCTTTGATTGTGGCGTCTTCTACATCTTCTCCACCTAATTCATGTTTATTTTTTCTTACTTTTCATGTTCTACTTTTTGACTCAACGCGATTCCATACACTAAGAATTTTATCTTGATCTTAATCATATACAAATAGAGACCAGAAAAATAGAATAATCTAACAAGTGTTAGAACTACTCAAAACCATATCAGCATAGAAGCAACATTAAAATATTAATATTCGTTTTTTTTAACCAAGTTGTGTAATAAAGCAATATATCTGACAAAACAATATAAGGACATAACATTTGTCACTTATTTACAATTTTGTCGTCTCAAGAGTTATGTATTGTTTGTTTTTATCATAATCTTAATTTTAGTCTTATCTTAATAATTAAGAAATGATAAATTGAAATATTAATGTTATCTTAATTTTAATATTATACAAATTGAGCTCACACATTGCAAATGGTATATGAGAACTTTAAGGTACCAATATAGATTGGGTGTCTTGTATCTCATGTGATGTTTTACACTCTATTTTTGTTCTTAATTTTTTTTGATCTCACACATGTTACAATAGTAAGAAGTCACATCAACGGAAAATCAACAATAAAATATTAATATTTTAATCATTTTTTTATCTTCGTCATGTACAAATATTTTATCTTAATCTTATTCATATGCAAAAAGATCTCACACAAACGGAATCGAATTTTAATTTTAACTTAATCACATAAAAATCAAGCTCTAAATAATGAAATCTTATTTTGCTCATAATTTTTTTTAACACATATTTGATATTAATCGTATACAAATTAAGCTCGCAAAAATGAAATAATAATCTTAATTTTATTTTATCTTAATAATATACTCTTAACCATGAAAACTTTAACCAAGTATCACAACTGCTTGAAGCTGCATCGTTACAAAAATAACATTAAAATAATTTTTTATGAATATTCTTTGCAATGATATTTGTTAATACTAGTTTAAAAGGTATTTTTGTTATCTCCACTTAAATAAATAATTTTCAAATATCTTTGTGCATTGCAAGGATGAGAGGATGTACACCAAACTCTATTTATCAAGATTTGGATTAAATTCGGTCTGACTACATGCAATCGGTTAAATCAAGATCATACAACGATGCTTTATACTCATATTTTTTTATTAAATCTAAATTTCAAGTTTAAAATTTAGATTGTCCAATATATGCAGGTGTGAATGAGTGCAATGTAGACGCGAACTCGATTACACACAAACCTGATCACATTTCTCGTTGTTGAGATCTCTAATTTTGTTCTTTATCCACATTAGAAGACACAAAAATCAATTAACATGTTTTAATTGATCTGATTTTTCGTTTACAAAAATCGATGAAAGTGTTGTTTCCATCTTAAGCACAAGGGCTAATATTTTTGAGCTCGTATTAAAGAACCCCATTTTACCATCACCTAATCTAATAATTTTCAACTCATCAAATATAATGTTGGGTCATTAGAGAAGTATGATGGAACCACATAAATATCACGTGAATTTTACTCTCTTTTTTTAAATTGCGCATTCCCGCCTGAATTTCCACAATTGACCTCAATGTGAGTTAATTCATGCTCGGTATCCAGCATGAGTTAACTCACGATGCATAATTATATAGATGACCCGACAACTCATTTCTTCCACTTCACAAAACTCAATCTCTAAAAACTCTCTCAAATCACCCAACACCAAATTTTTAGATATTTAGATGTTTATGTTTTAATTTTTAGTTTTAGGGTTTATGTATATAGGTTCTCATTGATTATTTTAATTTCTTAAGGTGTAGATCTAAACCAATGGACATTTATCCAGTAAACCTGAATACGATGTTAGTTGCAGTATACTTCAACGGTGGAAAGCCCAATTTGTTCAGTGTTTGGGTCGATGTCACATTAGTTGATCTGAAGGATCAACTGGATCAAATCAACCAACGACTCAACCACAGAGGCACAAGAAAGGTAGACACTGTTTGGTATCGACGTCCATAGATCGACTCAGCTGGGAAATTTTAGTTAAACCAAATGATGCTTATGGGCGACGACGATTTGATAAGCATGTTCTCGATATTTGGCTAGCACAGCATATTCTCGACGATTGAGTTTGATGTTTCGTTGCTGAGATCTTTTGAAGATATTTTTAAGATTTTGATTCAGGCAGATGAAGATGTTTAGGTTGTATTAAATTGTATTATTATGTTGTGCCGTTATTTTGTTAAAATTAAGTTTAATTCATGGTAGTTTGCTGAAGATGTTTGCTTTAAAGTGTCTTATACTTAGTGTAAAGGTTTGTAAGTCTCTTTGAAAACTTGAAAGAATGGATAGAACACATGTTGTATTCTACCAAATCAACTATATAGGTTATCGCATCGAATTCCTTAGTATAAGATGAGTGTAACAAACATGAAGATGTTGTTTTGAGTTTGATCATGCTCATTTGTCAATCGAAACTTTTCAGTTGGTAGAGCAGTATGATTAAGTTCAAAACAAATATATTGGAAATGCATTCATGTTTGTCACTACACATCTTATATGAGAGAATTTGATGTGAGAACCGCTATAGTTGATTTGGTAGAATACAAAATGTGTTCTCTACATTGTTGAGTTTTCAAAGAGATTTGCAAATTTTTACGCTAAGTATAAGAGACGTTAATGCCAACATCTTGAGCAAACAACCATGAATTTAATTTTAATCCAACATCATGATGATACAACATCCTTAGGGTAAATGTAATGTAATGTAATGCAACACTTTGTGTATTCTCCCATTTGAACTGAGATGAAATTAAAACTAAATAAATTTGCCGTGTTCTATTGTTTTGGAATTGATTTTGTATACTTTTGTATTTTTAGTTACGATTTATTTTGGAAATGAATGAATTGATCTTTCTAAGACATGCTTACCATTGAGCAAATGAATGTTTTTTTAAAAATGTAGTCATTGGAAATTTAAAAAATTAATATATGGTATTGTGAATGAATGAGTAGTAAATGAATGTAGTGGTAGTAGATGACGGTTATTGTGAAAAATGGACGTTTAGAAGCTTAAAAAAACCGCATCTCTGTCAAGAAATGATGTGTTGTTAGCTTGCCTAAAACCGACGCATGTTAACTCACTAGGGGTACAACGCATGTTAACTCATGCTGGAGTTATTTAGGGAAAATCGGGGTGGAAATGAACAAAAACCAAAGGGAGAAAAACAATTTCCATATCACATTTGACTTTGATAAACCACACAAGTAGAATTAGACATTATATGGGCCGACCCACTTAGATCACAAGTTCTCTCCCACTTGGTTACTGCTCTCCCCCTGCACAAAACACTCACACCCTGCAGCCTTTCCAATTTTACCCTTGCGCATGTTAAGTAACGTTGCGCAACTTAACTCACGCAGCGTGAGTTAAGTCACGCAGAGTTATTGTTTTCGTATTTTTTACACATGTGTGACTTAAGTCACGCTGCATGAGTTAACTCACGTAGGAATTAACACCTGCGTGAGTTAACTCATGCTAGTTAAAGAAAAATTTCATTTCATAAAGAGGCGTGTGTTAATGACGTGCATACAATGATGATTCCAAATAATTGATTTGACAATACAATGTGTTAATGACGTGCATACAATGATGATTCCAAATAATTGATTTGACAATACAACAAGTAACATGTGAATATTTATAGTTTTATAGCTTCTGCACTCACGCAGGTGGTACACTGCAATATTTATAGCTTTGCTAGTTGTCAAGCTTGAACTTGATTGATTAGTTTTGAACAAACATTTTACTGAGTCTAGAACAAATAGTTCATAAATAACTCAATTTTATTTATGGCTATAGTAACTAACTAATGACTTGAAAGCATTGATTGGTTAGTTTACCCGTCCACCACTATTAGATATAAATAATTACTATAGATATAAATATTGCAAGTTGAGGCAATGATGCAACAACAAATGAATTGTTTTAAACTAGCGTGAGTTAACTCACGCAGGTGTTAATTCCTGCATGAGTTAACTCACAAATTTTAAATCAAGTTAATTTTACACTTGCGTTACTTAACTAGCGCAAGGGTATTTTGGTCAGTTATGCTGGGCGTGAGCGAAAAGTACAGGAGGAAGAGCAGTATTCCTCCCACTTTGGTCACAAAATGGTGCTACTGTTGAGTTGGGTAGTGCCGACTTGTGACCCAAGTGAGAGCACTAAAGTGATTTAACATGGTTACGACTATGACTGGCAAAATGGACTAGTCCATATGGGCTGGCCCGCCAACCAGAATAAAATATATGGCTTGACCTAAAAATTCTAGGCCAAATTTTTAGAAGAAAATAAAAGAACAAAAAACCGTACACATTAGATATGTAGATTCTCTTACTTAAATATTACTCACAACCACTTCTTCATCAAATGTGAGAGTCTTACTTACACTTGAGCATACCCAGATGAATGGATGGACTCACTCATAGGAAAAAGATTGTTTATATGTTAAGTTTGAGTAAAAGTCTCATAATGTTAGATGAAAAATAGATGTTGAACAATTATAAAAACGAAAAATATATTTAACATTTCTAAATATTCAAATAATTTGTAATTAGGTTTATGAATTTTAAATAAATTGTAATTAGATTTTTACATTCAAACCCTAATCACAACTTTTCTTATAAGCAAATTTGTATTCAAACGAGTACATGGGTTACCCTAAACCCATTACAAAATAATCAATTCAAACACATTGAATACATGATAGTAGATTTGTCCACCAATCTAGTAAAAACACTTAACTCGATCAACCACCTCCGTTGTATTAGCCACTTTTCTGTTAAAAATAACTTCATTCCGCTTCAACCAAATTAACAGGATGTCTTTGTTCCATTCTTACCTCTACCAACCAACTATGTTAAATAGAAAGAAATTGTTCACCACTTCCCAACCGCAACCAGTATCTTTTCATATCCAAACCAATAAAAAACCATTTACTAAATTTCCTAAGCCTTTGAGCACATTGCAAATAAATGACTAACTAATTTTGATGCCATTGAAACTAAACAAGCCAATATTATTGATGAATATCTCTGATTACACCCGCAACAACTCCATTTTAGTATGTATCTACTCTTGCAAAAGTCTCCATCCACGTATGAATTTCTACAAGAAAAAAGGCATTTTGCAACTTTTAAAATGATGGATTGCGACTGTTAGAAAGGTCGCAGATGTCCACTTACGGCCGTTCCTCAACAGTCGGAGAAATTGGGGTCGCAACTACCTTTTGCGACAGTTGAACGAACGGTCGACCAACTGTTGCAGAAGCTATCGTGATAGTTCCCAACAGTCGCAAAGGAAGAGCATTCACACGGTTTTGAAGGGACTTGCGACAGTTCTTAATGTCGCAAATGACTAATTTAAATTTTTATATTTATTATTCAGCGATTGTTTGAACAGTCGCAATTATTCATTTATTTTCGAAATTGAGAGGACCTGATTTAAATTGAGACTGATTTAAATTTTTTTTAGATCTTATTTGAAGAAAATCTCAAATAAACATATTGATAGACTTAAAATGCAAAAATATATAGCTATACATAAGTACATATATTTACTCAATAGTAACAAATTCAATCCATACATCAACTTAACTAAAACAATAGATAAAGTACATATTTTAAAGGTTTATTCAATCATCCGGTCCCTTAGCTTAGTTGATTGTCTCAATCTGGTCATTGAACTATAATTTGTACTAATTTGGTCCCCTATGTTTTGCTCCGTTACTAGTTTTAGTCTTTTCTGTTAGTTTCTCTAAAAAAAACGTTACCAGAAAGGACTAAAACTAGTAACGGTGCAAAACATAGAGGACCAAATTGGTACATAAGTTAACGTTCTTTTTAAGAGAAACTAACAGAAACTTATGTACCAATTAAGTTAAGGGATCGACCGATCGAATAAGCCTATTTTAAATATTGAAAAACTGAAACATTAGTGGTTGAACATTTGAAACTTAACAACCGTAAAAGTTCATAAAATATCTAAATATTCTCTAGTGATGTTGCTTTAATGATCCTCAAAACGGTAGTTAGACTAAGAAGAATGTTTACCATCTCTTGCTTATTCTAAATTTGTTGGCCGAAAAGAATAAGAAAATTAATAAATACCATTCTAAATTTGTTGGCCGAAAAGAATAAGAAAATTAATAAATACCACAATGACTAGCAATATCAAAGTACTCAATCATAACTAACATTTTATTTTATTTTTAATTAGCTAATTATTTTACTGGCTTCAAGCCCACCACAAGATGTGAGTGACAAAATACAAACAAAAGAACGAAATACAACATTATATATCCGGTGGCATTTAGCAGAATAGTACACAAGACAAAGACGGGACAAAGTTCAATTTACATGGTAGGACAAAGACTGAATTTTTTTAGGATCTGAGGTTAAGAAAATGGCAACGTTTAGCATGGGCAAATTGATATATTTCCCTAACTTAGGTCAATTTAACAAGGGTCATTGATTTAATATTAACAAATATCAATGGATAGGATTGCTCTAGAATGTTTACCTAGAACTTGAATTAGATTTTAATATTAAAAAACTAATGTATACTTTTTGAAATTGTATAAATCACCTAGTCTTTTTAAAGATTTATAGATTTGGAACAGGTAGAAAACGGTGTTATTTTATTTTCCGTAACTATGTTGTTTTTTCATCAAAATAAATATTTTATTTTTCTTTATTATTTAGAAAAACTTGATAAATGTTAGTAGTAGTTGCTAGAACAATATTTACTCATTCGTTCTAATTTTACTTTTAAATCTCCAACAACTTTAACTCTTACTAACGATGACCGTAATAGCTATTTTATCAATAATATGAATTTTTTTGAAAGATTAATAATATGAATTTCGATCATATAGATTTTATCATTTTTATGAACTAAGTGATATTCATATAAAAAATTATAAACAAGAATGTGTTCTAAGAAAAAAAATTATATTTTTCTAAAAACATAATATTATTTAATTATACAAAGATTACTGTTTGAAAATGGAATTGGGTAACTAAACAATTGAGGTTAAATTATTATTTTTAATTAGGGTCTGAACTGAAATATAAGAAAAAAGGGAGTACAGGTAATAACAGGTAACAACACAGCAGTACAAGTAACAACACAGATAAAACAAAATTGGTCTAAGATGGAGAAATTTAACAATTTTCCCATGCTAAAACCCGCCTAAGAAAATTAGGTTGCAACAAATTGAAACCAAGAATATTGAAACTGAAAAAGCACAACAAATTGAAACCTAGAAACACAGAATATTAAAACTTTACCATGAAAATGGCCAACACTAAACTGAAACACAAAATATTAAAGAAAAATTCTATGGTGAAGTCATGAGAATAACTTTTCTGGTGAAGTTAACACTATAGCATCAAAAGTTTAGTGAATAACACCTCACTGTTTGTACAGTGACATCAAAAGTTCAATCCTCATAGTATCATCAATTCATCAGATTAACAAGACTACACTTAATCTAATTTTATCCTATCTTGTTTTAGGTGTAACACCCCACAAAGTGTAACACTTAAGACTATCACATAATATCATTAACTCTGTTTGCATGTTAAAGACGCCAACAATAAAATAGTACCCGTAAGTCCAAGATGTTGCAAGCATTACTAGATGAATTACTATTAATTATTATTCAGTAATCAACAATTTAAAAATGAATCAAACATCAAGATCAAAATTAACTTTTTCAAAAAAGTCAGTTTCCTGACTACATCGTAGAAACTCCCAATATTAAAACCCAGAACACAACCAATTATCATCCAGGAACACTTAGAATTCAAACTTTAGCATGAAAATGACCAACACCTTAACCATTTCTTCTAGCAGCCATACATGTGATAATTCATTACTCTACGCATCGTTGCAGGCATTATTGTTAAAGGATTGAGTTTGTTAGTGTGACTCTTAACCCATTGATTAGTTTCTTTTAATATTAGGCCATCACTAGAATATGACTAATAGTTTCTATTCAAATGTTATCAATATGTTCAAATATGAGTAACATTTTATCTTCAAATGTGGCATCAACATAATGTTACGCCATCAGCAGAATATGTTCAAATGTTATCAACAAAATATTAGTTCCTACTGATATTAGACCATCAGTAGAACATGACTAATAGTATTAGTATATATACTCCGAGGCAATTTTGAGGCAAGAGTCGCAATATATGTGTCGCAAAATACTAAATTTCTTGTAGTGAATCAATGTTTTTCAAATTAAAATGTTTAGTTAGAAACTATGAGACTTGATTAAAAGCTTGTGTTGTGTTCATTATTGATTGATTTAGGACCCAATTACAAATTTTTTTCCTTCAGTTCAAGAACCTATTTAAATAACCTTAAATAATTCCCTTAGAAAAATAACTTCAATAATTTAAAACATCCGAAGTAATTAAACCATTAAATAAAAGCGTCTTATACAAGTTAATTTAGACCACATTCACGGTCCATGGAAAAAGGTGGATTTTCAAATCAACTACTACTATGTAAATCTTTGGGATCACCTTTCAATGAGTAACTGAAGGAATGAGAAACTTCAATCATAGGAATCCACAATTTCAGTTCAAATTCCTCCTTTTTAGGTGATAAAAAAATCATTTAGGTAATGATCATATAATCTACCATATATCTAAGATCAGACACACTTTGGCAAAAAAGAGTTATTCTTCTCTGTAAAATGTGTGTATGAATTTGACTAAGGTATTCAATATTCATGTGGTGGCGCGTGGGAGTGAGTGGAATGGATAAATAATATTCCCATGCAATGCAAAAGCAAACAATAGTGGGGAAGGGTACAGACCGGACCAAGAAAAAGTTTCATTTGGTCGGGACACTAATTCGACTATAGTCCATCACTAAAGCACCAATAGACACCTTTTTATTTAATTTAATATATTACTATAATACTATAGGATAATATTAAAACATTCTTACATCACATTCTTTACCTTAAATTTATGATTGGGCGGTCCAATGCACGAGGTTCTTATCAAATGATGTTTGAGAATAGTAGATGTATGCAGTTTACGGTCAATGGGACAAATTCAAAAAATTTAAATGGTAGCTAGGAACAATATGGAGCATTAATATGTATATAAGTAAAAGAAATATGTGTACTTACATTTCCTAAAGTACTCTTCCTCACATAATAAAGAAACATTTAAAAAAAATTAATTCAAAAAAATGAACTTAACTTTTAACTTTCTACATGATATTTCATTTTTTTTTCATTATTAATTATAACCTCTAATTAATAGTATGACGCCTCAATATCAATTTATTGTTTTATATATTGCTTTTATGATGATGAGAATATATCAATGCATGGTTCATAAAGATGATTTGATGTTCATTTTCTTCTTTCATTTATTATTGTGTAAAATGAAATAAAAATATGCATCATAATATTGTTTTCTACGATTTGACCTATTTTGTAAACATTAAATAAATGATTCTTTCATTTTGAATGTCACTAAAAATTTATTTTTTCATATAATTGGTTAATCATTTGATTTCACATGATTTTTTTTAAGAAGTTAAAATGAAATATATTAACCAAAACTTAGTCTCTCAAGCACAAGGAGTGCCATATAAGAACTAAGGTAGAAGAAATATTTGTTACATCATGTTAACAATGAAAGAAAACGATATAGCCATAATGTAGGCACGCTTAAAATACAGAAGCTAAAATAAATTAAGTGATAACTTCCAAACGTAAAAGGGGATTAAGCCACCACATGTGATAATTAAAGGGGATTTCACATGATTTTTGATGATTTTATATACACGAGACTCGATTAATTCAAACTTTAAATGTTTGATATAGTGGTAAAAAAACAAGTTTTGAATTTAGAAGTTTCACGTTCGAGCTCCACTAGTGTCTTTAGAGAAAGATAAATATGAAGACATTTTTAAGTGCTATTTGAGATATGAGTTCTTCCATATACCTTGAATTGAAGTACCATTCCATCCTTTTAAATTTACCTTAACAAAAAAGATGACTCAACTAATTCATCCATGACACTCAAACTTTTATAAATTCTTAATCAAAAGAAACCAATGTAGACCATAAGGTACTGTATCATTCATTAAAAAAACTTTACATTAGAATCACATGATAATTAAACTTCAAAATATTTATTACCGATTTCTAACGAACATAGACCGGTCAGCAGCTACCACTGATCTCTCTGTCTTAGCACAGTACTTAAAATAGTCTCTAGCAGTGAGCATAAAAAACAGAAAGCTTACCGGTTAAGAAACACACCACCTTCTCAAAACCCTAGAAAGCAAAAAATAATAATAAAATAATGTTATGGATGGAGAAGGAAGAGAGAGTGAACAAGCAACACAATTTTTTTTTTTGTATAAATACTCAAAACACCCCTCCTTTACTTTTGCTTCTCATTTCTACCTCTCAAACCTTCATTCATAACCTCTTGTTAATACCTTTCTTGCTTTCTCTCTTCTCTCTTCAACTCATCACCAACACAAACACATAAACACTCTTTTTTCTTTCTACCTTGTTGATGTGATTCTCTTTACTATTATCTCCTAAAGAAAAAGAAAAAAAAATTCAAAGAGAGAAAACATGGTTTTTACTTCCATACCATCAGCTTATCTTGATGCAGCCAACTGGCAGCAACAGGTAAATATAATTAGCAAGGGTTTCAATTTAATTTGGTTCTTGATTTTGTTTCTTTGTTCAAAAGGCAAAATAATTCAAAAGATAAAAAGGAAATATTCTTGTTACTTTTATTTATACCTCTTCTTGAATATACCAAATATTTGATTTGATTTCTTATTACCTTTCTTCCTTTATTCTCAATTCATATATTCTTTTTCTAATTTTCTTCCTTTTTGTCTATGTTGTTTGTTATTACAGCAACAGAATAATCATCAGCAACCAGGAAACGGTGGCTCCGTCTCTCAACAACTTCTTCAGACACCACCACCACCACAACAGTCACAATCTCAACCTCATGGAGGAGGATCCACCGGCTCAATTAGGCCAGGATCGATGTCCGATAGAGCGAGGATGGCCAACATGCCTATGCCGGAGGTAGCACTGAAATGTCCACGTTGTGAATCAACCAACACAAAATTTTGCTACTTCAACAACTACAGTCTCTCTCAGCCCAGACACTTCTGCAAGACTTGCAGAAGGTACTGGACAAGAGGCGGCGCTCTAAGGAATGTCCCGGTTGGTGGAGGCTTCCGGAGAAACAAGAGATCAAGCAAAAGTAGCAACAATGGAAATTCAACAAAGTCTCCGGCAAGCTCTGACCGCCAAACGGGGAGTGCTAGTTCAACAAACTCAATAACCTCCAATAACAATATCCACTCTTCCGCCGATATATTAGGCCTTGCACCTCAAATGTCATCATTGAGGTTCATGACACCTTTACATCATAACTTCAGTAACCCTAATGATTTCGGAGCAGGAGGAGATTTAGGGTTAAACTATGGTTTTAGTTACATGGGAGGAGTAGGTGATTTGGGAAGTGCTTTAGGAGGTAATTCAATTTTATCTTCAAGTGGTTTGGAGCAATGGAGGATGCCAATGTCAATGACTCATCAACAGCACCAATTTCCTTTATTGGCTAATTTCGAGGGTTCAAATAGTAATTTGTACCCTTTTGAAGGAAATGTTCAAAATCATGAAATGATAACTATTGGTGGATATGTGAGGCCAAAAGTGATTTCAACTTCTGGAATTATGACTCAACTTGCTTCTGTGAAAATGGAAGATAGTATCAATAGGGGCTTTTTGGGAATTAGCACAGGAAACAATAATAGTAATCAAGGAAGTGAACAATTTTGGAATAGTGCTGTTGTTACTGGTAATTCTGCAGCTAATTGGACTGATCATGTTTCTGGTTTTAGCTCTTCTTCTAATACTACTAGTAACCAGATGTAGAATTTTACAGTGTTTTGTGTGAAATGAAGCTTTATGGTTTTGGTTAGTGGCTTCAATTTCAGTAACTTAAAGAGATAAATTTCCATTCAAAATATATGAATTGGTCAAGGGCTTTGAGGAGTGTTGAGTTTAGATCAACTGAAAACCCTAGGGATGTTAGATTTTATTTTTGTTCTTTTAATATGTCTTTCTTTCATTTTAATTTTTAATATGTTACTTTTAATATAGGTTTAGGTTTCTTTGTATGAGAAGGTTGGATATATTTATATAATATAGTAACATTGTGAGTTCAAAGGAATGGATATTATTAATATTTTGGGTTGAATATTTGATTTAATTTGCTGGCATATTTCACACTTTGAATTGGAGAGAAATGATCATAAATTTGCATAATTTTTTTTTATATGTACAATTATATTGTAAGTAAATGATTTCAGTACAGCTTCCTAAGCTATAGTTCTAATCAAAGTTTTAAATTATTATCTGCAACTATAATTGTGACTGCAATATAAAGATTTTAAAAGTCTCTTAATTTTATCACAATATCAAGATTCACGGCATAACTACAATTTAGTATGAAACAAGATCTTTTATTAATCACACTTGCAATAGATATTAATTTGTAGTCAAAATAAGCTTTGATTATGAGTTATACAGAAATTTCTCTTTGGGAAAAGAGTAAAGTTATCATAGAAAAAAGCTTAATAAAATACGGTTGTCTTTCTATCACTGTATAAATTGTTGATCTAGACAGAATTTAAATAGTGTTTTCTTCTATTTTTTTTTATACTTTTTTTTTTTTGCTTTTTATTAAGTTTCTTTTTTGGGCATATGCCTTTTGTTAAGTTAAACCAATAGATGTAGGACCTAATACTTAATGTTTATACAACTATGCCCTTTTAATATTCAACTCTAAAAATGTTTGCCTTTATATTCGAAGTTATTATTAATCAACCATCAATTTTGCTTTGAAAGCTATACAACGATGGGTAAGGTTCTGGACTCTCCCATTTTTATCATTCAGCATTCATAAAAGAGAGGCAATTGGTGGATAATGTTGTTGTGATTAATGAGATGGTGGATTTGGGAAAGAAGATTGGTAGTTAAACACTCATTGATCGATCAATTTGGAGAGACAGTGGTAATAACATTCATAATCAGTATGAAGAGTGAGATGCAAGAATACTCTGGATCAGTTTGGAGAGGCGGAAGTAAGAACATTCAAGATCACCTTGAAGAAGCAGAGATAAGAATATTCAAAACCAATCTAAGAGCGGAGGCTACAAGTTGTTGAAAGGCATAGTGGATGCAAGGTTTTGGAAGTTGAGGTGGAGAAAACTCAACTTGAGGTGGAGTTTTCATTAGTAGGACTAGAAGAAGATAACCAACAATGACTCCTAGCTATCTTGTAAGACATAGAGAAATGAGAGATATTATTGCACCAAAGTGGTAAAACTATGAAGATCTTGGGTGTTATGCTCTAATTGTGAGCGAGTGAATCTTTAGGAGAATGCAAAATTGTGAGCAAGTGAATCTATAGGAGAACGCAAATTATTATATGGAGGTTTGAGAGGTTATGGTGAAACTTGTATAGCTACTTAAAAATCATAAATTAGTTGAGTGTAAGTTCTTCAAGAGGACGAAAGGTATTCCGAAGATTGAAGAGGTACGTAAGGGTGAATCTTGGGGAACTACAAAGTGTAGTTGGATACAAGGACTAGAAGCTAGGTGGTTGTTTGTTAAATTGGTATCCCCATCGATTTGAAGGCAATATGGAGAATTGTAAGGTATGCCTTCAAATCTCATGTTTACAAAAGTAAGAAAAAACTTGTGTTGTTTTATACAGGTGGGATCATGTGCAAGGAAGGTTTGCGGCGCATTTTAGGTGATTTCGGGGATGCTCGATCCAAGATATAGAAGGACATGTGTACTAGGCACGTTTAGCAAGCGTGAGGCGGGTGCACTAGATCTGAAACCTTAAAATGCAGTTTTCGTACTTTTGTGATGAAAATATTAAGAAAGCAAAAGAGGGGTCTTTTAGGGTGAACCCTAAGTGATTTGGTTGGCATTCTAGGATTTGCATTCTCTTCATTGAAATGTTCTAAATATTTCTCCATTTTCAGTATCCACCATTAAAACACATCAATCACTTTTATTTATAATTTAACTCTCATTTTCTCTCTCATTTTTTTATGGTTGAGATTCTACTTGAGAAATAATTAAGAGAATTTTCTCGGGAGAATCAAAGTCCGAGATTTTAGAGTTCAGAAACACATAATAAACACCTTTCAGAATGAGTTAAAAGGTAAAGTAGAGAAATTGGGGATTGTTCTTGTAGAGGAATTCAACACAATTTGTTGGTAACTTTGCAACTCTCTTGTTTAAGACAATAGAGAGGGAAAATTGTAGAAATTAGGTTTGATAGTATAGAACTTCTTGAATCTAATTTATTGCAACTCTTTACATCTCTTTGTAAAAACTCATTTATAGTGGATACATAAGTTGCTCTCTCCCAAGTCATTTGTAGATTGAACTGGGTAATCAAATTGTCATGTGTTTGTTTCTCTACTCTTTTTATTGTTGTTCTTTCCTTTCATTAAGATTTTGCTTTATACATTATTGTTTTGGTTATTGAATGTCATTGTACTTGTTCCTCGTATCTAAATTTATTTGTGTGATTTGAGTTCAAATTTGCACTAATACCTCTACCTAACGATATTACATGCACCAAAAATTATATATATATATATAGTTCACTTACATGTGTCAACACATACAATATTTGACCACTTAAAGGTGTCCAAAATTATATACACCTTAGAGAAAGTAAAAATATTCAAGGAAAATATCTTTATTACTTCTTCCGTCTTTAATTATAAGCAAAAGAGAGTCAAATAAAATTGATGTATTTGTTGAAATTTTGGACCAAATACATCGACATTTTTGAATAATATTTTCTTATAATTAAGAACGAAGGTAGTATAGCTATTTTTATTTTTTTTGAAAGAAGTAGTATAGCTCACTTATAATATAGTTGTTGGGAAAAGTAAAATTATTCAAGAACAATATCTTTAGGATTATACAAATTCAAAATTACATAGAACTATACATCGACCCAATCAGAGGTCGTACATAGTCCACTTAAAAAGGTTGTGATTGTCATGTTTGTTACAAATTGATGAAAAACAAGGACATTTCTACGGAGGAAAGTAAAAATATTCAAGGACAGTATCTTTAGTTCCAAAATTCATGACGTTGTGTTGAATAATGGATAAAAGCAAATTATTGTGATGTGTTTGTCTATTTTCATAAGTTATGTTTGTAATTTTTGCATATATATTGAGAAAAGTACGTAATGTATACAAGTGTTTCTAATATGAATCTCTAAAAAATATTTAAAGTTGGACCTTAATATTTTTAATAAATAATAAATTTTAGGGTTCAATATGTCTTTGGTCTCAATAAATATATCAATTTTTTGTTTTAGTCACTTTAAAATTTTCCTTCGACTTTTAGTCCCTATAAAATTTTCAATTACTATTTTTGGTCTCTATTTTCAATCACTTGAATTATTATTATTATTATTTATCACCTCATTTCCAAAGATTTGACTTAGTTTTTTCTTTTCGAAGATGAAGGAAAAAGAAAGTGAAACAAAAAAACAATAGGTAAGGAGGTCCGATAAGTCTAAAGGATGAGAGGTATGAACCATAAACTCTCATATTCGACAAAGTCAGCACAACTATTATCGGAGTTTGTGAGCAATGAAAGCTAGCCGATCAAGATAGTTGCGATCCTTAATGTCTTGTATCTATGTAGCATACTTGTGGAATATGAGCGTTGGCTCAAGAGGTCACTTAGCTCATTCGAAATGTATATAAAAATATGAATGTATTATTAATTTAAATCAAATTACACATAGATTTTTGCATACTATCAAGTACAAAAACAGGGAGCAATTTGTATTCTAACGTTGTCAAAGAATGTCTATGAGTTGGAAGCATAGTCAAAGCACAGAGATTATAGCAAATATAAATCTACTAAGTGCTAACAGTATTTCTGCCACAAACACAGCAACACAAATTGTAACATGTCTTGCCATGGAATACTAGAATGTACTGTCACAACAACACACTCTCACTTCAACCATAGTTACAACAACTTCACGCGTCTAAGCGCGTGAGAATTCGTATCTATTCAAAAGAAGACAAGTTATTGCTTTGTCAGTATGTTTTGGACCATAGGTATCACAATTCACAACTTTGGTTTTAGTGATTGGATCCTTCGTTGCACGCGCCTCAATGTAGCATTGGAATTTGTAGCTTTGAACATTCTAAATTCAGGTATGCATGCTTTTAATTCATATGGTATGTCACACTGCTTTTTATACTAGCTAGTTTGTGTCCAAAGAAAGAATGTAAAATACCTTGTTCATTCTTCTGAAGATGATACTATTACTGCGGTTTCCTTTTTCTTTATTTGTCACAAAATGTATTATACACTCCATTCATTTAAGGGTATGGTAACCGAAATGGATTCCCTATTAAGAAGATCTTATCTATTAAATTTTAAACAATGGTAAACTAAGTAATTGAACTCAGACATTTGATTAATTTTATCGTATGATGAATCGTTCATAAAAACATGAATTTGATTTCTATGTAGTACAATTTATTAGTAGATTATATTTATCTTACGATCAAATTCTTGATTATCAAGGCCCTTTTCTCCTAATAATCGGATAATTAACAAAAAAATTGAATAATAATTTACTTTTTTCAATTCGTTTTACCCACTTATCGAGTTGCTAATTCAATCGATGACTCATACTTTTTTTTTTTGGTTACATGTCTCATACATATTCTAAATATGAGAATTTTTGAAAAACCAAATACAAAAGGGAAAAAGAATTAGAGTGTTTCTTGTAGTGGTTAACATGAATGCAATCTCTATTGGTTGGTGCTTTTTTAAGAATGAAAAGAATATAGGAAGAATATTATCACTTATTTAGAGGGAGGGCAAGATACTTACTCTTATAGTTTATAGTAGAGCTGTCAAAACGTGGATATTCGATCACTATTGAGATTGCAAACTTTTGAGATAAGGAGAGCTAATTAAATACGGCTCCATAATTGGTATCACCAACGAAGCTAGCGATATTTTCATGAGGTGACCACAAGGGCGGATCTAGGCATTTGATATTGGTGTGGCAAAATTTTCAAAGCGACTATATATATTAACAAAGTAGACAATTGACACTTTAAACAGTATACAAAAATGGTTTGGGTGAGAGCATTTTAACATGGTGTTACAGATTCATACAAATCATCCACCAAGCATAAACCGCCACTAATACAAAATATACATTTAACATCAAGGAGGGTTTAGTTTTCACATCAGCATGAAAAATATCTGAAGGGAAAGATACACACTGAGAGTTTTTACATCAGTTGACATAAGCACATGATGGGAAAAGTAAAATATATTATATATTTCACAGTGGATCCGCCCATGGGTGACCACATATAAAAAAAGTAAAATATTTTTTAAACATATATATAGTAAATTTAACCAATAAAAAAATCACAACAACTATTACTTATATAAAATGTACTTTATAAAGGGTTGGTAAAGTGTTATAATTTACTAATTACTTATTTTTTAGCTATAAAAAAAAAGAAGCAAAGTGTTAATAAAGGATTTTTTTTTTTTTGAAAAATAAAGTGTTAATATGTAAGGTTCGAATATTATGCACTGTCTCTATCAACTGAGTTAAGTTTACGAGGACAAATAAAAGGTTAATACAACATTGTTTCCTTTTTCTTCCCCATTTTACTAATAATAATAATAATAATAATAATAATAATAATAATAATTGACCATTGTTTCAAAGTAAAATAGTTTTATAACAATCTTTTTATCAGTAACTAAACAGTAGACCATTTAATATTTATTAAAAAAATAGACCATTTAATATGGATCTAATCCAACGATGGACCTCCTATCTTTAGTAAATTTTAATAAAATAGTATTTATAGTCTTCATCTTTTATTATTGTAAAATTTATTAAAAATAGTAAAGGTTTACATTTGGACCATTTTTTTTTAGAGATCTATATTAGACACTCTAAAAAACAAATATCAACTTTTTCTTACAACAAATATATTGTTTGATACTGACAAACCAATTGTGTGTCAAGATATAAGAAAAAAAAATTAGGTATTAAATTGCTTGGTTTTTTTAAAGAATTAAAGTGCTTGGAATATCAACACTCATGGTAATATGACGAAATATAAAATGGTGGCTGTAGATTCCAATCTTTTTGAACTCTTGATTCACCTATATAGTAAATAACGACAAAAAAATATAAAATTACAAAGTGTACGTTTAGATAAAAGAGGAAAATATACTTTTTGTGCTTATAAAATTCGAAAATGGGATTGGCTACGTTGAAAGAAAGGAATCTTTGTCAAGGTGTTTGGGGGGTTGGTAGCTTTTGCTAGGACCAAGGATGTCTTACAAAGAAGGAATAAAGCATATTCAAAACCTAGAAAGAGATACTAACATCTCACCTTCACTCACGGTTGGTCGGTCTTTGAGTCATCACCTTATAGTTATAAGTGATTAGTTATAATATTGTTCGATACTAGTTCACTTCTTTTGTTGTTGATTGTGTGGAAATTTCATTGAACAATAATGGGAACATTAATGTGGGATTTGATGAACTTGATCCCGAAATTGTCGTTTTTTTGAAATTCGGGTATCATGATTAGAACTGTCAAAATACGGTCGGTCCGGGCCAGCCCTAACGGGCTTCGGGCGTTCTCAGGCCGGGGCAAAAAGTCCGGTTTGAAAACGGGTTCAAAATATACTATCCGAGTCAGGACATACACAGGTTGCGGGTTAAACGGGCCGGCCCGTATTAAAAATTACATTTTTTTTATAAAAATAAGTACTATAAAATACTCCTAATAAATTTTTTATAAATAATATTTTTAATATGTTTAAATAATGCCTAGCACAAAAATAAATTGTAAAGATTTTCGTACAAACATCGTAAACTAAAATGGCGAGGAAAGCAATTTTAAACAAATTAGATATGTTACAGTTATAGATATTTATGTATTCGATCTTTAAAATTATAAACAACGAAACGAGTAAATATATTTGTGTTAATTCATTAAATTTTCACTTTTACTTTTCACTATGATAATCAACTAAGGAAAGAATTATTTGAAAAATATATATAATTTATATGATTTTTTGTTATGCGGGCTAATGGGCTACCCACGGCCCGTTCGGACTAGCCCTAATAGGTACCAGGCTTTTTAGGGTCGGGGTTAAAAAGCCCTATTAAAATTCGGGCTCAAAATTTAAGGCCCAAGCCTCTAATTAATCGGGCTAAACGGGACAACCCGTTTTGACAGCTCTAATCATGATCATTCCATGTTCTTTATGTGGTGAAAGGATTTGGAATTGGAGCGACAAATATCTCTATGCAAAAAAATTAATTAAAATGAAAGACTTATTGTCTCAAAGTTTAACTCTGGTGACAAAGACCATTACGTATGTAAGATTTGGAGTTTAAATCCCAAATTTTCTACTTATGTATCTTAAAAGTGAATTTCTTATACCAATATGTTAATTGATAAAAAAAAAAAAAAAACCTTCTACTGATGGAAAGGGATCTTAAATGAACTTGATTTAGTTAGCTTTACAATGGTCAATGAAATGATTTAAAATTTTAATAGTGGTTAATGTTGAGTCGTAAAGTTGAACAACAATTTTTTTTTTTGGATAGGCAAACATAGTGGTTAGGCATCAGGGAGAAGCTGAAACATCCAAACTAGGTTGACACCCAAGAGCAACTCTCATCCTGTACCTCCTCTTAATACGTAGTAATATTATTAGAAAAAGAGAAAAAAATTGTACAAAGGAGGGTGGACTAGGCCAATACCCTCAAAACAAAGCAGAAAACAAAACAGAAAAGGCTACAATAATCTATAGTTGGCAAGCCCATTTCTATCTCTAGTGAAATCAATTGACAAAGAAATTGGCATAGTGTGGAACCAAGTAGTGTCAGGCAGCTCATGCCCCAAAGAAGCCATAGCGTCTGCACAACAATTCATTCCCTATAAATATGAGAACAGATAACAAATAAACCAAGCTGCATGCAATTATGCCAACGGTTTCTGAAACGCATAGGAATGGCCGAATGGTTTTTGAAAGCATGAACCGCACAAGATGAATCGCTCTCTAGCCATAACCTGGACCAGTTATGGCTTGCTGCATATTCCATAGCAAGCATAAGACCTGTGAGCTCCACCTCAAATATTGTTCCCTCTCCAAGATTGCTAGAGAAGCCGCCCCAAAAAGCACATGTAAAATCTCTAAAAATTCCCCCACAAGAAGAATTAAGACCAATAACAGAGTCGTCAGTGTTTGCCTTCACCCAAGTAATTGTTGGAGGCTTCCAAAAAACTGGGACAATATCCTTTACTTGACAGCAAAATGGAGGAATTAAAAGGCCATGCAGCAAATTAACATCACCAATAACACAGTTACCGGTAGAATTTACACCCGACATGGTCACCAAAGTAGAAATTTTTGCCAAAGTGTTATGAAGAGTAACTTTGAGGGAGCTGAACTGAATTGCATTTCTAGCCAACCAGATGGTGTGCACCGTATGAACTATGGAAGCAGCAAAAACATCCAAAACCTGAGAGCTACAACGCTGAGGAATGCAATCAAGAAGGGAGGAGAAAGATATCAGCGAAATATTGCAATGTAATTGAACGCCCAACCATCTCCATATAAAAACCGCAAATTCACAATCAATAAATAAATGAAATGATGTTTCCGCCTGCTTGTAACAAAGGACACAAACCTAAACTAAGGTGTAGCCTCTCATCCATAAATTCTCATCAGTTGGAAGCTTAGATAACCTCATTCGCCAAAAAGCAAATGAGTGTGAAGGAGGAATGCAAGTGTGCCAAATAACAACCGGCCAATTAAATCTAGCAAGGGAAGGCCGCAAGAACATGCGTGCAAGCCTAGCAATAAGCACGCCATCAGCTGCATGTTTCCAAACACGTTTGTTCGGCAAAGGCGTTACCGGAAGCGTGATATTTAAGGTCTGCTCTGCCACGGCTGGGAAATCAATAAGAGGGCGAGGGATCTGCCATTTACCATCAACAATCACTGTTGAAAGTTTCACCATAAGGGAAGGATACATATGCATCGGAATATTTAACAAAGAAACCAGAGAAGTGCCCATCTAATTATCCAACCACAAATTAATATTATTATCGTTACCAATGATCCAAACTGAATTTTCATTCACCACATTCAAGAATTCTCTCACACCAGGCCAAATAGAAGATTTGAAGTACCTTGTGCGAGGGAGACCAAAGGAAAGGAAGCGCTATTGAAAGAAGCGAGAACATTGCGAGTTTTGTGTGAACAGACACCAGCTACAATACAATAATAGAGATGAGGAGCGAGTAGATTTGAGATCAAGGCCTCCAAACTTCCAAGGAAGACAAACTTGGTTCCAAGATACAGTACAAATTTTGCGAGTAAAAATTTCGCCACTCCAAACAAAAATTTTGATCCACCTATCCATCATCTTCAATAAATGAATAGGCCACCGATAAATATGAAATGAGTAGACCAGCATACCATGCACTATCAACTTCACCAATTGGACCCTACCCATGATGGACAAAAGAAATCATTTCCAATTGGCAAGCTTCACCTTAATTCGATCCACAATCGGTTGAAAATGAATGCATTTAGGCTTACCTTGGAAGATGGGGCAGCCTAAATATTGGAAAGGGATTGAACCCACCGCAAACCCGGACAAATGAGATAACATATTCCTTCTAGTAACAGTCATAGCCGCAATAAATAATTTGCTCTTCTCAAAATTTACAAGTTGTCCGGAAATGTCAAAATAAGTTTGGAATATGTGAAGCAGACATCTAATATTTTTTCTCGAACCAACACAACAAATAAAGACATCATCAGCATAAAGAACATGTGTCGGAAGGGAAATACCTCTACAGTAGGACATGGGTTGCAAAGAATTGTTAACCTTCTCCAATTCAAGAAAGTGACTTAAACATTCTTCTGTGAGACAAAATAATAACAGAGAAAGAGGGTCTCCTTGGCACACGCCTCTAGTACAAGAGAAGTAGCCAATGGCTTTGACATTCACTAAAATAGAAAGATGAGCTTATCTCAAGATAGATAAAATCCAGTTACAGAAAAGGTTGTTGAAGCCAAATTGCTTCAAAACTGCTATTAAAAAATTCCAGTCAAGAGTGTCGAATGCCTTGCGGGTATCTACCTTGATGGCGATGTTACCACCAAATTGTTTCTTTGGTAATGAGTTGATCACCTTAGAAGCAATAATTACACAATCTGAAATGTTGCGGTCTTGAACAAATCCCCTCTGTTGTGGAGAAATGATGCGCATACAGATGAGAGCAAGTCTGTCGGCCAAAATTTTAGTGATAACCATGAACTGAAAGTTGAACAACAATTCAATATATGTATTACTCACTTTTAAAGAAAATGGGAATTTTTATGAGTTGTGATCCGAGCATTGGATTAGAGATTGTTGTTCTTTTCACCTTTCGATTCTTTTTGTACGAAACTCGCTGATAATGGATTGTAGAGCTCTTTCTCCCCTAAACTTACGTCATTGTTGGACCAAACTAAATAAATTATCTAGTGACAACAAACTATTGATATGGAAAGTGAAGAAAGAAGTAATTTTGATTCAAGGCAACTGTGTAGAAGCTTTTAAGGGATAGGCGAGGATGTCTGCAAATTTGAAACAATCGTCAAAGATCGAGATGAGTGATGATAAGGAAAAAAATTTGTCATTATCTTGTACTTCATAGATATAGTGTTGATGGAAGAATATAATTAGAAGACTGGGGTGTTAATATGGATCAAATTGGAGTCCTTGTATATGCCAAACTTGTTGGCTCATAGACAATTCTTAAAACAACAAATCTTCTTATTTAGAATGTTGGAGTCAAAATCTATCATGGATCAATCGACAGAATTCAACAAATCATTGATGATGTATTGAATCTTGAGGATGAAGATAATATTTTACTCTTATTGTGTGCACCACCTAGATCATTTATGAATTTCAAGGATATTATGGTTTATGCAAAGGAAGGAAGCATCACCTTGGATGAGGTCCAATCGTTCCTTAAGACCAAGGGGTTAACCAAGTTGAAGTACTTGAAGGTGAAGAGTAGTGAGGATTCCTTGAATGTGTCAAAAGGAACAACTTAAAGTCAATAAAAGGAAAAAGTCTAAATAAAAGTTAAATGGCGGTGAAAAATGAAGTGTATCAATTGTCATAAGATTGTTCACTTATATAGGGCTTGTCCCAACTTAGGGGCAATGATATTCCGTGCAAGTTGAAGTTGGTTCAGAGAAGGTCTAGTAGGAAACAAGCATTGGTAGCACCAAAGTGGTACAACTATGCAGACCTTGTGTGTTATTCTCTAGTTAAGAGCAAGGAAATATTCAAGATGACAAAGAAGCACACTCTAGAGGTTTGAGAGGTTATGGTGCAACTTGTGAAGTTACCTAAAATCCTAAGCTAAGTTGGATTAAATTTCTTTAAGAGGGCGGAAGTCATTCCGAGAATTGAAGAGGTAAATGTGAATTTTTGTAGAACGACAAAGTATGGTTGGAGGCAAGGACAAGAAGAAATATGGTTGCTGGTTAAAGTGACAGCATCGTCGAGTTGAAGGAAAGGTGGAGAATTTTTGTTTACGCCTTTAAATCTCATGTTTGATTGATAGAAAAGTGGGTTTTTGTTTTCGATAATGCAAGACATGTGAAAGTAAGGCAAAAGGCGTGTTTTTGGGTGTTTTTCTCGCATTATGAGGTAGTGGGGGTGCGTCTGGCATTCGTAACAACACATCAAACTTCCCAGTAATAATGTGGCTGGATCTATATGCCTATACTAGGGTGCTATGAACCCAATAATATGGATCTGGGGTGCTAGGCGTCTGTCACGATTTCATCATCTCCTATTTAAGCCTTTTTCCACTCATTTGTTGTGTAATCTTATCTTATTTGACCAAAAGTGGAAACTTTTGGGAACTTTAGATGCTAAAAGTCGAGGTCAAGTGAGATTCCAGGGTTGGAAAACATTATGAACACCTTGGGTAGTAAAAATCTTTGAGTCTCTGGTTAATGGGAAGAGATTGGAAAACCGGTAGAAATTAAATTGTTCTTGGAGAACTTGTTGAAACTATTTTCTTGTAACAATTTTATATATCTTTTTAAGAAACTCGTTGATAGTGGATTGAAGAGTTCTCTCCCTCCAAACGTAGGTCATTGTTGGATCGAACTAGGTAACCATATCTTGATTTTTTTTTTGTTCCTCTACTCTCTTTATTTTGTTGTTCTTGCTCTGATTGTGATTTGTTTTACACTTTGCTTGTTGACCGGTTGTCGTTGGACTCTTTGATTGTTGATTGTCATTGCCACTTGCTCCACACGTCTAATTTTATTGGTGTGATTTGAATTCGAATTCACAACACAAATTATTAGCTATTAAAATTAGACACTAAAATGAAAATCGTTGCATTGAATTATTTTTTCTTGTCAAGTCTGAATATTGAATTTAGTAACGAAATTAAAAACAAATTTCAAAATTTTCATCTTTAATTATTTGTTTGGGCAAAAAATCTTTAAATATTTTTCCTTAACTTGTTATAGTAGTGAATTATAATTTTTTTTTTCTAGGGGTAGTGAATTATAATATGTTATAAAACTTCTCCCACTTCCTCATATCGTTATCTTTCTCTACTTGGGTGTGTGTGATGGTGATCTTCGTGGACAGATGCATGGACCGAAAAGGAAATAAATCGTGATAT
Organism: Medicago arabica; assembly: GCA_946800305.1. Lineage (NCBI taxonomy): Eukaryota > Viridiplantae > Streptophyta > Magnoliopsida > Fabales > Fabaceae > Medicago > Medicago arabica. The sequence continues at coordinate 9,715,693 of OX326964.1, forward strand.
ACCAATTAGGTTGTGTTCTCCCACATGTTCTCAATCATGCACATATTGCTGGAATTCAGATTCCCCTTCCACTTTTATTAATTAATCAAATTCAATATACATTCATTTGCCAAACAAAAGAAAATAATTTAGAAGATATGGCCCAACTTGACATGATCCACATCCACCGAAAACCGGCATATATAGGGTTTGTTTGGCCCAGCTTTTTTTTATGGTCAGAAGCAACTTTAAAATCAAAGGTAATAATAAGAACTTTAAAAATGAAGTAAAAGTTGTTTGGAAACTTTGGTTTTTTAAACTAAAATTTGTTTAAAAAAAATTCAAAAAATTGATTTGTGATAGAAACATTATATTTATGATTTTATATCCATGCATTAAATTTTTATTTCAGATTTTTGTTATGATTTATAAACAAATATCATGCCAAAATTATATATTTAATATTTGAAATGTCATAATAACTACAACTCTTCAACTAGAAACAAACAAATCGATAATTATATTGCCTGTCATTATCAAAATAAAGTTGACGAATTGGAACTCTCAAGTAAAAAACATAGTTGTAACAATGGGAACCGACTAAAAAAATAAATATAAAGAAGCTTTGAATGTCAGACAAATGTAACCAAAAAAAAGAATGTCAGACAAATAGAAAAAGAAGGAGAAAGATATGTTGCTATCGGGATTCGAAACAGGAGTGAAAAATGGTGAGGCGAATAAGTTTGTCCAAAGTTCAATTTGTTGACTTCTCCTTTTTATGTTTTTCTTCTTTAATATTAAGTCACTTCTTTTTATTAGCAACTTAAAATGAGATGTGTTTGGCCCAACTTATTCTTTAAAGAAGAAGAGAAGTTAAAATTAAGTCAGGTCAAACACTACCATAATACATGCGACGACACCTTATAGCTGCTTTTTCTTGATTGCTCAAGCTTGAGGTATCCTATCAATTCTTCTTACTTAATATCCTAGAGCAAACCCTATACATAAAATGTTCATTAAAAAAAACCTATACATAAAATAGAAATAAAAATAAAGTGTCTGTTAATCAAAGCTTTGAATGAGCCTATTCGATCCGGTCTATTCTAACCCGACAAAATTGCTTGCGAAAATGAGCCTAACAATGCCAGCCCATTTGTAATTAGGTCAGCCGACACGTTTTATTTTATTTTATTTTTGTTTCATTCGCTTGTTCAATTTTTTTATCACTTTGATGTATTAGTTTATTACGGTTATCAATTTTGTAAGATATGATTAAAAGTATGTGTATTTTTTTACATTAAAACTATATGTCAATTAAGTTCAAGTTTTATTACTCACTTGAACCAAATTAATAGTTTATATTTTATATACTTTTTTTAGGGAATATATTTTACATACGTTAAAATTGTATAAGTTTAACTAAATATATCTCTTTTATCAACTCCCATCCGACACTCCTACGTCGCGACGGATGCTAGACACCACCCGCCACCAAGTGGAACTATCTCTCCCTCCCTCCTTCAGCCGCCCCCTTCCTCCCCGTACCTTGCCTTTAAAACACGATACCACAAACCCTCCTTATCAACTAACATACGCCAACACCACTTCCCCAATAAAGCCACATTAAATTCCCTCAATTTTCTAACACCTTGACCACCTTCCACCCTAGGTAGACAAACAGAGTCCCAATCCACCCAAGCAATTTTTCTAAAATTCTCACCACCCCCAAAAAAAAAAATTTAAATAAAGATTTGATAGAAGAAATTATACCTGTGGGGGCCTTGAAGAAGGGAAGAAAGTAAACCGAAAGCGAAGACAAGACATATTTCAAGAGAACCTGCGACCACCAAACGAGAGAAATTTACTTTTCCAGCTCGACAATCTAGCAGTAATAATATTCAAAATCATATATGATATGACATATTGATATAAATTTTTTAAGAACTGGATGTCGTAATTTTGTTCTACTTCTTAAAGTACTCTTTGTGCTAGGAAGCAGAACTTGTTTGTTAATATATCTCATTTTAAAAAATGAAAATATCTTTATACAATGTAATATCATTTTGTTTATGCACGTTACGTAACGGGTTGAAATTTATGTGTACCTTTTAAAGTGAGACAATTCATAACAAAATTGGAGGTCACGAGAGAGAAAAAAAATTGATAGCATGTGTCACTCTACCTTTCGCAAAGTGTATTGTCGTGTTGCTCATTCAAAACGAATCTATTTAGTGGTATTAATTAGTTGCGTGTGCCCATACCACGATATAGAGAACACAAGTTGAATTTGCCACACTTGAAAAAATATTTGAATAATACGGATTGAATTCTGAATTTATTCTGTATAAAAAGAAACTAACGTTTTGTACTAAAAAAAAATAAACTATACGTTCAACTTATAATACCAAATTCCCTCAAAAAAATAACTTGTAATACCAAATAACAATTCTATTGCATATAAAACATGATCAATCACTTGAACAATAAAAACATGATTAATCAATTTGTATTGATCCAAAAATTAGTTACAAATGTCATTCATATATATGTGTAGCAAAAGGCTGGGATTGTCTCCTTTTGTACTCTCTACATAAACAAGTCGGAGTATGATACTTTTGTTATCAAGGGCATGAATGCTATTCATTGGTTATTTATTACTTGGTTTGTAGGAGAAAATTTGCAATCATATAGCTGAAAACCCTGATTCTTATTCTGAAATTTCTCCAAATGATGTTGTTGGCAAGATATTTGGAAAAGAGCATTCTGGTCGTGTTCGAGGAATGGGCATGGGAGTGGTTCCTACTCTTGCTTTTAAGCGTACGACCACACGACTTAGCGGTATGGAGTTTGGTTCTTCCCGTGGTAATACTTCACGCGATAGTTCTTCATTGGTGAACCAAAAACTTGCAACTATGGAGGCTCAAATGACAGCACTTCTTGGCTACATTAAAGCGAAGGAAGGTGGTTCACTGCCTGCAGAGTTAGCTGCTACCTTATTTCCCAATGATACACCACAGGTATAACAACTACTCAATGCATTTATGATTTTGTGCATGTGTCTTTCTGGAGTAGTATTGGCGCTACATGACTGCTACAATATTGGGATAATGAAATCAATACTGTTAATTTTTTTATATTATCAATTAGATGCATTTCTCTAAGTTTTTCATCATCAATCTTTATATTCATCAATTATGAACAATTGATTTTGGATAATCCTGGCTTTCAAGCTTTTACTTTGCTTAGGTTGTTGAATTGGCAATATCTTGCTTAATATGAGTTAACAATTGTAATATTTTTTGCAGGCATCAAACGTAGGAAGTGAATCTCCAACACATAATGACATAACTAGATCATCAGATGCAAGCAATGCACATGGAGCATGAGAGTCCTAATTTTAGTGGCATCAGTTGTGTAGTCATTTTTATGTTTTGAAACTTGTTATTTTGAGAATAGCTAAAGATGGTGGCAATGGTTTGTGTAACTTTATGTTTGGAGACTTGTTTATTTTGAGAATGGATATTTGTATCAAACTCCACTTGAGTTGAATTATAAATATATCAATGACAATATTCAAAATTTATGTTCTTTAATTTTTTTCAAAAATAGATATGTACAATTATATATTCCTATGAAATAATAATATTATAAATAAAATAATTTCAAAATTTTGAGCATTGTGGCGTTTTCTATGTCAACTGTGGCAGCTCAATGATTAAATATTAGTAGTAAATTCTGGCAGTTGGACCTGCCGCTATAAACATAGGTCTCAAGAGTAATTTCTGGCGGTTAAAACCGCCGGTACTTTCTGCATGTTTCGGCGGTCAAAAATGCCATAAACACCTATTGGCTTTGTCACAATAAAGTATATCATGGCGTTTGAAACTGCCGTTTTATACATTTAAATAACCGCCACTTTAAACAAGGTATAAAACGGCGGACAACATGGCGGGTACGTAAAAATGACGCTTTAAACATTGTGGCAGACAAAATTTCTGCAGCTTTTAAAACGCCAGAATTGTACATAGTGGCGGCTGAAACCGCCGGAACATACATTTTTTAGCCTATGGAAAATACGCATTTTTTTGTAGTGACATGTGCAATTAATTTTATTTTTTATCTCTTTTTTTTTTGGTACAAAATTCTATTTTTTTTTATCTCTATTCAATTATTGTATTATTTTAATATTAAAAAGTAAATTAAATATTAGTTGCAAAAGTAATATTTAATCGATCAATATTAAATTTTCAACAAAATCTATTTTTAAAACAGCAAATAATTTACCCATCTGAATGGAGAAAAAAAACTAAACAAACATACAGTGATTTGATTTAAGCAAAACAACAAATAATTTACCATCATTTTTTTTTATATTGTTTTTTCAAGTTTTAACTTTTTTTATAGTTTATAATTAAATTATTTCAATATTTTAAAATTATATAATTAGGTATGAATAAATAAATTATTGTTAAAATTTAATGATATAGAGTTATTGCAAGGACCCAATTAATAATTATTTTGAAGTGGTGGGTTGGAGAGATTGGGTGCTTATCAAGTACTACCTCTGTCCCTAATTATAGGACCCTTTTGGAAAAATAACGGGAATTAAGAAAATTAAAAATGATAATAAAATTGTTTGTAATTAGTATTGTTTTTACAAATTTGTCCTTTAAGAAAAAAGGTTAGTGTATGTTTTCAATGTAGTATTTAATGTTGATTGAAAAAAAATATAAAATAAATAGGGGTATGTTGGTAAAGAATTAATTAATGTACTTGGAAATAACAAAGGGGGTCTTATATAAAGAGACAATTTTTTTCTCAAAAGGGTCCTATAATTAGGGACGGAGGTAGTATTAATTATAAAACGAATGACGTGTACAGTCGGGACCCATTTAAGCACCCAAATGGAGTGCTGCATTGTGGATGGTCTAATTAATATAGTTTCTGCAGTTCCCCAAACAAATAAATTTCAAGTGACCATGAAAGAATTTCCACATTGTTTACTATTGAAGTTAGAACATGTTTTCCTCATAATACCTCTTACACAGGCGCAATAAAAAGTTGGATTCGACACACACACTCACTTAAAACTGATTGTTGGGTTGAAAAGGATCATGAAAAGCATTTGGGGTTGTGATAAGTGCACGTTGAAAACAAAGCCTTGGAAGAAATAAAAATTTGAATTTGTTTGTGATTGTTTGTTTATTATTTATGTTGTTGAAGTTCTTTGCCTTTTGCTTGAGGACAAGAAAGGATTCAAACATGAGGGATTTTGATAAGCCATAATTTGTCATCATTTTTGTTGTGTTTAGTTGCTAATTTCAATAAGAATTTGTGTATTTTAGTCCACTTTTAGAACTATTTTACTTCAAAGTCTTTAGTCGTGTTTTTCTAGGTAAAAAAAAAAAGAACAAGTTATAAGGATAAAAAAGCATGGATGAAAAGTCAAGAAAGAAGAAGAAAAAGCAAGTTTGGAGCCAAATTTATATGGCACGGTCGTGCCAGCATTTGCACTGGTCGTGGCCCCTAAAGCCTGGGTCGTGCCAGAAGGTCCAGAAAGACACGTACGGGCTGTGCACCTACATGGCATGGCCATGCGTCCTCCCATCTGCCACTTTTTGGTCGTTTTTGAAGTAGGCGCAGTCGTGCGCCCTTTAGGCACGACCGTGCATGTTATGCAGTCACTTTTTAATGCTGTAAACTCTTGGTTTATGCCCATTATCGCTTTGTAATGCGAGATTAATGCATTGTCTAAGGTTATAAGCTATATATAGGGCTCATATCAGACTTGTAATTGACCTTGGATCATTGGGAACTTATTATACTTTTGCAATCAAAGTTTGTCATTTTGTTCTAAGTTCTTGTTATAATTTTCTCCACTTTTACATTCTTGTTTTTTATATTCTTGCAATTTATAATTCAGCAATTTACCATTCAGCTATTTATATTCCATGTCTTAATTTTATTTCTTTTATCTACAATGAGCATGAGTGAGTATACTTATAGGCTCGACAGTGTTGGAAAGTCTAATGACTAAATCCTATTCAAACCAAGTTTAGAACTTTATTTTAATTAAATTCTTTCCTTATCTAATCTCATCATCTTTAAGTCTAATGATAATATGTTTGATCCTTATAGAATAAATTCATGTCTTCTGAAAAGAAACATGAAATACCAATGATAATATTGTCTTAAGAAAATGAATTTAACATATAATAAGGGAATAGATAAGGAATTTGTTTAGTTTTGTCATTAAGATCGACCACAATCCTAAGGCTTTTTATATTATCTAAATTTTAACCAAGAAAATTGTTGAACTTCTAAACATTAATCTTTTCAGATAATCAACACTAGAAACAATATCGGTAATTACATATAACTCTCTGTAGACGATAATCTTTTACTACTCGATAGAACCGTATGCTTGCGGATTCATATCAAGAGTTTTTTATGACCAGAAAAAAAAAATTTAAATTAATATAGTCTATAAACAAAAATGATGAATATGCGAACAATTTTACAACATCAATGTTAATAGAATAAATTTTCAAAGTAAATAAACCTATGAATATACGCAAGTGTTTGGAATATCCATGTCTCCTGATCTATGACATTGACGACACTAAAATCATTGATCGTGTCTACACTAGATGGAAGCTTATATGACAATCTGAATCGATTAAATAATGTAACATGATGGGAAAGACAAACAACGCCATACTATGACGACAAACAAAACAATGTTGCACTAATACAATGGAATCGCGACAAAAACTAAAATTTGTGAAAATCACTCATTTAAATGAATAAGAAGAAAAATGATTAAGAAGGGTAATTTGAAGTAAAAAAATTGATCATAAATCATGAAGGAGAAGATGAAGTAGCAATAAACATCGCAAGAAAGGGAGAGTTTGAATTGTGACCATTTTAAAATTATTCCTGAAACTTAACAAATTAAGATTTATATACTCAAGAATGTTCTTGGTGTATGTTAGTTCTACAAGTTTAGATTATATAACAATTAGAACAGAATGTTCTGAAAAATGATTATAAGTAGAATGAGAAAAATGAAGTTAAGTTAAAATAGAATATTATTTTAACGATGATCAAAATGTTCTTAAGAATGATAATATAAGACAGAATGATAAAACAATATTTATATATTGATTTTAAACTATAGTCAAATATTTAAGCAATTGTTTTATCTTGGACCAGAATGTTCTGGAGGCAGTTTAATATTGAATGAAATGAGACAACAATATTAGTGATTGATTAAGGACCAGAGAACTCTGGATTAATTTAATAGTGATTAATTAAGACCAGAATATTCTGGAGATTAATATAAGTGTGATAATGTGTGTATAGTGTAACTTTAAACAAAGTTATGATCAGCTAGGATGTGTTCTTGGGTAGTGAAAGGCTGAAAGCCTTATTCTTAGGAATTTTATATTTTGATGTAAAACAATACTGATTTACCATTTTAAAAGTTTAAAGAGAAACTTATTTATTTATTTATTTATTTTATTTTGAAGCCAAGAAGTTTGAGTTATTATTATTATTTTTAAAAATAATATGCACCATTTTTGCTAAGAATTATCAAAGTTAACGTCTCAGATTTTTGGGTCGTTACAGTTGGTATCAGAGCAGTCTGATCTAGTTCGGATTGTGGGAATTATTGGGTAGCTTATGAATCGTGTTAGTGATGGTCATGTCCTCAAAAGTCCTCATGAGATGATGTGCAGTCTATACACCACTCGAACCTTCTTGAACATTTCCTTATCTATTTAGGATGCACTTTTGAGTACAAATGTGTAACTTGTTACGATTAAGTGGTTTTGTGAGTATTTCTGAAGATAGAGTAATGACTTGTTTAAGCATTGCAGGAAACAATGCCTCCAAGACGTACTCCCGCAACTACTGGAACTTTGGGTGATGTTAACGCGCTGTTTCTGCACAAACAGCCGCCAAAATTCAACGAGACCAAATGAAACAACAGAGAGAGGATAAGGCAGCAGATTCAAGGGGGATTGGCAGATTTCCGTCGTCACAATCCACCCCAATTCCATGGAGAATTAGACCCAGAGAAGGCTGATCTATGGCTACAAGAAGTGGAAAAGATTTTGAAAGTGATTAACTGTCCTGAAGAATCGAAGGTGAAATATGCCACATATTTGTTGCTTGGTGATGCAGAGTATTGGTGGAAAAATGCTAAAAGTATGTCAGATAATGTGCAAGAGGAGATCACTTGGGAGGTTTTTCAGACCAAGTTCTTGGAAAGATATTTTCCACAAAGTGCAAGAACTAAATTGGGTGATGATTTTCTGAAGTTACGACAGGGCAACCTGATGGTAGGAGAATATGTAGCAAGGTTTGAGACGTTGTCCAGGTACTTCAAGTTCTTTCGTCAGACTGTGGATGAAGCCTGAAGGTGAGAAAAACACAAGAAGGGGGGTTGAATTGTGTTTGCTTTTCGCAGCTCTTGAGGAGTGAGAATCTAATTCCTTTAAACTCAGAGTCTGAATGAGATCAGAGTCTGATAGGAGATTAGGTTCTGATTGCAGCGGAATAATCAAGAGATAGAGAGAAGAGAGAACACAAGCAATTTATACAGGTTCCTTCCACAAACCGGAAGTAGTCATGTCCCCCTTGTACTTCCAAGGAGAGTTCACTAAAATGTAATACCAAATTACAAGTTGCTCAAACACACAGTATGAGACTTCCTTGCTCAAGCACACAGGCGAGAGACTTCCTTGCTCAAAGACACAACTAAGAGACTTCCTTTGCTCAATGGACGCAGCCAAGAGACTTCCTTTGCTCAAGCACAAAAGCAAGAGACTTTTACACAATTACAGAAAATTGAATAGAGTTGAAACACTTTGACAACAATCAAATAGTGTTTCAATTACAACAAAGACAGACTCTGTTTTACACAAAAGACAGACTCTGTTTTTCTGTGAAACTTAGAAATTCTAGAATACTCAGTTTGTAAGAATCTAAGTTGATGATGTGCTTTTTGTTAAGACTCAGTTGAATACGAAAGCAGCGCAATGTAATTTCTCAAGTTCTAGAGTCTCTTTGTTCCAAGTCTTCTATCCTTTATATAGTCGTAGGAAAGAGACGTTGAGTCATCCAGCACACCAGGATGATTTCTGAAGCTTGATCAATGACTGTTGATCTGTTGCTTGATTTGGTAATAGTCCTTCAATAGCATCATTTGAATTCCATTCCCTTTGAGGATTAATACCGGTAGACACAGTTTCCAAACTGTACGAGGTAGTGGAGTAGTGGAAACAGAGTTCGTACAACGTACTCTGTACTGGCCTGCAATCTTTGTCTTTGTGCTTCCCACGCTCAAGTTGACTTTGAAGCTAGCCGTTACTCCATTTGAGAGTTTCTTTTTGCATCGCAATGCAGTAGAAATCCTTGTTAGCAGATTATCAAATGTGTGGCTTCAGACTCACTGTAGCACTATGCTTCTGATAATCTTCAGACTCTCTTGGTTCTCAGATTCTGATGGTCTTCAGACTCTGATACAGTCTTCAGACTCTCTTCGGCACAGTCTTCAGACTCTCTTCGATGCAGTCTTCAGACTCTCTTCGAAACAGAATCACAAGCAACAAGCTTCTCTGGATTTTTTGCTCTTTAACATTGTTCAAACAGAATACTTTCTAAGATATAAATCTTAATTGATATCCTGCATACTTAAACAAATATTAGCAATATCCAATTGACAACTTTTTAATACCTTGTTATCATCAAAACTCAAAACGTGGTATTGCTGAACACCTTTGTTCCAACAAAGCCTACATGTGCCACCGATTCCAAGAGGGGCTCAAGGATGAAATTCAAGACATGGTAATGCCATTGGGAATTCAACAATTCCATCCCTTGGTAGAAAAGTGCCGAGAAATAAAGGCGATGAAGAATAAGAGACTTGCTCGAAGGAATAACAATAACTTTGGGGGACCGACTCGTTCCAGCCACCAAAATCATGGACAAGGAGGACATGGGAAGAAGTCTTACGAGGTCTCTAGGGAACCTAAAGGGGATCATAATAATTCATCTGCACCGAGTACGGGAGACAAAGGATATCTCGTTAAGCCAAAGCCTTATTGTTTCAAGTGCGGGGATCCGGGACACTATGCTGACAAATGCACTGCAGAGAGAAATCTATGTTATCTTTGTCATGAACCAGGACACCTTGCTAGGGATTGCAAGGCATAAGAGGAGGAAGATCTACTATATGCGGAATGAGCAGAACGTCTGAATGCACCAAGAGGCCTATATTCAATTGTGGGAAAGGAAACTTTCATATTAGATGATCCAGTTACTTGAAGTAATTCAATAAGAGTTAGAGGTATTAGAGTTATTAGTTAAGAAATAAACGAACGTTGTCGAGACTTTCTCTAGTGTCAGTTTCGAGAACGAAACTATTTTATGTGGGTAGAATGTAAGATCCGCGTAATTTATCTCATATTTTATTATGGAAAAATACTTTCTCTTGTATCAGTTTCGAGGACGAAACTATTTTAGGTGGGTAGAATGTAAGATCCGGATATTTTATCTATTTTAATTCTAATTTATTTTATTATAATTTGATATTAAAATATTTTGTGTTTATTATTTATTAAATGATTGTTTTATCTTATGTTTTTCTTCCGAATTATAGAGTCAAATCATTTCTAATGATTATTAAATGGTTGCCTTATATTTTGCTATTATGATCATGACTAATGAATGAATTAATTAATTAACTAGCATGACAAATTGTGTTAAGGTAACGACAAAATTTATGTGGCAAATAAATATTGGATTAAATATATTGTTGCTTTATGGTAAAGGGAAATGACTTGGTCTTGATTCAATTACCACATGTACTAGTAGTTAGAGTTTCATAGCATGACTAGGCTTGGCTTTCATTCTTTTGTTTCTTTTTCAATGCGTGTATTTAAGAAAACAATGCAACCTCCTCCCTAGTTACACGGTCAGTTTCACTTCCCACTCCTTAAGCATAGTGCCACTCATTTAGGGAGTTAGTGGTAGGAGTACTTCACTACAAATAAGAGCCGGTCATCTCCCTCATTTTATTCATTAGTCACTTCATTAATTCTACACTTAGAAAATAGAGAGAAATTTAGAGAGAGGGATAGAAACGTATAGAGAGACTTGAAGGAGAAAGAAAGGAAAACAACGGATCAACATTAAAGATTAGCCATTAGAGTTCAAGGGTAGATTCAGTGGAGCAAAGACCACGAGTAGAAATCTTAATAGCTGCTATATTGCTAAGGTAAGAGAAAGGGCGCTCCATTTTTTATTTTTATATTATTTACTTGTTGTTAAAATGATAATGCTTTCAACATGTTTATGTGGTGTACCATGTGATAGTATTATATGACCTTTGATTTTGTATTGCTTAGTTGTGAGTAGAACTTCTTGTTTACATGCCTGAATTGTGGTTTTGCATATTTTGTGGTCGGAGTTATTATCAGTGTAATCAGTGTCTCTAGCAGTTGGTTAAGACAATGATTAAATTTAGTAGGATATTCATTGTGAGTTGTCTATTTTGTGAGAGTTAATATCCAGGTGTCGCATGCATACATTCATTGTCGCGTGGTGCCCATAATTGGTTGGGACCCGAAGTCTTGAGTGCCCATAATTGGTTGGGGCTTGTCGTTTCCTTGAGTGCTCATAATGTGTTGATGCTCAATGTTTTCTTTTGGTGCCCATAATTGGTTGGGACCCGTGGGGTATGTGGTGTCCATAATTGGTTGGAGTCACGGTGGAGTGTTCATAATTGGTTGAAACCCATAAATATCTACGAAGAACTTTTGTTGCCTTTTTAGAGAGGTGATATCTGGATCATTTGTGTCGCATATAGGTCAACCTTTAGGGTGTCGTGCATTTGTCGAGTCCACTGGTGTTTTGGGTGTTGACATTTTGTGTACTTCACATTAATATTTGTATTATCTGGGTGACTTGAAATAATACATGTTAAATTTAGGTATAACTTGTATATTTGTTGTTGTTTGGGAGTTGACCCTTTTTCCGTATTTGAAATCAGATAATGATCATGACTTATAGTGGAGGCTCCGAGATATGTGGACCTTTGGTGCGCTTTGGTGAGATTTCTCACAAGTGTCCAAAGTTATGATCAGCTAGGATGTGTCCTTGGGTAGTGAAAGGCTGAAAACCTTATTCTTAGGAATTTTATATTTTGATGTAAAACAATACTGATTTACCATTTTGAAAGTTTAAAGAGAAACTTATTTATTTATTTATTTTATTTTGAAGCCAAGAAGTTTGAGTTATTGTTATTATTTTTAAAAATAATATGCACCATTTTTGCTAAGAATTATCAAAGTTAACGTCTCAGATTTTTGGGTCGTTACATTCATCATCCAACTTAGAACCCATCATAAAATTCCCCAACCATAAACCAAACTAGGTAAGCACAGTTATCATAATTGCAACTTCAAAGGATGCATCATATAAAAAAAACAGAAGAATTACAAAGATAAACTTCAACTTCCACCAAAAGTCATTAATATTCATCTTTTATTTTTGGATTTCATAGTTGATTACATCATTTAAACATGAAAATTAATTGTGATTTATCATTCTTCAACGATGAAATTCAATTTTTAGTAGCTATAATTATATGGATATAATGTAGACTTTGAATGAAGGTAACAACCTGATCACCTCCAACCTAAATGCAAAACTACTCAGCCAACAATGGCATGCACTGCATTAATTCAAACTCAACATGCAAGCTACTATATTATTGAGAACCAAACTGCAACAATATTTTTAAAACAAGTTCATAAGAAAGTTCAATTCTAGCCTTTCCACACTAAAACATTCACTTCTCCATCTTCACCTTCTCTCGTTCGGTCCTTCTCCTTCAAAAATTATATATATACAGTTTACATTCATACTTAGAAAGAGATCGACTAAAATTTGTAGTTAGTTTTTAGTTTCTTAAATTTTGGTGTAGATTTAAATTTAAATTTGAAAATAATTGAATTGCTAAGGGTACAAATGCATATTTATAAAAACCGAATCATATATGAGAATGTCATTACAATAAATACTCATGATTATTTTAAAATATCAAAATTAAATAACTTTTTATCTTACATGTAAAATATGAGGACATTTTTTATTTTTTTTTAGTTTTTTGACAAATTTGATATGATAAAATTGTAGAAGTTCATTACAACAACAACAACCAAACCTTATCCCACTAAGTGGGGTCGGCTACATGGATCAAATTACGCCATAGTGTTCTATCATAAACCAAATTTGAGTCCAACTCATTAATATTGTGGAAGTTCATTAATATTGTCAAAATATAAACATTAATGTAGGGTTTCTATTGAATAACTCTTTTATTTTACATGCAAAACACCGTTCAATATTTTCTTTACATCCGTTGCATATTTTATGTGCTTACATATGCATAAATAAAATTTTGGAATCTCTTTTCATATAAACTACATCAATGTAGTGTTTCCATTAAATAACTTTTTATTTTAATAAGAACAACATGTTTATGCAATGGAATGTTAACAACACATTAGAATTTGAAAAAACAAACTTAATGTCCGATTGAAAATTGATTTGGAGTTTCAAAATAAGGAATCTGTAATATCATCTACCTCTGCACCTGCTTACTAAAAGTTCAAGTTAAATATTTTTTTTTAAATTTTTTTGAAGGAAAATATTTTTTTTATAGTTACTAACAATGCAACGTATTAATCATTCACCTTTTATTTATTAAAATAAAAAGTTATTTATATGAAAAGATATCTTCTTCAAAAGACTACATTCACCTTTAATGTAAAAAGTATATTTTGCTCATATCTAGGCTTCAAAAGATATCTGCTTCGCAATTTGTAAACTTGCATATGTATTACTTATCGAGTGGTGATACATGTACATCCTTATGGGGTAAATAAAACCCTTACACCCACACAAAATTCTGACACGTGGCAACCTGGACCCCACACAATGAAAGAGAAAGTGTAGTTGTGAGATGAATTTACCAAAATATTCCTAATATATGGGGTGTATAATGAAGTGTATGAATAAAAGGTGTTGATGTAACATTTTCCTTACTTATCTAATGAAAATTGTAACTGATCACTACTGATAAATATGGCATATCAAAATAAAACGGCGTTCAATAGATAATTTGATAATTTAAGAGACTTAGAGTCACTATGATAAAAACACTTTTTTTTTAAATAAAGACGAAAATTAAATAACATAAACCCCTTGCTACAACTGCACTCATTATTATGAAACCAAAAAAAACTACTGCACTCATTATTCGATTTCTTATAGCCCAACCCTAATCATCATAAACCCTAACAAAAAGAGCGTCATTGTCTCCTGCTGCAAGTGCACCAATCCTTATACGAACACCATCAGTCAGATTGCGCGCAACAACAAAGCACTTCCACCCACCATCAATCATGCAATGCTCTTGTGGAGTAGTACCAAAAATCAAGAAACATTCCCACAAGTTACCACACTCATCAACTAGCTTGGGGTTTGTTCTTGCTTTGTCCAAAGCTTGCTCAACGAAATTTCCATACTGCAGCATATGCGTTAAAAGTGAACACAAAGATTCAGTACTGGAAAAAGAATTGTGGTAAATACAAAAGCAACAACTGATAAAACAAAACAAAACAAACTCTACCACCTACCAAAAACCTATTTGAAACATCATGTGCAGTCAGTTTTTTGGTAGTTGGAGGGTAAAATTATTGTTGTCATGTCGAAAAGATAAACTAGCAGTGAAAGGAGGCAGATTGTTGTTGAATGTTGGTTGGACAGAAGTCTTGTCAATAACAAACTGCATAGAAGGATTTAAAACATGACACCTCATAACCTTCCCAAACTTGTCTTTCAAAAGAATAACAAACTTCCCCAACCCAACATACACCAGGGTGATCCATGCACCAAGTCAAATCCCATAAAAATCTTGAAGCGCCTTCCATCCCTTTGAGAGAAAAAAATGTACTGTTGATTCTTTCAACCAAGACTTTGAACTGGTTCTCCTTAGAATCAATCAACGTTGCCAAGCGGGTCACCTGATCCCCAAAATCAACCCCAAACAGGCTAGGTAACCTCACAACACCCTAACCAAAAACAAAAACAAAAAAACGTCAAAACTCAAATGGCATCACGATCAACGCATAAACATGTAATATAAAACGAAATATATAGACACCCACGTCGTTGATATCATATTCAACAATATAGGAACTGTATCTTGTCTGCAACTTGTTGACCGCCCTGTCCAATTCAGTAGTTGGATTACTCACCAAAGGTCGTACTAAAGAAACACGTAAAAATAGGGTTAGAGTGATATAATTAGGTTTCGGCGTTTGACAATGATTTAGGAAATGATAGGAAACAAAAACTAATCTTTACCAGTAAGGCAGTGATAGGACAACACGGTTTCAGCGTTTGGTCGTGACATTTTTCTGTTATCTTTCCAAGATTCGAGTGAAAGCAAGAACCATAATGATATGAACAAGGGATATGATATACATGTATATATAGGAAAAAATGGGTGGGGTAACCGATGTACATGTGTGGGAAAACAAAAGGATCTGTTGAGTGGAAAGCTTTCTGTATTCTATGTGGGAGGGCAAGGGATGGAAATTAATGCAGTTCATTGTATCAATATAACACGTTAAAAAGTGGAGGAAAAATATGAGAAAATATCTTTGATTCCTAACATCATTTATCGAAATTCAATTATTGAAATTATTGGAATTCTTTTTGAAATTCAAATCTTGGTATTTAGAGGGAAATTTTTAGGGCTACACTTACAACAATTAATGCAATAGATTTCGAGCCAAATTTCTAGGGTTAAATGTTTGCAAACCTAATAACATTAAAGGGATGTATCTTCTAGTATCATATTGTTGAAGTTTTTTTTCATAAACTCAAGCCTTCATATTATTTGGTTATCTAGTAGCATGTATATTGGTGTAATCAAACCTTCATAAAATTTCGTTATTTAGCAGCAGACCTATTTGTGTGTTTTAGGCCTTCATAAGTCTTGGTCTATTTCGTTTTTTATTTTCCCTTCATATTTCAAGATTCTTTGGTTTTAGACCTTAAACTGATTTGATTGGCCAAATAAGATGATGTGGCGTGCTAATTGTACATAATAAATGACATGACATGTTGATTCAAATTCAACCACCATATCTCCATCTGGTCCTTTTTAGAAGAAACAAAATTACTAAAAAAAAATTAGTCCTTTTTATAAGAAACTTTGATGAAATTCCAAATATATTAGATGTAAAATTTCATTTCTGTTGTTATTTATTATGAAAGAGAATATTAAAAGTAAGTAAGTTGGTGCAATCAAGATAATTAATATAGGGGCATTAATGGAATAAATTGAAATTTATAGGAGTATCAAATGCAAATAACTATGTTTCCTTTGTCTATATGATTTATGTGTTTTGTTTCTTATATACAAGACCATATGAAGTATAATTTAATCAAAGAATCTTAAAATAACAAGGTGGATCTAAAACTTTTATCTTTATAGGGGTAAAATCAAAACTCGTCTAAATAACAGAGGGCTAAACATTATTTAACCCTAAAATTTATGATGTTATTATAATATTGTAACATGCCGATTGATTTCAAAATAAATTTTGAAATGTATTTGTTAGAATTTACTAATTTATAAAAATTAACTCACAATATATGCACGTAACCTTATAATTTATTTATCTTTTTTATTTATTTAAATGAAGCCTCTCTAAGTGAAATGTGAAACTAGATCCTTTGAATCAATCGGTCTTTGAATCCAATGTTGAGTTTTTTCTTTGTTATAGGGTGAAAAAATGATTTTTTCACAAATTTGGATTTTATAATCCGAAAACTTCAAAAAATAGGGCCCACTCTTTGATTTTTCGGATTATAGAATCCGAACACCCACTAAAATTCAAAAAATAGGGCAGGCTCTATGTAATATGGATAGTCATTCTATGGACAATATTAATATTCCTAACTCTCATCCTTCTGTTTTGTCATTGTTAGCTGTTCTCAGTAAAAAAATTGGTTTTCGCACTACTTGATAGGATTGCTCCAAAACTTTATCAGAAAATCAGGAAAAAAACCAAGGATCAAGACTCTTCTAAAAGAGACTTCTTACGTGACTCCTCCTCTCAAAATCTAAAATTCCATCGTTTAACATCATTTTTCATTTTTTTTAACTTCTCATATTCTCAGAAAAATCCGAAAAAATTTGTTTTAGTTTTATTTGATTTTTAAATTTTTTTTATTGGTATTTTTATTATTTTATTAACAAGGACATGGGGGAGGAAATTTAGCATTGGGCTAAGTCTGGGCCTCAACCAAAAGGAAAAGAAAATTGTTTTTCTGACATTAAGATCTTCATATTGACACATGGAAGTTATGTATTTACCTCCAGAGGCAGTTAATTACCGCTGATATATCCGAAAACAGTTAATTGCCTCTAGCTTTGCTGCACTTAAGTACAGTTCCAGTTGTGATTTTGCGCGTTTCGATCGAAAAATCAAAATAAATCGAAACTTATTCAGAATTCTATGAAACTTTATAGACCCTTTAGAACTGTCCGCAAAAAACTAGCTCAAAATTAAATTTTTAGGTCGACGTTTTGATGTTTTGGTTTCTTGAGTTACTGGCACATTAAAAATTTATATTTAATCCATACGTTGTCGAAAAATTCTAATTTTTTGCGAGAAATATTATTTTTATGTTCTTAATATGTGTGCAAAAAAAAATGAAAAAATTCAACCTCTATATAATTTTTCCGGACGCGCAGTTGGAAAAATAATACGATTTTAGTCTGACCTTTGCATTCTGATTCCTTCAGTTCTTCCTACTTAGGGCGAGGTTCCGTGATTAATTGTCTATCTGTCATCGAATCTCATGAGAGATCAATCAGAAATGATAGATGACAAAATAGTCTTTTATAATTAATCTAAGAGTTAGCATAATATATTCTATTATGGAATACTAATCCTAGGAAATGAAGTCAGATTTTCCTAGTCTTTGTAACATTGACAACATATTTTAACAGATTCTACATGAGACAGAGACAAATGGATTCTAAATTTTCTTATTATTGCTAACATGGACAGATTCCATCAAATTCACCTTCTCTATCCTCCATTCAACAGTTTCCATCATATTTATGAAATTCACCTTCTCTTTCAAGTGAAAAAATTTCATGTTCTTCTAATGCATAATAGAAAAATATTCCATTTTATATAAGCTATAGCATCTTGAGCTGTCTCACCAAGAGATGACAGATAACGCTGTCAAAATTTAGCCACTTCTTGAGCTCGCTTGCTATCTTTAACTAGCTGGTTTATCTTCTTTATATTTTTCAATATTTCTTAACTTTGTGGGTTATACTGCGAAGCTATCTGAAAGGAAGCTAAGGCCTACAAATATTCCACTACGGTATAGTGCTATAGCGCCGCTACTTAACACTGCCTATCACGTATTGCTGTGAGAGAACATATTAAAGTGAGGTTTTCTAAATATTTGGACATCATAATGATTCAAAAGAGATTTTACAAGTTAGTTTAATAAAATACTGATTGTTCTTCTAGTTTAGCATCAATGTCAGTGTCAGATTCCTTGACGATTGCCCCCAAATTCTGAGCCAGTCCTGATGGATTTTCTACAAAGAAATAAGACGCAAGACTGTTAGCGACATGAACTGCAGTTCATGAGTACTAGTTATTGTAACACCCCGAAATCCCAACGTAAAAAAAATTCATGCATACAATCAGAGTATATCGCACATATTCAGGATGTCACATTTAATAAAAACTTTAAAAAAATTGAATAATAATTTATTCGTCATCAATGTTCAAACGTAGCAGCGGAATCATAATTCAAAACTCCTTGAAAGGATTAGTTCTTGGCACAAGGCCTCATAAAACACCTCAAAATTAAAGTCAAGTCACAAATATCATAATTAATCCAAAATGATACATAAAGGAATAGAAACAAATAGTAAGGTCCCCATCCCGTTACGTATCAGAGCTCCTATGACATCACACAGGAAAATCCTCACACGTCGAACCTATGCTTGGTCACCTACACTTGTCCACAAGGCGGCAATTCCAACAGAAGGGGTGAGATTCACAACAATTATATTAACATATAATTCAAACATTTATGCTTAACAACAACAACAATCATCACATATAACGGAAATATCTCAAACATCTTCGCATAACAAATCATCTCATAACGTCTTAGACACAAGACTCGGCAAATGCAACTCTAACATCTTAAACATCATGCATGTGGTACCAATATTTAAGCTTAAATAAGCTTCACCGTCGCTTTGAGCAAATGCTCCACCGTCGCTTTTGAGCAAAAGCTCCACCGTCTCAAATTATGCAAATGCATGATCACATATAACAGAAACATCTTCGCATAACAAATCATCCCATAACGTCTTAGACACAAGACTCGGCAAATGCAACTCTAACATCTTAAACATCATGCATGTGGTCCCAATATTTAAGCTTAAATAAGCTTCACCGTCGCTTTGAGCAAATTCTCCACCGTCGCTTTTGAGCAAAAGCTCCATCGTCTCAAATTATGCAAATGCATGAACTCGACTCTTTATACTTAAACAAGTTAACACAACATCTTAACATCACTTACGACTCTTGACCGACACATGCAATTATAACAATACATGGCAGCAGCTCAGCACATTTAACACATATTCACAGCACATAATCATCGTCGCAAATATCTTTTAAACGTCATTCATATAACTCACTTAATATGCATATAAATCATAGATTAGCGCCAACAATTAAAAACATCTTAAAGCATCATTACAGATTGTAATTTAGGTCATAAAACGTCTCTAACACTATCCAAAGGTCTACCCTCAAAGCCTCGTTCAAAACAGAATTACAAAACTCAAGTTATAGTGGTCTGAGACCACATTACTCGCTATGGCAAGTGGTTCTGCTCGCCTCGCGAGTACTACATGGTATTCTGTTGCCACTTCACTCGCTGCAGGGAGTGGTTTGCTCGCTTCGCGAGCGATGTCGTTCTGCTCGCTGCGGCGAGTGGGTTTGCTCGCCTCGCGAGCGATGCCGTTCTGCTCGCTGCGGCGAGTAGGTTTGCTCGCCCCGACGAACTCTCGCAGAACAGGGTACGGATTCACTCAATTTCTCGCCAAAACTCATCCAATCTCTCATGTTATGCCTCTAATCCTTCAGAATTATGATACTAGTGATTAACCTAGGTTCTGTAACACATTTTTACAGCAATTGACATCTATCTCACATCAAACCATCAAAATTCATCAATAACCCTAACCTATGAACTCTCTCAAACTCTTTCCCAACCCCTTAGTTAATCATAAACAATTGAATTACAGTATAATATAATCGAAGCTAGGCTCACCCTTACCTGGTAAGTTTGCAGAATCGGGGTTCCCTCTTCTCTGGCCACTTTTCTCCCTTTTTGCAAAAGTCTGTAACGCATACTAACTTTTTCTCTAAACCTAATTTCCTTCTTATATCTCTTTTCTAATCTCACTTATCCCACAAAACTCTATCTTATTATAAAAACAACCCCACCTCTCAAAATTATTATTATTATAGCACATCTTTATTTTCATATAAAAATATATATATATTAACATCACATATCTTATTTCATTCAACAATAAAATAAGCACTACATCACAACATAGTCTCATACGTCACCAACATCATCAAAATCATATAATATATAATAATATACTATATACTATAATAAAATAATTAAATAATCAAAGTGCGCGTTACAACTCTCCCCCACTTAAAGGATTTTCGCCCTCGAAAATCTTACCTCGATTAAACAACTCTGGATATGACTCCAGCATCTTACTTTCAAGCTCCCAAGTTAAGCTTTCACCGGTCGCTCCACTCCAAACAACTCTCACTAGAGGTATCTCCTTGCCTCTCAACATCTTCACCTTGTGATCATCGATCCTCAAGGGTAGAGTCTCAACCGTAAGGTTGTCTCTCACTTGTACATCGTCACTTTGGATTACATGAGATGGATCCGGAACGTACTTCCTCATTTGTGACACATGAAAAACATTATGCAAATTCGATAGATGCGGTGGTAATCCAACACGATATGCCACCGTCCCAATCCTCTCTGATATCTGATACGGACCAATAAACTTTGGAGTCAACTTCTTCGACTTCAAGGCACGACCTACACAAGTCATTGGGGTAACTCGCAAAAACATATGATCTCCCTCTTGGAACTCAAGGTCCTTCCTACGCTTGTCTTGATAACTCTTTTGTCGACTCTGCGATGCTTTCATCTTCTCTTGGATTATTCTTACCTTCTTGGTGGTTTGTTGAACAATCTCTGATCCTAAAACCACACTTTCACCCAACTCAAACCATCACAACGGAATTCTACATCTTCTTCCATTCAAAGCCTCGAAGGGTGCCATCCCAATACTAGAATGGTAACTGTTATTGTAAGTGAACTCTATTAACGGAAGATGACTATCCCAAGCTCCTCCTTGTTCAAGTACACACACTCTCAACAAATCTTCCAACGATTGAATCGTCCTCTCAGATTGACCATCTGTCTGCGGATGATACGCCGAGCTCAACTTCAATTGAGACCCTAAAGCTTCTTGCAAACTTTTCCAAAATCTAGAAGTAAATCTTGGATCTCTATCTGACACAATGCTCGAAGGAACACCATGTAATCTTACTATCTCTTGAATGTAAATCTCTGCCAACCGAGCCACAGTAAAAGTGATATTGATCGGTAGAAAATGAACTGACTTCGTTAACCTATCAACAATCACCCAAATAGCATCGTTCCCTTTTGGAGTAGTTGGAAAATTCGTCACAAAATCCATGGATATACTATCCCATTTCCACTCTGGCACATCTAACGGTACCATCATTCCAGCAGGTTTCTGATGTTTTGTCTTTGATTTCTGACAAACTAGACAAGAATACACAAACTGTGCCACATCACGTTTCAATCCAGACCACCAAAACAACTTTTTCAAATCATGATACATCTTCGTGGCTCCTGGGTGAATACTCAAGCTACTTCTATGGCTCTCTTCAAGGATTGCCTTCTTCATCCCATCGTTGTCCGGAATACAAATTCTACCTCGGAACCTCAACACACCGTGATCATCGACTCTAAAGTCACCATCTGCAGTATGGTTACTCGCAACAAGCAAATCTACAAACTTAACATCTTCTTTCTGCGCTTCTTTAATATTATTCAGAAAATCATTGTCAATCCTCAACATTCCTAGCTTTACACTCTGATGTGATCTTTCACAAACCAAACTCAAATCTGTGAATTGTTCCAATAGTTCGAACTCTTCCGCCATCATAGCAGACATATGTAACGTTTTCCTACTTAATGCATCAGCAACTACGTTAGCCTTACCCGGATGGTAATTCAAACCAAAGTCATAATCTTTCAATAACTCAAGCCATCTCCTCTATCTCATATTTAACTCTTTCTGATCAAACAGGTACTTCAAGCTCTTGTGATCACTAAACACTTCAAACCTCGAACCATACAAATAGTGTCTCCAAATTTTCAACACAAATACCACTGCAGCCAACTCAAGATCATGGGTAGGATAATTTCGTTCATGAATTCTCAACTGCCTGGATGCATAAGCAACCACTTTACTGTCTTGCATAAGTACACCACCTAAACCCAACTTAGACGCATCACAATACACCACAAAAGGTGCTTCAGGCTTTGGAAAAATTAAAACCGGAGCCGTCGTCAACCGCTTCTTCAACTCATTGAAGCTACTCTCACATTGAGCATCCCACACAAAGGATTTACCTTTACACGTCAAATGCGTTAACGGAAGTGCTAACTTAGAAAACCCCTCTATAAATCTCCTATAATAACCAGCCAATCCCAAAAAGCTTCTAATCTCAGTAACCGACTTCGGAGTCTCCCATTGTGATACTGCTTCAACTTTAGACGGATCAACTGCTATACCATCACCAGAAATAATATGACCAAGAAAACTAACTTCTTTCAACCAGAACTCACACTTAGACAATTTAGCATACAACTTCTTCTCTTTTAATACTTGCAAGACAATCTTCAAATGTTCAGCATGTTCTTCTTCGGATTTGGAATATATCAGAATGTCGTCAATAAACACAACCACAAAACGATCCAAAAATGCCTGAAAGGTCCGATTCATATACTCCATAAATACTCCCGGCGCGTTCGTAACACCGAAAGGCATCACTTTATACTCATAATGACCATATCGAGTTCTAAAGGCCGTCTTCTGCATATCTTCATCTTTCACTTTTATCTGATGATAACCCAATCTTAAATCAATCTTGCTAAACACACGTGCACCCACTAACTGATCCATCAAATCATCAATCCTCGGAAGTGGATATCTATTCTTTATAGTTACCTTGTTCAACTGACGATAGTCAATACACAACCTCATACTCCCATCTTTCTTCTTTACTAACAATACAGGCGCTCCCCAGGGGGAAACACTTGGTCTTATAAACTTCTTCTCAAGCAAATCTCCCAATTGCTTCTTTAACTCAGCTAACTCAGAAGCTGACATACGGTAAAGTGTCATAGATACAGGCTTCGTTCCAGGAACAAGATCAATCGCAAATTCAACTTCTCTTTCAGGAGGCACATCAGGAATCTCATCAGGAAATACTTCAGGAAAATCACACACCACTTGCAATTTGTCAATCTGCTCTTGATTCTCCATAGATAAATATGCCATCAGAGAAAACATCAAAATCCCATCTCGTTCTAATTGTTTCAGCTTCTTGGTAGATAAAAATTATGCTCCACTTTCTTCCTCTTCAGACGAGAAATACACCGTCTTACGAAAACAGTTGATATGCACACGGTTGTACTCTAACCAATTCATCCCAAGAATCACATCCATACCAGTCAAAGGTAGACAGACTAAATCTATCTCAAAATTACGATCAAACATAGACAAAGGACAGCTCAAACATACACGAGAAGTAGTCACCGAACCCTTAGCTGGAGTTTCGACAACCATCTCTCCATTCATATTAGACATAGCAAGACCCAACTTAATAGCACAATCATAAGCAACAAAACAATGCGTAGCGCCAGTATCAATAATAGCAACTAAAGGTATATCATTAATATAGCAAGTACCTCTGATTAAACGATCCTCATTTTCAGTCTGAGTACCGGTCAACGCGAAAACCCTTCCAGTAGTCTTAGCTCTCTTTGTCTTCTTGCATTGCGAGCCAATATGTCCTTGCTCATCACATTTGAAGCACACAACATCATCAAACTTGCAGTATGGGGTTATATGCCCTTTCTGTCTGCATCGGTAAAACCTCTTCACATCTATAGGACACACATTACTCTTATGGCCTTTCAGCCCGCAACTAAAACAGGTAATCTCAGCAGGAGCATCCTTCTTCTGAGGTCGCCTCTCATCATTAACTCTTTGTTTACCCTTATCTCTAGGAGCATCATAAGGTTTAGGACGACTCTGTTGACCCTTAGCCTTTCTGTCATTCACTACCTTGTAGTGTGTAACGCCCACTTTGTTTATTTAATTATTTTATTAGAGTATATAGTATATTATTATATATTATATGATTTTGATGATGTTTGTGACGTATGAGATGATGTTGTGATGTAGTGCTTATGTTATTGTTTAATAAAATAAGATATGTGATGCTAATATATATTTTTATATGAAAATTAAGATGTGTTATAATAACAATAATTTTGAGAGGTGGGGTTGTTATTTTAATAAGATAGAGTTTTGGGGATAAGTGAGATTAGAAAGAGGTATAAGAAGGAAATTAGGTTTAGAGAAGAGTCAGTACGTATTACAGACTTTTGCAAAAAAAGGGAGAAAAGTGGCCAGAGAAGAGGGAACCCCAATTCTGCAAACATACCAGGTAAGGGTGAGCCTAGCTTCGATTATATTAACATGTCATTCATTGTTTATGATTAACTAAGGGATTGGGAAGAGTTTAGAGAGAGTTCTTAAGTTAGGGTTTTTGTGGATTTTGATGAATTGATCATAGAATGATGCAATTTGATGTAGAAACGTGTTACAGAACCTAGGTTAATCACTAGGATCATAATTCTGAAAGATTAGAGCCTTAGCATGAAAGAATGGACGAGTTTTGGCGAGAGATTGAGCGAACCCGTACCCTGTTCTACGATAACTCGCCGTGGCGAGCAGACCTACTCGCCGTGGCGAGCAGACCTACTCGCCGTGGCGAGCAGAACAACTTCACTCGCGAGGCGAGCAAAAACTACTTGCCGTAGCGAGTAACAGAACACTATGTAGAACTCGCGAGGCGAGCAACTCAACTCGCCGTGGCGAGCGACCCCTTGATGCACGCGAGGCGAGCATAACCACTCGCCGTAGCGAGTAATGTCAGAATGCTAAAGCAGCAACTCGCGAGGCGAGCAGAACCACTCGCCATAGCGAGTAATGTGGTCTCAGACCACTATAACTTGAGTTTTATAACTCTGTTGTGAGTGAGGCTTTGAGGATAGACCTTTGGATAGTATTAGAGATGTTTTATGACCTAAATTACAACCTGTAATGATGCTGTAAGATGATTTTAACTGTTGACATTAATCTATGATTTATATGCATAATAAGTGAGTTATATGAATGATGTTTAAATGATGTTTGCGACGATGATTATATGCTATGAATATGTGTTAAATGTGCTGAGCTGCTGCCATGTATTGTATAATCGCATGTGTCGATAAAGAGTCGTATTTGATGTTAAGATGTTGTGTTAACTTGTTTAAGTATAAGAGTCGAGTTCATGCATTTGCATAATTTGAGACGGTGGAGCTTTTGCTCAAAGCGACGGTGGAGCATTTGCTCAAAGCGACGGTGAAGCTTATTTAAGCTAAAATATTGGTACCACATGCATGATGTTTGAATTATGTTAATATAATTGTTGTGAATCTCACCCCTTCTGTTGGAATTGCCGCCTTGTGGGCAAGTGCAGGTGACCAAGCTTAGGTTCGACGATGTGAGAGGTCCTTGTGGTGTCGTAGGAAATGCTCTGATATGTAACGGGATGGAGTTTTTATTGAATTTTATTCCTTTATGTATCATGTTGAACTAACTATGATGTTTACGACTTATCTTGAATTTTTGAGATGTTTATGAGGCCTTGTGCCAAGAACTAATTATTTTACGGATTTTTGAATTATGATTCCGCTGCTACGTTTTGAATATTGATGAGGAATAAATTATTATTCATTTTGTTTAAAGATTTTATGAAATGTGACATCCTGAATATTGCGATATACTCTGATTATATAAATGAATTTTTAAGTTGGGTTTTCGGGGTGTTACATAGTGAGCTTTGGTATCCTCCTCAAAGATTCTGCAACTACTCACCAGCTCAGAGAAATTTCGAATCTTTTGGTAACCAATCGCCCTTTTAATCTCAGGACGCAAGCCATTCTCAAATTTGATACACTTGGAAAACTCAGCATTCTCAGCAGTATAATGTGGGTAAAACTTTGCCAGTTCCACAAACTTTGAAGCATACTCAGTCACGGACATATTCCCTTGCTTCAACTCAAGAAACTCGATCTCCTTCTTCCCCCGGACGTCCTCAGGAAAGTAACGGTTCAGGAATTCCTTCCTAAACACCGCCCAAGTCACAACAGCACCTCCTTCTTCAAGGATAGGTCGAATACCAACCCACCAGTCATCAGCCTCCTCAGCTAACATGTGGGTACCAAACCGTACCATCTGACCGTCTTCACACTGCATCACCCTAAAGATCCTCTCAACTTCCTTGAGCCACATCTGAGCCCCATCAGGATCATATCGCCCTTTGAAGGCAGGCGGGTGGTTCCTCAGAAAAGTCTCCAACATTCTCGTCCCATCGTTTCCACCAGCGTTGTTCTGATTACCCACAACTTGGGCCATTGCTTGCAAAGCAGCAGCAAGAGCAGCATCATTTCTTCCATCCATCTTATTTCTCTACAAAGCAAACATAAGTTAGAATAATATAACTATAGTATTCTAACTCTATGATATCGTCACTCGACTCTCTAATTAGCCGGACGGACCGACCTGCTCTGATACCAATTGTAAAACCCTGAAATCCCAACATAAAAAAAATTCATGCATATAATCAGAGTATATCGCATATTCAGGATGTCACATTTCATAAAAACTTTAAACAAAATGAATAATAATTTATTCCTCATCAATGTTCAAACATAGCAGCGGAATCATAATTCAAAACTCCTTAAAAGGATTAGTTCTTGGCACAAGGCCTCATAAAACACCTCAAAATTAAAGTCAAGTCACAAATATCATAATTAATCCCAAATGATACATAAAGGAATAGAAACAAATAGTAAGGTCCCCATCCCGTTACGTATCAGAGCTCCTATGACATCACACAGAAAAATCCTCACACGTCGAACCTATGCTTGGTCACCTGCACTTGCCCACAAGGCGGCAATTCCAACAGAAGGGGTGAGATTCACAACAATTATATTAACATATAATTAAAACATTTATGCTTAACAACAACAACAATCATCACATATAACGGAAATATCTCAAACATCTTCGCATAACAAATCATCCCATAACGTCTTAGACACAAGACTCGGCAAATGCAACTCTAACATCTTAAACATCATGCATGTGGTACCAATATTTAAGCTTAAATAAGCTTCACCGTCGCTTTGAGCAAATGCTCCACCGTCGCTTTTGAGCAAAAGCTCCACCGTCTCAAATTATGCAAATGCATGATCACATATAACGGAAATATCTCAAACATCTTCGCATAACAAATCATCCCATAACGTCTTAGACACAAGACTTGGCAAATGCAACTCTAACATCTTAAACATCATGCATGTGGTACAAATATTTAAGCTTAAATAAGCTTCACCGTCGCTTTTGAGCAAAAGCTCCACCGTCTCAAATTATGCAAATGCATGAACTCGACTCTTTATACTTAAACAAGTTAACACAAATCTTAACATCATTTACGACTCTTGACCGACACATGCAATTATAACAATACATGGCAGCAGCTCAGCACATTTAACACATATTCACAGCACATAATCATCGTCGCAAATATCATTTAAACGTCATTCATATAACTCACTTAATATGCATATAAATCATAGATTAACGCCAACAATTAAAAACATCTTAAAGCATCATTACAGATTGTAATTTAGGTCATAAAACGTCTCTAACACTATCCAAAGGTCTACTCTCAAAGCCTCGTTCAAAACAGAATTACAAAACTCAAGTTATAGTGGTCTGAGACCACATTACTCGCTATGGCGAGTGGTTCTGCTCGCCTCGCGAGTACTACATGGTATTCTGTTGCCACTTCACTCGCTGCGGCGAGTGGTTTGCTCGCTTCGCGAGCGATGTCGTTCTGCTCGCTGCGGCGAGTGGGTTTGCTCGCCTCGCGAGCGATGCCGTTCTGCTCGCTGCGGCGAGTGGGTTTGCTCGCCTCGCGAGCGATGCCGTTCTGCTCGCTGCGGCGAGTGGGTTTGCTCGCCCCGGCAAACTCTCGCAGAACAGGGTTCGGGTTCACTCAATTTCTCGCCAAAACTCATCCAATCTCTCATGTTATGCCTCTAATCCTTCAGAATTATGATACTAGTGATTAACCTAGGTTCTGTAACACATTTTTACAGCAATTGACATCAATCTCACATCAAACCATCAAAATTCATCAATAACCCTAACCTATGAACTCTCTCAAACTCTTTCCCAACCCCTTAGTTAATCATAAACAATTGAATTACAGTATAATATAATCGAAGCTAGGCTCACCCTTACTTTGTAAGTTTGCAGAATCGGGGTTCCCTCTTCTCTGGCCACTTTTCTCCCTTTTTGCAAAAGTCTGTAACGCGTACTAACTTTTTCTCTAAACCTAATTTCCTTCTTATATCTCTTTTCTAATCTCACTTATCCCACAAAATTCTATCTTATTATAAAAACAACCCCACCTCTCAAAATTATTATTATTATAGCACATCTTTATTTTCATATAAAAATATATATATTAACATCACATATCTTATTTCATTCAACAATAAAATAAGCACTACATCACAACATAGTCTCATACGTCACCAACATCATCAAAATCATATAATATATAATAATATACTATATACTTTAATAAAATAATTAAATAATCAAAGTGAGCGTTACATTCTTAACATTCAAATTATAGGTCATAATAAAACATGACTTTTTATTATAAGATAGTCAAAACAAAAATCCATAATCTTACCATCCCCAATAATCATGTTAGATTTCTGCTTCGTACTTAAAGGAGAATCCTGCCACGGAAAGGATATTATTAGACTTTTTTGCCGAAATATTTAGATAAAAAAAATTAAATAAAATGGAGAAAGCAAGCCTTACCCTAAGCACAGAGATGGAGTTGCCAGGGTGTGAACCATTTGCAATATGAGCAACTACTTGGACAACATTCCCATCAGAAAGAACATCCCACTAAACAAAAACAAAAATTAATAAAAACAAACATTTCATTCTAAGGTCATAGAATCAAATATTAATCAAAGTATATGACAAACCTCTGATCTTTTCCTTTCATCTTTGAAGAAATTGAAAACAGTTTGTGGAGGGAGAGGCAGTCAAATGGTAGTAGATGCACATAGCACAACACCACTAGGCTGACCAAGCTCTGTACTCTTCCTGATAGTAACTCTGACTCCAATCTTATTCAAAGCTGAAAGTGTGGTCCATCGATGACTAGCTGATGCACTTATGCTTGCACAGAAATTAGTTACCATCCTTTGTGCTAGTTTCATCATGCTGCTCTTTCCCTCAGACGAGGAAATCGCTGAAAAATTCCGATAACCATGACTTTTAGATCACAAGCCAAGAAAATTAAAAATGATTGAAATTCATACATTGATACATATGCACATGGTTCTAAATATCATGTTTCGCATCAAGGGACATTGAGGGACAAGTTCAACCTTCATATTTATCAAACATGTAACAATATAGGCTAAAATCTCATTTTCGCGACAAGGGTCATTCCAATACTTTTATTTTACCTAATAGGTTCAAATCATGTTTTAAACCAATACTTTCAACCTTCTTATTTCTCAAACTTAGAAACATATAGGCCAAAATCTCATTTTCCCGACATAGAATATTCCAAGACTTTCATTTTACCAAATACAAAACAAAATATGATCACATATATGTTTTAAATCAAGGGACAATTTCAACCTTCCCATTTATCAAATTTGCAACCATATAGGCTAATATCTCTTTTTTGTGACAAGGGTCACCCCAATACTTTATATTTAACGAATTTAGAACCAAATAGGTTCAAATATCATGTTTCGCATCAAGGGACAACGAAGGACAAGCTCAACCTTCATGTTTATCAAACATGTAACCATATAGGCTAAAATCACATTTTCGCGACAAGGAACATGCCAAGCTTTTCATTTTACCAAATACAAAATAAAATATGTTCACATATCATGTTTTAAATCAAAGGACAAGTTCAACCTTCTTATTTCTCAAACTTAGAAGCAGCAAAAATCTCATTTTCGTGACAAGGAACATACCAAGACTTTCATTTTACCAAATACAAAACAAAATATGTAAACATATTATGTTTTAAATCAATGGACAATTTCAACCTTCCCATTTATCAAATTTGCAAGCATATAGGCTAATATCTCTTTTTTGCGACAAAGGGCATCCCGATACTTTATAGTTACCGAATTTAGAACCAAATAGGTTCAAATATCATGTTTCGCATCAAGGGACAACGAGGGACAAGCTCAATCTTCATATTTATCAAACATGTAACCATATAGGCTAAAATCTCATTTTTGCGCAAGGGTCATACCAACACTTTCATTTTACCAAATACAAAACCAAATAGGTTCAAATCATGTTTTAAATCAAGGGACACTTTCAACCTTTCCATTTATCAAATTTGCAACCATATATGCTAATATCTCTTTTTTCCGACAAGGGTCATCCCAATACTTTATATTTACCGAATTTAGAACCAAATAGATTCAAATATCATATTTCGCATCAAGGAACATTGAGGGACAAGTTCAACCTTCATATTTATCAAACACGTAACCATATAGGCTAAAATCTCATTTTCGCGACAAGGGTCATTCCAATACTTTTATTTTACCTAATAGGTTCAAATCATGTTTTAAACCAATACTTTCAACCTTCTTATTTCTCAAACTTAGAAACATATAGGCCAAAATCTCATTTTCGCGACATAGAATATTACAAGACTTTCATTTTACCAAATACAAAACAAAATATGATCACATATATGTTTTAAATCAAGGGACAATTTCAACCTTCCCATTTATCAAATTTGCAACCATATAGGCTAATATCTCTTTTTTGTGACAAGGGTCACCCCAATACTTTATATTTAACGAATTTAGAACCAAATAGGTTCAAATATCATGTTTCGCATCAAGGGACAACGAAGGACAAGCTCAACCTTCATGTTTATCAAACATGTAACCATATAGGCTAAAATCACATTTTCGCGACAAGGAACATGCCAAGCTTTTCATTTTACCAAATACAAAATAAAATATGTTCACATATCATGTTTTAAATCAAAGGACAAGTTCAACCTTCTTATTTCTCAAACTTAGAAGCAGCAAAAATCTCATTTTCGTGACAAGGAACATACCAAGACTTTCATTTTACCAAATACAAAACAAAATATGTGAACATATTATGTTTTAAATCAATGGACAATTTCAACCTTCCCATTTATCAAATTTGCAAGCATATAGGCTAATATCTCTTTTTTGCGACAAAGGGCATCCCGATACTTTATAGTTACCGAATTTAGAACCAAATAGGTTCAAATATCATGTTTCGCATCAAGGGACAACGAGGGACAAGCTCAATCTTCATATTTATCAAACATGTAACCATATAGGCTAAAATCTCATTTTTGCGCAAGGGTCATACCAACACTTTCATTTTACCAAATACAAAACCAAATAGGTTCAAATCATGTTTTAAATCAAGGGACACTTTCAACCTTTCCATTTATCAAATTTGCAACCATATATGCTAATATCTCTTTTTTCCGACAAGGGTCATCCCAATACTTTATATTTACCGAATTTAGAACCAAATAGGTTCAAATATCATATTTCGCATCAAGGAACATTGAGGGACAAGTTCAACCTTCATATTTATCAAACACGTAACCATATAGGCTAAAATCTCATTTTCGCGACAAGGGTCATTCCAATACTTTTATTTTACCTAATAGGTTCAAATCATGTTTTAAACCAATACTTTCAACCTTCTTATTTCTCAAACTTAGAAACATATAGGCCAAAATCTCATTTTCGCGACATAGAATATTACAAGACTTTCATTTTACCAAATACAAAACAAAATATGATCACATATATGTTTTAAATCAAGGGACAATTTCAACCTTCCCATTTATCAAATTTGCAACCATATAGGCTAATATCTCTTTTTTGTGACAAGGGTCACCCCAATACTTTATATTTAACGAATTTAGAACCAAATAGGTTCAAATATCATGTTTCGCATCAAGGGACAACGAAGGACAAGCTCAACCTTCATGTTTATCAAACATGTAACCATATAGGCTAAAATCACATTTTCGCGACAAGGAACATGCCAAGCTTTTCATTTTACCAAATACAAAATAAAATATGTTCACATATCATGTTTTAAATCAAAGGACAAGTTCAACCTTCTTATTTCTCAAACTTAGAAGCAGCAAAAATCTCATTTTCGTGACAAGGAACATACCAAGACTTTCATTTTACCAAATACAAAACAAAATATGTGAACATATTATGTTTTAAATCAATGGACAATTTCAACCTTCCCATTTATCAAATTTGCAAGCATATAGGCTAATATCTCTTTTTTGCGACAAAGGGCATCCCGATACTTTATAGTTACCGAATTTAGAACCAAATAGGTTCAAATATCATGTTTCGCATCAAGGGACAACGAGGGACAAGCTCAATCTTCATATTTATCAAACATGTAACCATATAGGCTAAAATCTCATTTTTGCGCAAGGGTCATACCAAGACTTTCATTTTACCAAATACAAAACCAAATAGGTTCAAATCATGTTTTAAATCAAGGGACACTTTCAACCTTTCCATTTATCAAATTTGCAACCATATATGCTAATATCTCTTTTTTCCGACAAGGGTCATCCCAATACTTTATATTTACCGAATTTAGAACCAAATAGGTTCAAATATCATATTTCGCATCAAGGAACATTGAGGGACAAGTTCAACCTTCATATTTATCAAACACGTAACCATATAGGCTAAAATCTCATTTTCGCGACAAGGGTCATTCCAATACTTTTATTTTACCTAATAGGTTCAAATCATGTTTTAAACCAATACTTTCAACCTTCTTATTTCTCAAACTTAGAAACATATAGGCCAAAATCTCATTTTCGCGACATAGAATATTACAAGACTTTCATTTTACCAAATACAAAACAAAATATGATCACATATATGTTTTAAATCAAGGGACAATTTCAACCTTCCCATTTATCAAATTTGCAACCATATAGGCTAATATCTCTTTTTTGTGACAAGGGTCACCCCAATACTTTATATTTAACGAATTTAGAACCAAATAGGTTCAAATATCATGTTTCGCATCAAGGGACAACGAAGGACAAGCTCAACCTTCATGTTTATCAAACATGTAACCATATAGGCTAAAATCACATTTTCGCGACAAGGAACATGCCAAGCTTTTCATTTTACCAAATACAAAATAAAATATGTTCACATATCATGTTTTAAATCAAAGGACAAGTTCAACCTTCTTATTTCTCAAACTTAGAAGCAGCAAAAATCTCATTTTCGTGACAAGGAACATACCAAGACTTTCATTTTACCAAATACAAAACAAAATATGTAAACATATTATGTTTTAAATCAATGGACAATTTCAACCTTCCCATTTATCAAATTTGCAAGCATATAGGCTAATATCTCTTTTTTGCGACAAAGGGCATCCCGATACTTTATAGTTACCGAATTTAGAACCAAATAGGTTCAAATATCATGTTTCGCATCAAGGGACAACGAGGGACAAGCTCAATCTTCATATTTATCAAACATGTAACCATATAGGCTAAAATCTCATTTTTGCGCAAGGGTCATACCAACACTTTCATTTTACCAAATACAAAACCAAATAGGTTCAAATCATGTTTTAAATCAAGGGACACTTTCAACCTTTCCATTTATCAAATTTGCAACCATATATGCTAATATCTCTTTTTTCCGACAAGGGTCATCCCAATACTTTATATTTACCGAATTTAGAACCAAATAGATTCAAATATCATATTTCGCATCAAGGAACATTGAGGGACAAGTTCAACCATCATATTTATCAAACACGTAACCATATAGGCTAAAATCTCATTTTCGCGACAAGGGTCATTCCAATACTTTTATTTTACCTAATAGGTTCAAATCATGTTTTAAACCAATACTTTCAACCTTCTTATTTCTCAAACTTAGAAACATATAGGCCAAAATCTCATTTTCGCGACATAGAATATTACAAGACTTTCATTTTACCAAATACAAAACAAAATATGATCACATATATGTTTTAAATCAAGGGACAATTTCAACCTTCCCATTTATCAAATTTGCAACCATATAGGCTAATATCTCTTTTTTGTGACAAGGGTCACCCCAATACTTTATATTTAACGAATTTAGAACCAAATAGGTTCAAATATCATGTTTCGCATCAAGGGACAACGAAGGACAAGCTCAACCTTCATGTTTATCAAACATGTAACCATATAGGCTAAAATCACATTTTCGCGACAAGGAACATGCCAAGCTTTTCATTTTACCAAATACAAAATAAAATATGTTCACATATCATGTTTTAAATCAAAGGACAAGTTCAACCTTCTTATTTCTCAAACTTAGAAGCAGCAAAAATCTCATTTTCGTGACAAGGAACATACCAAGACTTTCATTTTACCAAATACAAAACAAAATATGTGAACATATTATGTTTTAAATCAATGGACAATTTCAACCTTCCCATTTATCAAATTTGCAAGCATATAGGCTAATATCTCTTTTTTGCGACAAAGGGCATCCCGATACTTTATAGTTACCGAATTTAGAACCAAATAGGTTCAAATATCATGTTTCGCATCAAGGGACAACGAGGGACAAGCTCAATCTTCATATTTATCAAACATGTAACCATATAGGCTAAAATCTCATTTTTGCGCAAGGGTCATACCAAGACTTTCATTTTACCAAATACAAAACCAAATAGGTTCAAATCATGTTTTAAATCAAGGGACACTTTCAACCTTTCCATTTATCAAATTTTCAACCATATATGCTAATATCTCTTTTTTCCGACAAGGGTCATCCCAATACTTTATATTTACCGAATTTAGAACCAAATAGGTTCAAATATCATATTTCGCATCAAGGAACATTGAGGGACAAGTTCAACCTTCATATTTATCAAACACGTAACCATATAGGCTAAAATCTCATTTTCGCGACAAGGGTCATTCCAATACTTTTATTTTACCTAATAGGTTCAAATCATGTTTTAAACCAATACTTTCAACCTTCTTATTTCTCAAACTTAGAAACATATAGGCCAAAATCTCATTTTCGCGACATAGAATATTACAAGACTTTCATTTTACCAAATACAAAACAAAATATGATCACATATATGTTTTAAATCAAGGGACAATTTCAACCTTCCCATTTATCAAATTTGCAACCATATAGGCTAATATCTCTTTTTTGTGACAAGGGTCACCCCAATACTTTATATTTAACGAATTTAGAACCAAATAGGTTCAAATATCATGTTTCGCATCAAGGGACAACGAAGGACAAGCTCAACCTTCATGTTTATCAAACATGTAACCATATAGGCTAAAATCACATTTTCGCGACAAGGAACATGCCAAGCTTTTCATTTTACCAAATACAAAATAAAATATGTTCACATATCATGTTTTAAATCAAAGGACAAGTTCAACCTTCTTATTTCTCAAACTTAGAAGCAGCAAAAATCTCATTTTCGTGACAAGGAACATACCAAGACTTTCATTTTACCAAATACAAAACAAAATATGTGAACATATTATGTTTTAAATCAATGGACAATTTCAACCTTCCCATTTATCAAATTTGCAAGCATATAGGCTAATATCTCTTTTTTGCGACAAAGGGCATCCCGATACTTTATAGTTACCGAATTTAGAACCAAATAGGTTCAAATATCATGTTTCGCATCAAGGGACAACGAGGGACAAGCTCAATCTTCATATTTATCAAACATGTAACCATATAGGCTAAAATCTCATTTTTGCGCAAGGGTCATACCAACACTTTCATTTTACCAAATACAAAACCAAATAGGTTCAAATCATGTTTTAAATCAAGGGACACTTTCAACCTTTCCATTTATCAAATTTGCAACCATATATGCTAATATCTCTTTTTTCCGACAAGGGTCATCCCAATACTTTATATTTACCGAATTTAGAACCAAATAGGTTCAAATATCATATTTCGCATCAAGGAACATTGAGGGACAAGTTCAACCTTCATATTTATCAAGCACGTAACCATATAGGCTAAAATCTCATTTTCGCGACAAGGGTCATTCCAATACTTTTATTTTACCTAATAGGTTCAAATCATGTTTTAAACCAATACTTTCAACCTTCTTATTTCTCAAACTTAGAAACATATAGGCCAAAATCTCATTTTCGCGACATAGAATATTACAAGACTTTCATTTTACCAAATACAAAACAAAATATGATCACATATATGTTTTAAATCAAGGGACAATTTCAACCTTCCCATTTATCAAATTTGCAACCATATAGGCTAATATCTCTTTTTTGTGACAAGGGTCACCCCAATACTTTATATTTAACGAATTTAGAACCAAATAGGTTCAAATATCATGTTTCGCATCAAGGGACAACGAAGGACAAGCTCAACCTTCATGTTTATCAAACATGTAACCATATAGGCTAAAATCACATTTTCGCGACAAGGAACATGCCAAGCTTTTCATTTTACCAAATACAAAATAAAATATGTTCACATATCATGTTTTAAATCAAAGGACAAGTTCAACCTTCTTATTTCTCAAACTTAGAAGCAGCAAAAATCTCATTTTCGTGACAAGGAACATACCAAGACTTTCATTTTACCAAATACAAAACAAAATATGTGAACATATTATGTTTTAAATCAATGGACAATTTCAACCTTCCCATTAATCAAATTTGCAAGCATATAGGCTAATATCTCTTTTTTGCGACAAAGGGCATCCCGATACTTTATAGTTACCGAATTTAGAACCAAATAGGTTCAAATATCATGTTTCGCATCAAGGGACAACGAGGGACAAGCTCAATCTTCATATTTATCAAACATGTAACCATATAGGCTAAAATCTCATTTTTGCGCAAGGGTCATACCAACACTTTCATTTTACCAAATACAAAACCAAATAGGTTCAAATCATGTTTTAAATCAAGGGACACTTTCAACCTTTCCATTTATCAAATTTGCAACCATATATGCTAATATCTCTTTTTTCCGACAAGGGTCATCCCAATACTTTATATTTACCGAATTTAGAATCAAATAGGTTCAAATATCATATTTCGCATCAAGGAACATTGAGGGACAAGTTCAACCTTCATATTTATCAAGCACGTAACCATATAGGCTAAAATCTCATTTTCGCGACAAGGGTCATTCCAATACTTTTATTTTACCTAATAGGTTCAAATCATGTTTTAAACCAATACTTTCAACCTTCTTATTTCTCAAACTTAGAAACATATAGGCCAAAATCTCATTTTCGCGACATAGAATATTACAAGACTTTCATTTTACCAAATACAAAACAAAATATGATCACATATATGTTTTAAATCAAGGGACAATTTCAACCTTCCCATTTATCAAATTTGCAACCATATAGGCTAATATCTCTTTTTTGTGACAAGGGTCACCCCAATACTTTATATTTAACGAATTTAGAACCAAATAGGTTCAAATATCATGTTTCGCATCAAGGGACAACGAAGGACAAGCTCAACCTTCATGTTTATCAAACATGTAACCATATAGGCTAAAATCACATTTTCGCGACAAGGAACATGCCAAGCTTTTCATTTTACCAAATACAAAATAAAATATGTTCACATATCATGTTTTAAATCAAAGGACAAGTTCAACCTTCTTATTTCTCAAACTTAGAAGCAGCAAAAATCTCATTTTCGTGACAAGGAACATACCAAGACTTTCATTTTACCAAATACAAAACAAAATATGTGAACATATTATGTTTTAAATCAATGGACAATTTCAACCTTCCCATTTATCAAATTTGCAAGCATATAGGCTAATATCTCTTTTTTGCGACAAAGGGCATCCCGATACTTTATAGTTACCGAATTTAGAACCAAATAGGTTCAAATATCATGTTTCGCATCAAGGGACAACGAGGGACAAGCTCAATCTTCATATTTATCAAACATGTAACCATATAGGCTAAAATCTCATTTTTGCGCAAGGGTCATACCAACACTTTCATTTTACCAAATACAAAACCAAATAGGTTCAAATCATGTTTTAAATCAAGGGACACTTTCAACCTTTCCATTTATCAAATTTGCAACCATATATGCTAATATCTCTTTTTTCCGACAAGGGTCATCCCAATACTTTATATTTACCGAATTTAGAACCAAATAGATTCAAATATCATATTTCGCATCAAGGAACATTGAGGGACAAGTTCAACCATCATATTTATCAAACACGTAACCATATAGGCTAAAATCTCATTTTCGCGACAAGGGTCATTCCAATACTTTTATTTTACCTAATAGGTTCAAATCATGTTTTAAACCAATACTTTCAACCTTCTTATTTCTCAAACTTAGAAACATATAGGCCAAAATCTCATTTTCGCGACATAGAATATTACAAGACTTTCATTTTACCAAATACAAAACAAAATATGATCACATATATGTTTTAAATCAAGGGACAATTTCAACCTTCCCATTTATCAAATTTGCAACCATATAGGCTAATATCTCTTTTTTGTGACAAGGGACACCCCAATACTTTATATTTAACGAATTTAGAACCAAATAGGTTCAAATATCATGTTTCGCATCAAGGGACAACGAAGGACAAGCTCAACCTTCATGTTTATCAAACATGTAACCATATAGGCTAAAATCACATTTTCGCGACAAGGAACATGCCAAGCTTTTCATTTTACCAAATACAAAATAAAATATGTTCACATATCATGTTTTAAATCAAAGGACAAGTTCAACCTTCTTATTTCTCAAACTTAGAAGCAGCAAAAATCTCATTTTCGTGACAAGGAACATACCAAGACTTTCATTTTACCAAATACAAAACAAAATATGTGAACATATTATGTTTTAAATCAATGGACAATTTCAACCTTCCCATTTATCAAATTTGCAAGCATATAGGCTAATATCTCTTTTTTGCGACAAAGGGCATCCCGATACTTTATAGTTACCGAATTTAGAACCAAATAGGTTCAAATATCATGTTTCGCATCAAGGGACAACGAGGGACAAGCTCAATCTTCATATTTATCAAACATGTAACCATATAGGCTAAAATCTCATTTTTGCGCAAGGGTCATACCAACACTTTCATTTTACCAAATACAAAACCAAATAGGTTCAAATCATGTTTTAAATCAAGGGACACTTTCAACCTTTCCATTTATCAAATTTGCAACCATATATGCTAATATCTCTTTTTTCCGACAAGGGTCATCCCAATACTTTATATTTACCGAATTTAGAACCAAATAGGTTCAAATATCATATTTCGCATCAAGGAACATTGAGGGACAAGTTCAACCTTCATATTTATCAAACACGTAACCATATAGGCTAAAATCTCATTTTCGCGACAAGGGTCATTCCAATACTTTTATTTTACCTAATAGGTTCAAATCATGTTTTAAACCAATACTTTCAACCTTCTTATTTCTCAAACTTAGAAACATATAGGCCAAAATCTCATTTTCGCGACATAGAATATTACAAGACTTTCATTTTACCAAATACAAAACAAAATATGATCACATATATGTTTTAAATCAAGGGACAATTTCAACCTTCCCATTTATCAAATTTGCAACCATATAGGCTAATATCTCTTTTTTGTGACAAGGGTCACCCCAATACTTTATATTTAACGAATTTAGAACCAAATAGGTTCAAATATCATGTTTCGCATCAAGGGACAACGAAGGACAAGCTCAACCTTCATGTTTATCAAACATGTAACCATATAGGCTAAAATCACATTTTCGCGACAAGGAACATGCCAAGCTTTTCATTTTACCAAATACAAAATAAAATATGTTCACATATCATGTTTTAAATCAAAGGACAAGTTCAACCTTCTTATTTCTCAAACTTAGAAGCAGCAAAAATCTCATTTTCGTGACAAGGAACATACCAAGACTTTCATTTTACCAAATACAAAACAAAATATGTGAACATATTATGTTTTAAATCAATGGACAATTTCAACCTTCCCATTTATCAAATTTGCAAGCATATAGGCTAATATCTCTTTTTTGCGACAAAGGGCATCCCGATACTTTATAGTTACCGAATTTAGAACCAAATAGGTTCAAATATCATGTTTCGCATCAAGGGACAACGAGGGACAAGCTCAATCTTCATATTTATCAAACATGTAACCATATAGGCTAAAATCTCATTTTTGCGCAAGGGTCATACCAAGACTTTCATTTTACCAAATACAAAACCAAATAGGTTCAAATCATGTTTTAAATCAAGGGACACTTTCAACCTTTCCATTTATCAAATTTTCAACCATATATGCTAATATCTCTTTTTTCCGACAAGGGTCATCCCAATACTTTATATTTACCGAATTTAGAACCAAATAGGTTCAAATATCATATTTCGCATCAAGGAACATTGAGGGACAAGTTCAACCTTCATATTTATCAAACACGTAACCATATAGGCTAAAATCTCATTTTCGCGACAAGGGTCATTCCAATACTTTTATTTTACCTAATAGGTTCAAATCATGTTTTAAACCAATACTTTCAACCTTCTTATTTCTCAAACTTAGAAACATATAGGCCAAAATCTCATTTTCGCGACATAGAATATTACAAGACTTTCATTTTACCAAATACAAAACAAAATATGATCACATATATGTTTTAAATCAAGGGACAATTTCAACCTTCCCATTTATCAAATTTGCAACCATATAGGCTAATATCTCTTTTTTGTGACAAGGGTCACCCCAATACTTTATATTTAACGAATTTAGAACCAAATAGGTTCAAATATCATGTTTCGCATCAAGGGACAACGAAGGACAAGCTCAACCTTCATGTTTATCAAACATGTAACCATATAGGCTAAAATCACATTTTCGCGACAAGGAACATGCCAAGCTTTTCATTTTACCAAATACAAAATAAAATATGTTCACATATCATGTTTTAAATCAAAGGACAAGTTCAACCTTCTTATTTCTCAAACTTAGAAGCAGCAAAAATCTCATTTTCGTGACAAGGAACATACCAAGACTTTCATTTTACCAAATACAAAACAAAATATGTGAACATATTATGTTTTAAATCAATGGACAATTTCAACCTT
The DNA here is from genome assembly GCA_946800305.1 of Medicago arabica. Taxonomy (NCBI): domain Eukaryota; kingdom Viridiplantae; phylum Streptophyta; class Magnoliopsida; order Fabales; family Fabaceae; genus Medicago; species Medicago arabica. Next base: position 9,757,611 of record OX326964.1, read on the forward strand.
CCCATTTATCAAATTTGCAAGCATATAGGCTAATATCTCTTTTTTGCGACAAAGGGCATCCCGATACTTTATAGTTACCGAATTTAGAACCAAATAGGTTCAAATATCATGTTTCGCATCAAGGAACATTGAGGGACAAGTTCAACCTTCATATTTATCAAGCACGTAACCATATAGGCTAAAATCTCATTTTCGCGACAAGGGTCATTCCAATACTTTTATTTTACCTAATAGGTTCAAATCATGTTTTAAACCAAAACTTTCAACCTTCTTATTTCTCAAACTTAGAAACATATAGGCCAAAATCTCAATATCGCGACATAGAATATTACAAGACTTTCATTTTACCAAATACAAAACAAAATATGATCACATATATGTTTTAAATCAAGGGACAATTTCAACCTTCCCATTTATCAAATTTGCAACCATATAGGCTAATATCTCTTTTTTGTGACAAGGGTCACCCCAATACTTTATATTTAACGAATTTAGAACCAAATAGGTTCAAATATCATGTTTCGCATCAAGGGACAACGAAGGACAAGCTCAACCTTCATGTTTATCAAACATGTAACCATATAGGCTAAAATCACATTTTCGCGACAAGGAACATGCCAAGCTTTTCATTTTACCAAATACAAAATAAAATATGTTCACATATCATGTTTTAAATCAAAGGACAAGTTCAACCTTCTTATTTCTCAAACTTAGAAGCAGCAAAAATGTCATTTTCGTGACAAGGAACATACCAAGACTTTCATTTTACCAAATACAAAACAAAATATGTGAACATATTATGTTTTAAATCAATGGACAATTTCAACCTTCCCATTTATCAAATTTGCAAGCATATAGGCTAATATCTCTTTTTTGCGACAAAGGGCATCCCGATACTTTATAGTTACCGAATTTAGAACCAAATAGGTTCAAATATCATGTTTCGCATCAAGGGACAACGAGGGACAAGCTCAATCTTCATATTTATCAAACATGTAACCATATAGGCTAAAATCTCATTTTTGCGCAAGGGTCATACCAAGACTTTCATTTTACCAAATACAAAACCAAATAGGTTCAAATCATGTTTTAAATCAAGGGACACTTTCAACCTTTCCATTTATCAAATTTGCAACCATATATGCTAATATCTCTTTTTTCCGACAAGGGTCATCCCAATACTTTATATTTACCGAATTTAGAACCAAATAGGTTCAAATATCATATTTCGCATCAAGGAACATTGAGGGACAAGTTCAACCTTCATATTTATCAAACACGTAACCATATAGGCTAAAATCTCATTTTCGCGACAAGGGTCATTCCAATACTTTTATTTTACCTAATAGGTTCAAATCATGTTTTAAACCAATACTTTCAACCTTCTTATTTCTCACACTTAGAAACATATAGGCCAAAATCTCATTTTCGCGACATAGAATATTACAAGACTTTCATTTTACCAAATACAAAACAAAATATGATCACATATATGTTTTAAATCAAGGGACAATTTCAACCTTCCCATTTATCAAATTTGCAACCATATAGGCTAATATCTCTTTTTTGTGACAAGGGTCACCCCAATACTTTATATTTAACGAATTTAGAACCAAATAGGTTCAAATATCATGTTTCGCATCAAGGGACAACGAAGGACAAGCTCAACCTTCATGTTTATCAAACATGTAACCATATAGGCTAAAATCACATTTTCGCGACAAGGAACATGCCAAGCTTTTCATTTTACCAAATACAAAATAAAATATGTTCACATATCATGTTTTAAATCAAAGGACAAGTTCAACCTTCTTATTTCTCAAACTTAGAAGCAGCAAAAATCTCATTTTCGTGACAAGGAACATACCAAGACTTTCATTTTACCAAATACAAAACAAAATATGTGAACATATTATGTTTTAAATCAATGGACAATTTCAACCTTCCCATTAATCAAATTTGCAAGCATATAGGCTAATATCTCTTTTTTGCGACAAAGGGCATCCCGATACTTTATAGTTACCGAATTTAGAACCAAATAGGTTCAAATATCATGTTTCGCATCAAGGGACAACGAGGGACAAGCTCAATCTTCATATTTATCAAACATGTAACCATATAGGCTAAAATCTCATTTTTGCGCAAGGGTCATACCAACACTTTCATTTTACCAAATACAAAACCAAATAGGTTCAAATCATGTTTTAAATCAAGGGACACTTTCAACCTTTCCATTTATCAAATTTGCAACCATATATGCTAATATCTCTTTTTTCCGACAAGGGTCATCCCAATACTTTATATTTACCGAATTTAGAACCAAATAGGTTCAACTATCATATTTCGCATCAAGGAACATTGAGGGACAAGTTCAACCTTCATATTTATCAAGCACGTAACCATATAGGCTAAAATCTCATTTTCGCGACAAGGGTCATTCCAATACTTTTATTTTACCTAATAGGTTCAAATCATGTTTTAAACCAATACTTTCAACCTTCTTATTTCTCAAACTTAGAAACATATAGGCCAAAATCTCATTTTCGCGACATAGAATATTACAAGACTTTCATTTTACCAAATACAAAACAAAATATGATCACATATATGTTTTAAATCAAGGGACAATTTCAACCTTCCCATTTATCAAATTTGCAACCATATAGGCTAATATCTCTTTTTTGTGACAAGGGTCACCCCAATACTTTATATTTAACGAATTTAGAACCAAATAGGTTCAAATATCATGTTTCGCATCAAGGGACAACGAAGGACAAGCTCAACCTTCATGTTTATCAAACATGTAACCATATAGGCTAAAATCACATTTTCGCGACAAGGAACATGCCAAGCTTTTCATTTTACCAAATACAAAATAAAATATGTTCACATATCATGTTTTAAATCAAAGGACAAGTTCAACCTTCTTATTTCTCAAACTTAGAAGCAGCAAAAATCTCATTTTCGTGACAAGGAACATACCAAGACTTTCATTTTACCAAATACAAAACAAAATATGTGAACATATTATGTTTTAAATCAATGGACAATTTCAACCTTCCCATTTATCAAATTTGCAAGCATATAGGCTAATATCTCTTTTTTGCGACAAAGGGCATCCCGATACTTTATAGTTACCGAATTTAGAACCAAATAGGTTCAAATATCATGTTTCGCATCAAGGGACAACGAGGGACAAGCTCAATCTTCATATTTATCAAACATGTAACCATATAGGCTAAAATCTCATTTTTGCGCAAGGGTCATACCAACACTTTCATTTTACCAAATACAAAACCAAATAGGTTCAAATCATGTTTTAAATCAAGGGACACTTTCAACCTTTCCATTTATCAAATTTGCAACCATATATGCTAATATCTCTTTTTTCCGACAAGGGTCATCCCAATACTTTATATTTACCGAATTTAGAACCAAATAGGTTCAAATATCATATTTCGCATCAAGGAACATTGAGGGACAAGTTCAACCTTCATATTTATCAAACACGTAACCATATAGGCTAAAATCTCATTTTCGCGACAAGGGTCATTCCAATACTTTTATTTTACCTAATAGGTTCAAATCATGTTTTAAACCAATACTTTCAACCTTCTTATTTCTCAAACTTAGAAACATATAGGCCAAAATCTCATTTTCGCGACATAGAATATTACAAGACTTTCATTTTACCAAATACAAAACAAAATATGATCACATATATGTTTTAAATCAAGGGACAATTTCAACCTTCCCATTTATCAAATTTGCAACCATATAGGCTAATATCTCTTTTTTGTGACAAGGGTCACCCCAATACTTTATATTTAACGAATTTAGAACCAAATAGGTTCAAATATCATGTTTCGCATCAAGGGACAACGAAGGACAAGCTCAACCTTCATGTTTATCAAACATGTAATCATATAGGCTAAAATCACATTTTCGCGACAAGGAACATGCCAAGCTTTTCATTTTACCAAATACAAAATAAAATATGTTCACATATCATGTTTTAAATCAAAGGACAAGTTCAACCTTCTTATTTCTCAAACTTAGAAGCAGCAAAAATCTCATTTTCGTGACAAGGAACATACCAAGACTTTCATTTTACCAAATACAAAACAAAATATGTGAACATATTATGTTTTAAATCAATGGACAATTTCAACCTTCCCATTTATCAAATTTGCAAGCATATAGGCTAATATCTCTTTTTTGCGACAAAGGGCATCCCGATACTTTATAGTTACCGAATTTAGAACCAAATAGGTTCAAATATCATGTTTCGCATCAAGGGACAACGAGGGACAAGCTCAATCTTCATATTTATCAAACATGTAACCATATAGGCTAAAATCTCATTTTTGCGCAAGGGTCATACCAAGACTTTCATTTTACCAAATACAAAACCAAATAGGTTCAAATCATGTTTTAAATCAAGGGACACTTTCAACCTTTCCATTTATCAAATTTGCAACCATATATGCTAATATCTCTTTTTTCCGACAAGGGTCATCCCAATACTTTATATTTACCGAATTTAGAACCAAATAGGTTCAAATATCATATTTCGCATCAAGGAACATTGAGGGACAAGTTCAACCTTCATATTTATCAAACATGTAACCATATAGGCTAAAATCTCATTTTTGCGACAAGGGTCATTCCAATACTTTTATTTTACCTAATAGGTTCAAATCATGTTTTAAACCAATACTTTCAACCTTCTTATTTCTCAAACTTAGAAACATATAGGCCAAAATCTCATTTTCGCGACATAGAATATTACAAGACTTTCATTTTACCAAATACAAAACAAAATATGATCACATATATGTTTTAAATCAAGGGACAATTTCAACCTTCCCATTTATCAAATTTGCAACCATATAGGCTAATATCTCTTTTTTGTGACAAGGGTCACCCCAATACTTTATATTTAACGAATTTAGAACCAAATAGGTTCAAATATCATGTTTCGCATCAAGGGACAACGAAGGACAAGCTCAACCTTCATGTTTATCAAACATGTAACCATATAGGCTAAAATCACATTTTCGCGACAAGGAACATGCCAAGCTTTTCATTTTACCAAATACAAAATAAAATATGTTCACATATCATATTTTAAATCAAAGGACAAGTTCAACCTTCTTATTTCTCAAACTTAGAAGCAGCAAAAATCTCATTTTCGTGACAAGGAACATACCAAGACTTTCATTTTACCAAATACAAAACAAAATATGTGAACATATTATGTTTTAAATCAATGGACAATTTCAACCTTCCCATTTATCAAATTTGCAAGCATATAGGCTAATATCTCTTTTTTGCGACAAAGGGCATCCCGATACTTTATAGTTACCGAATTTAGAACCAAATAGGTTCAAATATCATGTTTCGCATCAAGGGACAACGAGGGACAAGCTCAATCTTCATATTTATCAAACATGTAACCATATAGGCTAAAATCTCATTTTTGCGCAAGGGTCATACCAACACTTTCATTTTACCAAATACAAAACCAAATAGGTTCAAATCATGTTTTAAATCAAGGGACACTTTCAACCTTTCCATTTATCAAATTTGCAACCATATATGCTAATATCTCTTTTTTCCGACAAGGGTCATCCCAATACTTTATATTTACCGAAATTAGAACCAAATAGGTTCAAATATCATATTTCGCATCAAGGAACATTGAGGGACAAGTTCAACCTTCATATTTATCAAGCACGTAACCATATAGGCTAAAATCTCATTTTCGCGACAAGGGTCATTCCAATACTTTTATTTTACCTAATAGGTTCAAATCATGTTTTAAACCAATACTTTCAACCTTCTTATTTCTCAAACTTAGAAACATATAGGCCAAAATCTCATTTTCGCGACATAGAATATTACAAGACTTTCATTTTACCAAATACAAAACAAAATATGATCACATATATGTTTTAAATCAAGGGACAATTTCAACCTTCCCATTTATCAAATTTGCAACCATATAGGCTAATATCTCTTTTTTGTGACAAGGGTCACCCCAATACTTTATATTTAACGAATTTAGAACCAAATAGGTTCAAATATCATGTTTCGCATCAAGGGACAACGAAGGACAAGCTCAACCTTCATGTTTATCAAACATGTAACCATATAGGCTAAAATCACATTTTCGCGACAAGGAACATGCCAAGCTTTTCATTTTACCAAATACAAAATAAAATATGTTCACATATCATGTTTTAAATCAAAGGACAAGTTCAACCTTCTTATTTCTCAAACTTAGAAGCAGCAAAAATCTCATTTTCGTGACAAGGAACATACCAAGACTTTCATTTTACCAAATACAAAACAAAATATGTGAACATATTATGTTTTAAATCAATGGACAATTTCAACCTTCCCATTTATCAAATTTGCAAGCATATAGGCTAATATCTCTTTTTTGCGACAAAGGGCATCCCGATACTTTATAGTTACCGAATTTAGAACCAAATAGGTTCAAATATCATGTTTCGCATCAAGGGACAACGAGGGACAAGCTCAATCTTCATATTTATCAAACATGTAACCATATAGGCTAAAATCTCATTTTTGCGCAAGGGTCATACCAACACTTTCATTTTACCAAATACAAAACCAAATAGGTTCAAATCATGTTTTAAATCAAGGGACACTTTCAACCTTTCCATTTATCAAATTTGCAACCATATATGCTAATATCTCTTTTTTCCGACAAGGGTCATCCCAATACTTTATATTTACCGAATTTAGAACCAAATAGGTTCAAATATCATATTTCGCATCAAGGAACATTGAGGGACAAGTTCAACCTTCATATTTATCAAACACGTAACCATATAGGCTAAAATCTCATTTTCGCGACAAGGGTCATTCCAATACTTTTATTTTACCTAATAGGTTCAAATCATGTTTTAAACCAATACTTTCAACCTTCTTATTTCTCAAACTTAGAAACATATAGGCCAAAATCTCATTTTCGCGACATAGAATATTACAAGACTTTCATTTTACCAAATACAAAACAAAATATGATCACATATATGTTTTAAATCAAGGGACAATTTCAACCTTCCCATTTATCAAATTTGCAACCATATAGGCTAATATCTCTTTTTTGTGACAAGGGTCACCCCAATACTTTATATTTAACGAATTTAGAACCAAATAGGTTCAAATATCATGTTTCGCATCAAGGGACAACGAAGGACAAGCTCAACCTTCATGTTTATCAAACATGTAACCATATAGGCTAAAATCACATTTTCGCGACAAGGAACATGCCAAGCTTTTCATTTTACCAAATACAAAATAAAATATGTTCACATATCATGTTTTAAATCAAAGGACAAGTTCAACCTTCTTATTTCTCAAACTTAGAAGCAGCAAAAATCTCATTTTCGTGACAAGGAACATACCAAGACTTTCATTTTACCAAATACAAAACAAAATATGTGAACATATTATGTTTTAAATCAATGGACAATTTCAACCTTCCCATTTATCAAATTTGCAAGCATATAGGCTAATATCTCTTTTTTGCGACAAAGGGCATCCCGATACTTTATAGTTACCGAATTTAGAACCAAATAGGTTCAAATATCATGTTTCGCATCAAGGGACAACGAGGGACAAGCTCAATCTTCATATTTATCAAACATGTAACCATATAGGCTAAAATCTCATTTTTGCGCAAGGGTCATACCAAGACTTTCATTTTACCAAATACAAAACCAAATAGGTTCAAATCATGTTTTAAATCAAGGGACACTTTCAACCTTTCCATTTATCAAATTTGCAACCATATATGCTAATATCTCTTTTTTCCGACAAGGGTCATCCCAATACTTTATATTTACCGAATTTAGAACCAAATAGGTTCAAATATCATATTTCGCATCAAGGAACATTGAGGGACAAGTTCAACCTTCATATTTATCAAACACGTAACCATATAGGCTAAAATCTCATTTTCGCGACAAGGGTCATTCCAATACTTTTATTTTACCTAATAGGTTCAAATCATGTTTTAAACCAATACTTTCAACCTTCTTATTTCTCAAACTTAGAAACATATAGGCCAAAATCTCATTTTCGCGACATAGAATATTACAAGACTTTCATTTTACCAAATACAAAACAAAATATGATCACATATATGTTTTAAATCAAGGGACAATTTCAACCTTCCCATTTATCAAATTTGCAACCATATAGGCTAATATCTCTTTTTTGTGACAAGGGTCACCCCAATACTTTATATTTAACGAATTTAGAACCAAATAGGTTCAAATATCATGTTTCGCATCAAGGGACAACGAAGGACAAGCTCAACCTTCATGTTTATCAAACATGTAACCATATAGGCTAAAATCACATTTTCGCGACAAGGAACATGCCAAGCTTTTCATTTTACCAAATACAAAATAAAATATGTTCACATATCATGTTTTAAATCAAAGGACAAGTTCAACCTTCTTATTTCTCAAACTTAGAAGCAGCAAAAATCTCATTTTCGTGACAAGGAACATACCAAGACTTTCATTTTACCAAATACAAAACAAAATATGTGAACATATTATGTTTTAAATCAATGGACAATTTCAACCTTCCCATTTATCAAATTTGCAAGCATATAGGCTAATATCTCTTTTTTGCGACAAAGGGCATCCCGATACTTTATAGTTACCGAATTTAGAACCAAATAGGTTCAAATATCATGTTTCGCATCAAGGGACAACGAGGGACAAGCTCAATCTTCATATTTATCAAACATGTAACCATATAGGCTAAAATCTCATTTTTGCGCAAGGGTCATACCAACACTTTCATTTTACCAAATACAAAACCAAATAGGTTCAAATCATGTTTTAAATCAAGGGACACTTTCAACCTTTCCATTTATCAAATTTGCAACCATATATGCTAATATCTCTTTTTTCCGACAAGGGTCATCCCAATACTTTATATTTACCGAATTTAGAACCAAATAGGTTCAAATATCATATTTCGCATCAAGGAACATTGAGGGACAAGTTCAACCTTCATATTTATCAAGCACGTAACCATATAGGCTAAAATCTCATTTTCGCGACAAGGGTCATTCCAATACTTTTATTTTACCTAATAGGTTCAAATCATGTTTTAAACCAATACTTTCAACCTTCTTATTTCTCAAACTTAGAAACATATAGGCCAAAATCTCATTTTCGCGACATAGAATATTACAAGACTTTCATTTTACCAAATACAAAACAAAATATGATCACATATATGTTTTAAATCAAGGGACAATTTCAACCTTCCCATTTATCAAATTTGCAACCATATAGGCTAATATCTCTTTTTTGTGACAAGGGTCACCCCAATACTTTATATTTAACGAATTTAGAACCAAATAGGTTCAAATATCATGTTTCGCATCAAGGGACAACGAAGGACAAGCTCAACCTTCATGTTTATCAAACATGTAATCATATAGGCTAAAATCACATTTTCGCGACAAGGAACATGCCAAGCTTTTCATTTTACCAAATACAAAATAAAATATGTTCACATATCATGTTTTAAATCAAAGGACAAGTTCAACCTTCTTATTTCTCAAACTTAGAAGCAGCAAAAATCTCATTTTCGTGACAAGGAACATACCAAGACTTTCATTTTACCAAATACAAAACAAAATATGTGAACATATTATGTTTTAAATCAATGGACAATTTCAACCTTCCCATTTATCAAATTTGCAAGCATATAGGCTAATATCTCTTTTTTGCGACAAAGGTCATCCCGATACTTTATAGTTACCGAATTTAGAACCAAATAGGTTCAAATATCATGTTTCGCATCAAGGGACAACGAGGGACAAGCTCAATCTTCATATTTATCAAACATGTAACCATATAGGCTAAAATCTCATTTTTGCGCAAGGGTCATACCAAGACTTTCATTTTACCAAATACAAAACCAAATAGGTTCAAATCATGTTTTAAATCAAGGGACACTTTCAACCTTTCCATTTATCAAATTTGCAACCATATATGCTAATATCTCTTTTTTCCGACAAGGGTCATCCCAATACTTTATATTTACCGAATTTAGAACCAAATAGGTTCAAATATCATATTTCGCATCAAGGAACATTGAGGGACAAGTTCAACCTTCATATTTATCAAACACGTAACCATATAGGCTAAAATCTCATTTTCGCGACAAGGGTCATTCCAATACTTTTATTTTACCTAATAGGTTCAAATCATGTTTTAAACCAATACTTTCAACCTTCTTATTTCTCAAACTTAGAAACATATAGGCCAAAATCTCATTTTCGCGACATAGAATATTACAAGACTTTCATTTTACCAAATACAAAACAAAATATGATCACATATATGTTTTAAATCAAGGGACAATTTCAACCTTCCCATTTATCAAATTTGCAACCATATAGGCTAATATCTCTTTTTTGTGACAAGGGTCACCCCAATACTTTATATTTAACGAATTTAGAACCAAATAGGTTCAAATATCATGTTTCGCATCAAGGGACAACGAAGGACAAGCTCAACCTTCATGTTTATCAAACATGTAACCATATAGGCTAAAATCACATTTTCGCGACAAGGAACATGCCAAGCTTTTCATTTTACCAAATACAAAATAAAATATGTTCACATATCATGTTTTAAATCAAAGGACAAGTTCAACCTTCTTATTTCTCAAACTTAGAAGCAGCAAAAATCTCATTTTCGTGACAAGGAACATACCAAGACTTTCATTTTACCAAATACAAAACAAAATATGTGAACATATTATGTTTTAAATCAATGGACAATTTCAACCTTCCCATTTATCAAATTTGCAAGCATATAGGCTAATATCTCTTTTTTGCGACAAAGGGCATCCCGATACTTTATAGTTACCGAATTTAGAACCAAATAGGTTCAAATATCATGTTTCGCATCAAGGGACAACGAGGGACAAGCTCAATCTTCATATTTATCAAACATGTAACCATATAGGCTAAAATCTCATTTTTGCGCAAGGGTCATACCAACACTTTCATTTTACCAAATACAAAACCAAATAGGTTCAAATCATGTTTTAAATCAAGGGACACTTTCAACCTTTCCATTTATCAAATTTGCAACCATATATGCTAATATCTCTTTTTTCCGACAAGGGTCATCCCAATACTTTATATTTACCGAATTTAGAACCAAATAGGTTCAAATATCATATTTCGCATCAAGGAACATTGAGGGACAAGTTCAACCTTCATATTTATCAAACACGTAACCATATAGGCTAAAATCTCATTTTCGCGACAAGGGTCATTCCAATACTTTTATTTTACCTAATAGGTTCAAATCATGTTTTAAACCAATACTTTCAACCTTCTTATTTCTCAAACTTAGAAACATATAGGCCAAAATCTCATTTTCGCGACATAGAATATTACAAGACTTTCATTTTACCAAATACAAAACAAAATATGATCACATATATGTTTTAAATCAAGGGACAATTTCAACCTTCCCATTTATCAAATTTGCAACCATATAGGCTAATATCTCTTTTTTGTGACAAGGGTCACCCCAATACTTTATATTTAACGAATTTAGAACCAAATAGGTTCAAATATCATGTTTCGCATCAAGGGACAACGAAGGACAAGCTCAACCTTCATGTTTATCAAACATGTAACCATATAGGCTAAAATCACATTTTCGCGACAAGGAACATGCCAAGCTTTTCATTTTACCAAATACAAAATAAAATATGTTCACATATCATGTTTTAAATCAAAGGACAAGTTCAACCTTCTTATTTCTCAAACTTAGAAGCAGCAAAAATCTCATTTTCGCGACAAGGAACATACCAAGACTTTCATTTTACCAAATACAAAACAAAATATGTGAACATATTATGTTTTAAATCAATGGACAATTTCAACCTTCCCATTTATCAAATTTGCAAGCATATAGGCTAATATCTCTTTTTTGCGACAAAGGGCATCCCGATACTTTATAGTTACCGAATTTAGAACCAAATAGGTTCAAATATCATGTTTCGCATCAAGGGACAACGAGGGACAAGCTCAATCTTCATATTTATCAAACATGTAACCATATAGGCTAAAATCTCATTTTTGCGCAAGGGTCATACCAACACTTTCATTTTACCAAATACAAAACCAAATAGGTTCAAATCATGTTTTAAATCAAGGGACACTTTCAACCTTTCCATTTATCAAATTTGCAACCATATATGCTAATATCTCTTTTTTCCGACAAGGGTCATCCCAATACTTTATATTTACCGAATTTAGAATCAAATAGGTTCAAATATCATATTTCGCATCAAGGAACATTGAGGGACAAGTTCAACCTTCATATTTATCAAGCACGTAACCATATAGGCTAAAATCTCATTTTCGCGACAAGGGTCATTCCAATACTTTTATTTTACCTAATAGGTTCAAATCATGTTTTAAACCAATACTTTCAACCTTCTTATTTCTCAAACTTAGAAACATATAGGCCAAAATCTCATTTTCGCGACATAGAATATTACAAGACTTTCATTTTACCAAATACAAAACAAAATATGATCACATATATGTTTTAAATCAAGGGACAATTTCAACCTTCCCATTTATCAAATTTGCAACCATATAGGCTAATATCTCTTTTTTGTGACAAGGGTCACCCCAATACTTTATATTTAACGAATTTAGAACCAAATAGGTTCAAATATCATGTTTCGCATCAAGGGACAACGAAGGACAAGCTCAACCTTCATGTTTATCAAACATGTAACCATATAGGCTAAAATCACATTTTCGCGACAAGGAACATGCCAAGCTTTTCATTTTACCAAATACAAAATAAAATATGTTCACATATCATGTTTTAAATCAAAGGACAAGTTCAACCTTCTTATTTCTCAAACTTAGAAGCAGCAAAAATCTCATTTTCGTGACAAGGAACATACCAAGACTTTCATTTTACCAAATACAAAACAAAATATGTGAACATATTATGTTTTAAATCAATGGACAATTTCAACCTTCCCATTTATCAAATTTGCAAGCATATAGGCTAATATCTCTTTTTTGCGACAAAGGGCATCCCGATACTTTATAGTTACCGAATTTAGAACCAAATAGGTTCAAATATCATGTTTCGCATCAAGGAACATTGAGGGACAAGTTCAACCTTCATATTTATCAAACACGTAACCATATAGGCTAAAATCTCATTTTCGCGACAAGGGTCATTCCAATACTTTTATTTTACCTAATAGGTTCAAATCATGTTTTAAACCAATACTTTCAACCTTCTTATTTCTCAAACTTAGAAACATATAGGCCAAAATCTCATTTTCGCGACATAGAATATTACAAGACTTTCATTTTACCAAATACAAAACAAAATATGATCACATATATGTTTTAAATCAAGGGACAATTTCAACCTTCCCATTTATCAAATTTGCAACCATATAGGCTAATATCTCTTTTTTGTGACAAGGGTCACCCCAATACTTTATATTTAACGAATTTAGAACCAAATAGGTTCAAATATCATGTTTCGCATCAAGGGACAACGAAGGACAAGCTCAACCTTCATGTTTATCAAACATGTAACCATATAGGCTAAAATCACATTTTCGCGACAAGGAACATGCCAAGCTTTTCATTTTACCAAATACAAAATAAAATATGTTCACATATCATGTTTTAAATCAAAGGACAAGTTCAACCTTCTTATTTCCCAAACTTAGAAGCAGCAAAAATCTCATTTTCGCGACAAGGAACATACCAAGACTTTCATTTTACCAAATACAAAACAAAATATGTGAACATATTATGTTTTAAATCAATGGACAATTTCAACCTTCCCATTTATCAAATTTGCAAGCATATAGGCTAATATCTCTTTTTTGCGACAAAGGGCATCCCGATACTTTATAGTTACCGAATTTAGAACCAAATAGGTTCAAATATCATGTTTCGCATCAAGGAACATTGAGGGACAAGTTCAACCTTCATATTTATCAAACACGTAACCATATAGGCTAAAATCTCATTTTCGCGACAAGGGTCATTCCAATACTTTTATTTTACCTAATAGGTTCAAATCATGTTTTAAACCAATACTTTCAACCTTCTTATTTCTCAAACTTAGAAACATATAGGCCAAAATCTCATTTTCGCGACATAGAATATTACAAGACTTTCATTTTACCAAATACAAAACAAAATATGATCACATATATGTTTTAAATCAAGGGACAATTTCAACCTTCCCATTTATCAAATTTGCAACCATATAGGCTAATATCTCTTTTTTGTGACAAGGGTCACCCCAATACTTTATATTTAACGAATTTAGAACCAAATAGGTTCAAATATCATGTTTCGCATCAAGGGACAACGAAGGACAAGCTCAACCTTCATGTTTATCAAACATGTAACCATATAGGCTAAAATCACATTTTCGCGACAAGGAACATGCCAAGCTTTTCATTTTACCAAATACAAAATAAAATATGTTCACATATCATGTTTTAAATCAAAGGACAAGTTCAACCTTCTTATTTCCCAAACTTAGAAGCAGCAAAAATCTCATTTTCGCGACAAGGAACACACCAAGACTTTCATTTTACCAAATACAAAACAAAATATGTGAACATATTATGTTTTAAATCAATGGACAATTTCAACCTTCCCATTTATCAAATTTGCAAGCATATAGGCTAATATCTCTTTTTTGCGACAAAGGGCATCCCGATACTTTATAGTTACCGAATTTAGAACCAAATAGGTTCAAATATCATGTTTCGCATCAAGGGACAACGAGGGACAAGCTCAATCTTCATATTTATCAAACATGTAACCATATAGGCTAAAATCTCATTTTTGCGCAAGGGTCATACCAACACTTTCATTTTACCAAATACAAAACCAAATAGGTTCAAATCATGTTTTAAATCAAGGGACACTTTCAACCTTTCCATTTATCAAATTTGCAACCATATATGCTAATATCTCTTTTTTCCGACAAGGGTCATCCCAATACTTTATATTTACCGAATTTAGAATCAAATAGGTTCAAATATCATATTTCGCATCAAGGAACATTGAGGGACAAGTTCAACCTTCATATTTATCAAGCACGTAACCATATAGGCTAAAATCTCATTTTCGCGACAAGGGTCATTCCAATACTTTTATTTTACCTAATAGGTTCAAATCATGTTTTAAACCAATACTTTCAACCTTCTTATTTCTCAAACTTAGAAACATATAGGCCAAAATCTCATTTTCGCGACATAGAATATTACAAGACTTTCATTTTACCAAATACAAAACAAAATATGATCACATATATGTTTTAAATCAAGGGACAATTTCAACCTTCCCATTTATCAAATTTGCAACCATATAGGCTAATATCTCTTTTTTGTGACAAGGGTCACCCCAATACTTTATATTTACCGAATTTAGAACCAAATAGGTTCAAATATCATGTTTCGCATCAAGGGACAACGAAGGACAAGCTCAACCTTCATGTTTATCAAACATGTAACCATATAGGCTAAAATCACATTTTCGCGACAAGGAACATGCCAAGCTTTTCATTTTACCAAATACAAAATAAAATATGTTCACATATCATGTTTTAAATCAAAGGACAAGTTCAACCTTCTTATTTCTCAAACTTAGAAGCAGCAAAAATCTCATTTTCGTGACAAGGAACATACCAAGACTTTCATTTTACCAAATACAAAACAAAATATGTGAACATATTATGTTTTAAATCAATGGACAATTTCAACCTTCCCATTTATCAAATTTGCAAGCATATAGGCTAATATCTCTTTTTTGCGACAAAGGGCATCCCGATACTTTATAGTTACCGAATTTAGAACCAAATAGGTTCAAATATCATGTTTCGCATCAAGGGACAACGAGGGACAAGCTCAATCTTCATATTTATCAAACATGTAACCATATAGGCTAAAATCTCATTTTTGCGCAAGGGTCATACCAACACTTTCATTTTACCAAATACAAAACCAAATAGGTTCAAATCATGTTTTAAATCAAGGGACACTTTCAACCTTTCCATTTATCAAATTTGCAACCATATATGCTAATATCTCTTTTTTCCGACAAGGGTCATCCCAATACTTTATATTTACTGAATTTAGAACCAAATAGGTTCAAATATCATATTTCGCATCAAGGAACATTGAGGGACAAGTTCAACCTTCATATTTATCAAGCACGTAACCATATAGGCTAAAATCTCATTTTCGCGACAAGGGTCATTCCAATACTTTTATTTTACCTAATAGGTTCAAATCATGTTTTAAACCAATACTTTCAACCTTCTTATTTCTCAAACTTAGAAACATATAGGCCAAAATCTCATTTTCGCGACATAGAATATTACAAGACTTTCATTTTACCAAATACAAAACAAAATATGATCACATATATGTTTTAAATCAAGGGACAATTTCAACCTTCCCATTTATCAAATTTGCAACCATATAGGCTAATATCTCTTTTTTGTGACAAGGGTCACCCCAATACTTTATATTTAACGAATTTAGAACCAAATAGGTTCAAATATCATGTTTCGCATCAAGGGACAACGAAGGACAAGCTCAACCTTCATGTTTATCAAACATGTAACCATATAGGCTAAAATCACATTTTCGCGACAAGGAACATGCCAAGCTTTTCATTTTACCAAATACAAAATAAAATATGTTCACATATCATGTTTTAAATCAAAGGACAAGTTCAACCTTCTTATTTCTCAAACTTAGAAGCAGCAAAAATCTCATTTTCGTGACAAGGAACATACCAAGACTTTCATTTTACCAAATACAAAACAAAATATGTGAACATATTATGTTTTAAATCAATGGACAATTTCAACCTTCCCATTTATCAAATTTGTAAGCATATAGGCTAATATCTCTTTTTTGCGACAAAGGGCATCCCGATACTTTATAGTTACCGAATTTAGAACCAAATAGGTTCAAATATCATGTTTCGCATCAAGGGACAACGAGGGACAAGCTCAATCTTCATATTTATCAAACATGTAACCATATAGGCTAAAATCTCATTTTTGCGCAAGGGTCATACCAACACTTTCATTTTACCAAATACAAAACCAAATAGGTTCAAATCATGTTTTAAATCAAGGGACACTTTCAACCTTTCCATTTATCAAATTTGCAACCATATATGCTAATATCTCTTTTTTCCGACAAGGGTCATCCCAATACTTTATATTTACCGAATTTAGAACCAAATAGATTCAAATATCATATTTCGCATCAAGGAACATTGAGGGACAAGTTCAACCTTCATATTTATCAAACACGTAACCATATAGGCTAAAATCTCATTTTCGCGACAAGGGTCATTCCAATACTTTTATTTTACCTAATAGGTTCAAATCATGTTTTAAACCAATACTTTCAACCTTCTTATTTCTCAAACTTAGAAACATATAGGCCAAAATCTCATTTTCGCGACATAGAATATTACAAGACTTTCATTTTACCAAATACAAAACAAAATATGATCACATATATGTTTTAAATCAAGGGACAATTTCAACCTTCCCATTTATCAAATTTGCAACCATATAGGCTAATATCTCTTTTTTGTGACAAGGGTCACCCCAATACTTTATATTTAACGAATTTAGAACCAAATAGGTTCAAATATCATGTTTCGCATCAAGGGACAACGAAGGACAAGCTCAACCTTCATGTTTATCAAACATGTAACCATATAGGCTAAAATCACATTTTCGCGACAAGGAACATGCCAAGCTTTTCATTTTACCAAATACAAAATAAAATATGTTCACATATCATGTTTTAAATCAAAGGACAAGTTCAACCTTCTTATTTCTCAAACTTAGAAGCAGCAAAAATCTCATTTTCGCGACAAGGAACATACCAAGACTTTCATTTTACCAAATACAAAACAAAATATGTGAACATATTATGTTTTAAATCAATGGACAATTTCAACCTTCCCATTTATCAAATTTGCAAGCATATAGGCTAATATCTCTTTTTTGCGACAAAGGGCATCCCGATACTTTATAGTTACCGAATTTAGAACCAAATAGGTTCAAATATCATGTTTCGCATCAAGGGACAACGAAGGACAAGCTCAACCTTCATGTTTATCAAACATGTAACCATATAGGCTAAAATCACATTTTCGCGATAAGGAACATGCCAAGCTTTTCATTTTACCAAATACAAAATAAAATATGTTCACATATCATGTTTTAAATCAAAGGACAAGTTCAACCTTCTTATTTCTCAAACTTAGAAGCAGCAAAAATCTCATTTTCGTGACAAGGAACATACCAAGACTTTCATTTTACCAAATACAAAACAAAATATGTGAACATATTATGTTTTAAATCAATGGACAATTTCAACCTTCCCATTTATCAAATTTGCAAGCATATAGGCTAATATCTCTTTTTTGCGACAAAGGGCATCCCGATACTTTATAGTTACCGAATTTAGAACCAAATAGGTTCAAATATCATGTTTCGCATCAAGGGACAACGAGGGACAAGCTCAATCTTCATATTTATCAAACATGTAACCATATAGGCTAAAATCTCATTTTTGCGCAAGGGTCATACCAACACTTTCATTTTACCAAATACAAAACCAAATAGGTTCAAATCATGTTTTAAATCAAGGGACACTTTCAACCTTTCCATTTATCAAATTTGCAACCATATATGCTAATATCTCTTTTTTCCGACAAGGGTCATCCCAATACTTTATATTTACCGAATTTAGAACCAAATAGGTTCAAATATCATATTTCGCATCAAGGAACATTGAGGGACAAGTTCAACCTTCATATTTATCAAACACGTAACCATATAGGCTAAAATCTCATTTTCGCGACAAGGGTCATTCCAATACTTTTATTTTACCTAATAGGTTCAAATCATGTTTTAAACCAATACTTTCAACCTTCTTATTTCTCAAACTTAGAAACATATAGGCCAAAATCTCATTTTCGCGACATAGAATATTACAAGACTTTCATTTTACCAAATACAAAACAAAATATGATCACATATATGTTTTAAATCAAGGGACAATTTCAACCTTCCCATTTATCAAATTTGCAACCATATAGGCTAATATCTCTTTTTTGTGACAAGGGTCACCCCAATACTTTATATTTAACGAATTTAGAACCAAATAGGTTCAAATATCATGTTTCGCATCAAGGGACAACGAAGGACAAGCTCAACCTTCATGTTTATCAAACATGTAACCATATAGGCTAAAATCACATTTTCGCGACAAGGAACATGCCAAGCTTTTCATTTTACCAAATACAAAATAAAATATGTTCACATATCATGTTTTAAATCAAAGGACAAGTTCAACCTTCTTATTTCTCAAACTTAGAAGCAGCAAAAATCTCATTTTCGTGACAAGGAACATACCAAGACTTTCATTTTACCAAATACAAAACAAAATATGTGAACATATTATGTTTTAAATCAATGGACAATTTCAACCTTCCCATTTATCAAATTTGTAAGCATATAGGCTAATATCTCTTTTTTGCGACAAAGGGCATCCCGATACTTTATAGTTACCGAATTTAGAACCAAATAGGTTCAAATATCATGTTTCGCATCAAGGGACAACGAGGGACAAGCTCAATCTTCATATTTATCAAACATGTAACCATATAGGCTAAAATCTCATTTTTGCGCAAGGGTCATACCAACACTTTCATTTTACCAAATACAAAACCAAATAGGTTCAAATCATGTTTTAAATCAAGGGACACTTTCAACCTTTCCATTTATCAAATTTGCAACCATATATGCTAATATCTCTTTTTTCCGACAAGGGTCATCCCAATACTTTATATTTACCGAATTTAGAACCAAATAGATTCAAATATCATATTTCGCATCAAGGAACATTGAGGGACAAGTTCAACCTTCATATTTATCAAACACGTAACCATATAGGCTAAAATCTCATTTTCGCGACAAGGGTCATTCCAATACTTTTATTTTACCTAATAGGTTCAAATCATGTTTTAAACCAATACTTTCAACCTTCTTATTTCTCAAACTTAGAAACATATAGGCCAAAATCTCATTTTCGCGACATAGAATATTACAAGACTTTCATTTTACCAAATACAAAACAAAATATGATCACATATATGTTTTAAATCAAGGGACAATTTCAACCTTCCCATTTATCAAATTTGCAACCATATAGGCTAATATCTCTTTTTTGTGACAAGGGTCATCCCAATACTTTATATTTAACGAATTTAGAACCAAATAGGTTCAAATATCATGTTTCGCATCAAGGGACAACGAGGGACAAGCTCAATCTTCATATTTATCAAACATGTAACCATATAGGCTAAAATCACATTTTCGCGACAAGGAACATGCCAAGCTTTTCATTTTACCAAATACAAAATAAAATATGTTCACATATCATGTTTTAAATCAAAGGACAAGTTCAACCTTCTTATTTCTCAAACTTAGAAGCAGCAAAAATCTCATTTTCGCGACAAGGAACATACCAAGACTTTCATTTTACCAAATACAAAACAAAATATGTGAACATATTATGTTTTAAATCAATGGACAATTTCAACCTTCCCATTTATCAAATTTGCAAGCATATAGGCTAATATCTCTTTTTTGCGACAAAGGGCATCCCGATACTTTATAGTTACCGAATTTAGAACCAAATAGGTTCAAATATCATGTTTCGCATCAAGGGACAACGAAGGACAAGCTCAACCTTCATGTTTATCAAACATGTAACCATATAGGCTAAAATCACATTTTCGCGATAAGGAACATGCCAAGCTTTTCATTTTACCAAATACAAAATAAAATATGTTCACATATCATGTTTTAAATCAAAGGACAAGTTCAACCTTCTTATTTCTCAAACTTAGAAGCAGCAAAAATCTCATTTTCGTGACAAGGAACATACCAAGACTTTCATTTTACCAAATACAAAACAAAATATGTGAACATATTATGTTTTAAATCAATGGACAATTTCAACCTTCCCATTTATCAAATTTGCAAGCATATAGGCTAATATCTCTTTTTTGCGACAAAGGGCATCCCGATACTTTATAGTTACCGAATTTAGAACCAAATAGGTTCAAATATCATGTTTCGCATCAAGGGACAACGAGGGACAAGCTCAATCTTCATATTTATCAAACATGTAACCATATAGGCTAAAATCTCATTTTTGCGCAAGGGTCATACCAACACTTTCATTTTACCAAATACAAAACCAAATAGGTTCAAATCATGTTTTAAATCAAGGGACACTTTCAACCTTTCCATTTATCAAATTTGCAACCATATATGCTAATATCTCTTTTTTCCGACAAGGGTCATCCCAATACATTATATTTACCGAATTTAGAACCAAATAGGTTCAAATATCATATTTCGCATCAAGGAACATTGAGGGACAAGTTCAACCTTCATATTTATCAAACACGTAACCATATAGGCTAAAATCTCATTTTCGCGACAAGGGTCATTCCAATACTTTTATTTTACCTAATAGGTTCAAATCATGTTTTAAACCAATACTTTCAACCTTCTTATTTCTCAAACTTAGAAACATATAGGCCAAAATCTCATTTTCGCGACATAGAATATTACAAGACTTTCATTTTACCAAATACAAAACAAAATATGATCACATATATGTTTTAAATCAAGGGACAATTTCAACCTTCCCATTTATCAAATTTGCAACCATATAGGCTAATATCTCTTTTTTGTGACAAGGGTCACCCCAATACTTTATATTTAACGAATTTAGAACCAAATAGGTTCAAATATCATGTTTCGCATCAAGGGACAACGAAGGACAAGCTCAACCTTCATGTTTATCAAACATGTAACCATATAGGCTAAAATCACATTTTCGCGACAAGGAACATGCCAAGCTTTTCATTTTACCAAATACAAAATAAAATATGTTCACATATCATGTTTTAAATCAAAGGACAAGTTCAACCTTCTTATTTCTCAAACTTAGAAGCAGCAAAAATCTCATTTTCGTGACAAGGAACATACCAAGACTTTCATTTTACCAAATACAAAACAAAATATGTGAACATATTATGTTTTAAATCAATGGACAATTTCAACCTTCCCATTTATCAAATTTGCAAGCATATAGGCTAATATCTCTTTTTTGCGACAAAGGGCATCCCGATACTTTATAGTTACCGAATTTAGAACCAAATAGGTTCAAATATCATGTTTCGCATCAAGGGACAACGAGGGACAAGCTCAATCTTCATATTTATCAAACATGTAACCATATAGGCTAAAATCTCATTTTTGCGCAAGGGTCATACCAACACTTTCATTTTACCAAATACAAAACCAAATAGGTTCAAATCATGTTTTAAATCAAGGGACACTTTCAACCTTTCCATTTATCAAATTTGCAACCATATATGCTAATATCTCTTTTTTCCGACAAGGGTCATCCCAATACTTTATATTTACCGAATTTAGAACCAAATAGGTTCAAATATCATATTTCGCATCAAGGAACATTGAGGGACAAGTTCAACCTTCATATTTATCAAGCACGTAACCATATAGGCTAAAATCTCATTTTCGCGACAAGGGTCATTCCAATACTTTTATTTTACCTAATAGGTTCAAATCATGTTTTAAACCAATACTTTCAACCTTCTTATTTCTCAAACTTAGAAACATATAGGCCAAAATCTCATTTTCGCGACATAGAATATTACAAGACTTTCATTTTACCAAATACAAAACAAAATATGATCACATATATGTTTTAAATCAAGGGACAATTTCAACCTTCCCATTTATCAAATTTGCAACCATATAGGCTAATATCTCTTTTTTGTGACAAGGGTCACCCCAATACTTTATATTTAACGAATTTAGAACCAAATAGGATCAAATATCATGTTTCGCATCAAGGGACAACGAAGGACAAGCTCAACCTTCATGTTTATCAAACATGTAACCATATAGGCTAAAATCACATTTTCGCGACAAGGAACATGCCAAGCTTTTCATTTTACCAAATACAAAATAAAATATGTTCACATATCATGTTTTAAATCAAAGGACAAGTTCAACCTTCTTATTTCTCAAACTTAGAAGCAGCAAAAATCTCATTTTCGCGACAAGGAACATACCAAGACTTTCATTTTACCAAATACAAAACAAAATATGTGAACATATTATGTTTTAAATCAATGGACAATTTCAACCTTCCCATTTATCAAATTTGCAAGCATATAGGCTAATATCTCTTTTTTGCGACAAAGGGCATCCCGATACTTTATAGTTACCGAATTTAGAACCAAATAGGTTCAAATATCATGTTTCGCATCAAGGGACAACGAGGGACAAGCTCAATCTTCATATTTATCAAACATGTAACCATATAGGCTAAAATCTCATTTTTGCGCAAGGGTCATACCAACACTTTCATTTTACCAAATACAAAACCAAATAGGTTCAAATCATGTTTTAAATCAAGGGACACTTTCAACCTTTCCATTTATCAAATTTGCAACCATATATGCTAATATCTCTTTTTTCCGACAAGGGTCATCCCAATACTTTATATTTACCGAATTTAGAACCAAATAGGTTCAAATATCATATTTCACATCAAGGAACATTGAGGGACAAGTTCAACCTTCATATTTATCAAACACGTAACCATATAGGCTAAAATCTCATTTTCGCGACAAGGGTCATTCCAATACTTTTATTTTACCTAATAGGTTCAAATCATGTTTTAAACCAATACTTTCAACCTTCTTATTTCTCAAACTTAGAAACATATAGGCCAAAATCTCATTTTCGCGACATAGAATATTACAAGACTTTCATTTTACCAAATACAAAACAAAATATGATCACATATATGTTTTAAATCAAGGGACAATTTCAACCTTCCCATTTATCAAATTTGCAACCATATAGGCTAATATCTCTTTTTTGTGACAAGGGTCACCCCAATACTTTATATTTAACGAATTTAGAACCAAATAGGTTCAAATATCATGTTTCGCATCAAGGGACAACGAAGGACAAGCTCAACCTTCATGTTTATCAAACATGTAACCATATAGGCTAAAATCACATTTTCGCGATAAGGAACATGCCAAGCTTTTCATTTTACCAAATACAAAATAAAATATGTTCACATATCATGTTTTAAATCAAAGGACAAGTTCAACCTTCTTATTTCTCAAACTTAGAAGCAGCAAAAATCTCATTTTCGTGACAAGGAACATACCAAGACTTTCATTTTACCAAATACAAAACAAAATATGTGAACATATTATGTTTTAAATCAATGGACAATTTCAACCTTCCCATTTATCAAATTTGCAAGCATATAGGCTAATATCTCTTTTTTGCGACAAAGGGCATCCCGATACTTTATAGTTACCGAATTTAGAACCAAATAGGTTCAAATATCATGTTTCGCATCAAGGGACAACGAGGGACAAGCTCAATCTTCATATTTATCAAACATGTAACCATATAGGCTAAAATCTCATTTTTGCGCAAGGGTCATACCAACACTTTCATTTTACCAAATACAAAACCAAATAGGTTCAAATCATGTTTTAAATCAAGGGACACTTTCAACCTTTCCATTTATCAAATTTGCAACCATATATGCTAATATCTCTTTTTTCCGACAAGGGTCATCCCAATACTTTATATTTACCGAATTTAGAACCAAATAGGTTCAAATATCATATTTCGCATCAAGGAACATTGAGGGACAAGTTCAACCTTCATATTTATCAAACACGTAACCATATAGGCTAAAATCTCATTTTCGCGACAAGGGTCATTCCAATACTTTTATTTTACCTAATAGGTTCAAATCATGTTTTAAACCAATACTTTCAACCTTCTTATTTCTCAAACTTAGAAACATATAGGCCAAAATCTCATTTTCGCGACATAGAATATTACAAGACTTTCATTTTACCAAATACAAAACAAAATATGATCACATATATGTTTTAAATCAAGGGACAATTTCAACCTTCCCATTTATCAAATTTGCAACCATATAGGCTAATATCTCTTTTTTGTGACAAGGGTCACCCCAATACTTTATATTTAACGAATTTAGAACCAAATAGGTTCAAATATCATGTTTCGCATCAAGGGACAACGAAGGACAAGCTCAACCTTCATGTTTATCAAACATGTAACCATATAGGCTAAAATCACATTTTCGCGACAAGGAACATGCCAAGCTTTTCATTTTACCAAATACAAAATAAAATATGTTCACATATCATGTTTTAAATCAAAGGACAAGTTCAACCTTCTTATTTCTCAAACTTAGAAGCAGCAAAAATCTCATTTTCGTGACAAGGAACATACCAAGACTTTCATTTTACCAAATACAAAACAAAATATGTGAACATATTATGTTTTAAATCAATGGACAATTTCAACCTTCCCATTTATCAAATTTGCAAGCATATAGGCTAATATCTCTTTTTTGCGACAAAGGGCATCCCGATACTTTATAGTTACCGAATTTAGAACCAAATAGGTTCAAATATCATGTTTCGCATCAAGGGACAACGAGGGACAAGCTCAATCTTCATATTTATCAAACATGTAACCATATAGGCTAAAATCTCATTTTTGCGCAAGGGTCATACCAACACTTTCATTTTACCAAATACAAAACCAAATAGGTTCAAATCATGTTAATCAAGGGACACTTTCAACCTTTCCATTTATCAAATTTGCAACCATATATGCTAATATCTCTTTTTTCCGACAAGGGTCATCCCAATACTTTATATTTACCGAATTTAGAACCAAATAGGTTCAAATATCATATTTCGCATCAAGGAACATTGAGGGACAAGTTCAACCTTCATATTTATCAAGCACGTAACCATATAGGCTAAAATCTCATTTTCGCGACAAGGGTCATTCCAATACTTTTATTTTACCTAATAGGTTCAAATCATGTTTTAAACCAATACTTTCAACCTTCTTATTTCTCAAACTTAGAAACATATAGGCCAAAATCTCATTTTCGCGACATAGAATATTACAAGACTTTCATTTTACCAAATACAAAACAAAATATGATCACATATATGTTTTAAATCAAGGGACAATTTCAACCTTCCCATTTATCAAATTTGCAACCATATAGGCTAATATCTCTTTTTTGTGACAAGGGTCACCCCAATACTTTATATTTAACGAATTTAGAACCAAATAGGATCAAATATCATGTTTCGCATCAAGGGACAACGAAGGACAAGCTCAACCTTCATGTTTATCAAACATGTAACCATATAGGCTAAAATCACATTTTCGCGACAAGGAACATGCCAAGCTTTTCATTTTACCAAATACAAAATAAAATATGTTCACATATCATGTTTTAAATCAAAGGACAAGTTCAACCTTCTTATTTCTCAAACTTAGAAGCAGCAAAAATCTCATTTTCGCGACAAGGAACATACCAAGACTTTCATTTTACCAAATACAAAACAAAATATGTGAACATATTATGTTTTAAATCAATGGACAATTTCAACCTTCCCATTTATCAAATTTGCAAGCATATAGGCTAATATCTCTTTTTTGCGACAAAGGGCATCCCGATACTTTATAGTTACCGAATTTAGAACCAAATAGGTTCAAATATCATGTTTCGCATCAAGGGACAACGAGGGACAAGCTCAATCTTCATATTTATCAAACATGTAACCATATAGGCTAAAATCTCATTTTTGCGCAAGGGTCATACCAACACTTTCATTTTACCAAATACAAAACCAAATAGGTTCAAATCATGTTTTAAATCAAGGGACACTTTCAACCTTTCCATTTATCAAATTTGCAACCATATATGCTAATATCTCTTTTTTCCGACAAGGGTCATCCCAATACTTTATATTTACCGAATTTAGAACCAAATAGGTTCAAATATCATATTTCACATCAAGGAACATTGAGGGACAAGTTCAACCTTCATATTTATCAAACACGTAACCATATAGGCTAAAATCTCATTTTCGCGACAAGGGTCATTCCAATACTTTTATTTTACCTAATAGGTTCAAATCATGTTTTAAACCAATACTTTCAACCTTCTTATTTCTCAAACTTAGAAACATATAGGCCAAAATCTCATTTTCGCGACATAGAATATTACAAGACTTTCATTTTACCAAATACAAAACAAAATATGATCACATATATGTTTTAAATCAAGGGACAATTTCAACCTTCCCATTTATCAAATTTGCAACCATATAGGCTAATATCTCTTTTTTGTGACAAGGGTCACCCCAATACTTTATATTTAACGAATTTAGAACCAAATAGGTTCAAATATCATGTTTCGCATCAAGGGACAACGAAGGACAAGCTCAACCTTCATGTTTATCAAACATGTAACCATATAGGCTAAAATCACATTTTCGCGACAAGGAACATGCCAAGCTTTTCATTTTACCAAATACAAAATAAAATATGTTCACATATCATGTTTTAAATCAAAGGACAAGTTCAACCTTCTTATTTCTCAAACTTAGAAGCAGCAAAAATCTCATTTTCGTGACAAGGAACATACCAAGACTTTCATTTTACCAAATACAAAACAAAATATGTGAACATATTATGTTTTAAATCAATGGACAATTTCAACCTTCCCATTTATCAAATTTGCAAGCATATAGGCTAATATCTCTTTTTTGCGACAAAGGGCATCCCGATACTTTATAGTTACCGAATTTAGAACCAAATAGGTTCAAATATCATGTTTCGCATCAAGGGACAACGAGGGACAAGCTCAATCTTCATATTTATCAAACATGTAACCATATAGGCTAAAATCTCATTTTTGCGCAAGGGTCATACCAACACTTTCATTTTACCAAATACAAAACCAAATAGGTTCAAATCATGTTTTAAATCAAGGGACACTTTCAACCTTTCCATTTATCAAATTTGCAACCATATATGCTAATATCTCTTTTTTCCGACAAGGGTCATCCCAATACTTTATATTTACCGAATTTAGAACCAAATAGGTTCAAATATCATATTTCGCATCAAGGAACATTGAGGGACAAGTTCAACCTTCATATTTATCAAACACGTAACCATATAGGCTAAAATCTCATTTTCGCGACAAGGGTCATTCCAATACTTTTATTTTACCTAATAGGTTCAAATCATGTTTTAAACCAATACTTTCAACCTTCTTATTTCTCAAACTTAGAAACATATAGGCCAAAATCTCATTTTCGCGACATAGAATATTACAAGACTTTCATTTTACCAAATACAAAACAAAATATGATCACATATATGTTTTAAATCAAGGGACAATTTCAACCTTCCCATTTATCAAATTTGCAACCATATAGGCTAATATCTCTTTTTTGTGACAAGGGTCACCCCAATACTTTATATTTAACGAATTTAGAACCAAATAGGTTCAAATATCATGTTTCGCATCAAGGGACAACGAAGGACAAGCTCAACCTTCATGTTTATCAAACATGTAACCATATAGGCTAAAATCACATTTTCGCGACAAGGAACATGCCAAGCATTTCATTTTACCAAATACAAAATAAAATATGTTCACATATCATGTTTTAAATCAAAGGACAAGTTCAACCTTCTTATTTCTCAAACTTAGAAGCAGCAAAAATCTCATTTTCGTGACAAGGAACATACCAAGACTTTCATTTTACCAAATACAAAACAAAATATGTGAACATATTATGTTTTAAATCAATGGACAATTTCAACCTTCCCATTTATCAAATTTGCAAGAATATAGGCTAATATCACTTTTTTGCGACAAAGGGCATCCCGATACTTTATAGTTACCGAATTTAGAACCAAATAGGTTCAAATATCATGTTTCGCATCAAGGGACAACGAGGGACAAGCTCAATCTTCATATTTATCAAACATGTAACCATATAGGCTAAAATCTCATTTTTGCGCAAGGGTCATACCAACACTTTCATTTTACCAAATACAAAACCAAATAGGTTCAAATCATGTTTTAAATCAAGGGACACTTTCAACCTTTCCATTTATCAAATTTGCAACCATATATGCTAATATCTCTTTTTTCCGACAAGGGTCATCCCAATACTTTATATTTACCGAATTTAGAACCAAATAGGTTCAAATATCATATTTCGCATCAAGGAACATTGAGGGACAAGTTCAACCTTCATATTTATCAAGCACGTAACCATATAGGCTAAAATCTCATTTTCGCGACAAGGGTCATTCCAATACTTTTATTTTACCTAATAGGTTCAAATCATGTTTTAAACCAATACTTTCAACCTTCTTATTTCTCAAACTTAGAAACATATAGGCCAAAATCTCATTTTCGCGACATAGAATATTACAAGACTTTCATTTTACCAAATACAAAACAAAATATGATCACATATATGTTTTAAATCAAGGGACAATTTCAACCTTCCCATTTATCAAATTTGCAACCATATAGGCTAATATCTCTTTTTTGTGACAAGGGTCACCCCAATACTTTATATTTAACGAATTTAGAACCAAATAGGTTCAAATATCATGTTTCGCATCAAGGGACAACGAAGGACAAGCTCAACCTTCATGTTTATCAAACATGTAACCATATAGGCTAAAATCACATTTTCGCGACAAGGAACATGCCAAGCTTTTCATTTTACCAAATACAAAATAAAATATGTTCACATATCATGTTTTAAATCAAAGGACAAGTTCAACCTTCTTATTTCTCAAACTTAGAAGCAGCAAAAATCTCATTTTCGTGACAAGGATCATACCAAGACTTTCATTTTACCAAATACAAAACAAAATATGTGAACATATTATGTTTTAAATCAATGGACAATTTCAACCTTCCCATTTATCAAATTTGCAAGCATATAGGCTAATATCTCTTTTTTGCGACAAAGGGCATCCCGATACTTTATAGTTACCGAATTTAGAACCAAATAGGTTCAAATATCATGTTTCGCATCAAGGGACAACGAGGGACAAGCTCAATCTTCATATTTATCAAACATGTAACCATATAGGCTAAAATCTCATTTTTGCGCAAGGGTCATACCAACACTTTCATTTTACCAAATACAAAACCAAATAGGTTCAAATCATGTTTTAAATCAAGGGACACTTTCAACCTTTCCATTTATCAAATTTGCAACCATATATGCTAATATCTCTTTTTTCCGACAAGGGTCATCCCAATACTTTATATTTACCGAATTTAGAACCAAATAGGTTCAAATATCATATTTCGCATCAAGGAACATTGAGGGACAAGTTCAACCTTCATATTTATCAAGCACGTAACCATATAGGCTAAAATCTCATTTTCGCGACAAGGGTCATTCCAATACTTTTATTTTACCTAATAGGTTCAAATCATGTTTTAAACCAATACTTTCAACCTTCTTATTTCTCAAACTTAGAAACATATAGGCCAAAATCTCATTTTCGCGACATAGAATATTACAAGACTTTCATTTTACCAAATACAAAACAAAATATGATCACATATATGTTTTAAATCAAGGGACAATTTCAACCTTCCCATTTATCAAATTTGCAACCATATAGGCTAATATCTCTTTTTTGTGACAAGGGTCACCCCAATACTTTATATTTAACGAATTTAGAACCAAATAGGTTCAAATATCATGTTTCGCATCAAGGGACAACGAAGGACAAGCTCAACCTTCATGTTTATCAAACATGTAACCATATAGGCTAAAATCACATTTTCGCGACAAGGAACATGCCAAGCTTTTCATTTTACCAAATACAAAATAAAATATGTTCACATATCATGTTTTAAATCAAAGGACAAGTTCAACCTTCTTATTTCTCAAACTTAGAAGCAGCAAAAATCTCATTTTCGTGACAAGGAACATACCAAGACTTTCATTTTACCAAATACAAAACAAAATATGTGAACATATTATGTTTTAAATCAATGGACAATTTCAACCTTCCCATTTATCAAATTTGCAAGCATATAGGCTAATATCTCTTTTTTGCGACAAAGGGCATCCCGATACTTTATAGTTACCGAATTTAGAACCAAATAGGTTCAAATATCATGTTTCGCATCAAGGGACAACGAGGGACAAGCTCAATCTTCATATTTATCAAACATGTAACCATATAGGCTAAAATCTCATTTTTGCGCAAGGGTCATACCAACACTTTCATTTTACCAAATACAAAACCAAATAGGTTCAAATCATGTTTTAAATCAAGGGACACTTTCAACCTTTCCATTTATCAAATTTGCAACCATATATGCTAATATCTCTTTTTTCCGACAAGGGTCATCTTATTACTTTATATTTACCGAATTTAGAATCAAATAGGTTCAAATATCATATTTCGCATCAAGGAACATTGAGGGACAAGTTCAACCTTCATATTTATCAAGCACGTAACCATATAGGCTAAAATCTCATTTTCGCGACAAGGGTCATTCCAATACTTTTATTTTACCTAATAGGTTCAAATCATGTTTTAAACCAATACTTTCAACCTTCTTATTTCTCAAACTTAGAAACATATAGGCCAAAATCTCATTTTCGCGACATAGAATATTACAAGACTTTCATTTTACCAAATACAAAACAAAATATGATCACATATATGTTTTAAATCAAGGGACAATTTCAACCTTCCCATTTATCAAATTTGCAACCATATAGGCTAATATCTCTTTTTTGTGACAAGGGTCACCCCAATACTTTATATTTAACGAATTTAGAACCAAATAGGTTCAAATATCATGTTTCGCATCAAGGGACAACGAAGGACAAGCTCAACCTTCATGTTTATCAAACATGTAACCATATAGGCTAAAATCACATTTTCGCGACAAGGAACATGCCAAGCTTTTCATTTTACCAAATACAAAATAAAATATGTTCACATATCATGTTTTAAATCAAAGGACAAGTTCAACCTTCTTATTTCTCAAACTTAGAAGCAGCAAAAATCTCATTTTCGTGACAAGGAACATACCAAGACTTTCATTTTACCAAATACAAAACAAAATATGTGAACATATTATGTTTTAAATCAATGGACAATTTCAACCTTCCCATTTATCAAATTTGCAAGCATATAGGCTAATATCTCTTTTTTGCGACAAAGGGCATCCCGATACTTTATAGTTACCGAATTTAGAACCAAATAGGTTCAAATATCATGTTTCGCATCAAGGGACAACGAGGGACAAGCTCAATCTTCATATTTATCAAACATGTAACCATATAGGCTAAAATCTCATTTTTGCGCAAGGGTCATACCAACACTTTCATTTTACCAAATACAAAACCAAATAGGTTCAAATCATGTTTTAAATCAAGGGACACTTTCAACCTTTCCATTTATCAAATTTGCAACCATATATGCTAATATCTCTTTTTTCCGACAAGGGTCATCCCATTACTTTATATTTACCGAATTTAGAACCAAATAGGTTCAAATATCATATTTCGCATCAAGGAACATTGAGGGACAAGTTCAACCTTCATATTTATCAAGCACGTAACCATATAGGCTAAAATCTCATTTTCGCGACAAGGGTCATTCCAATACTTTTATTTTACCTAATAGGTTCAAATCATGTTTTAAACCAATACTTTCAACCTTCTTATTTCTCAAACTTAGAAACATATAGGCCAAAATCTCATTTTCGCGACATAGAATATTACAAGACTTTCATTTTACCAAATACAAAACAAAATATGATCACATATATGTTTTAAATCAAGGGACAATTTCAACCTTCCCATTTATCAAATTTGCAACCATATAGGCTAATATCTCTTTTTTGTGACAAGGGTCACCCCAATACTTTATATTTAACGAATTTAGAACCAAATAGGTTCAAATATCATGTTTCGCATCAAGGGACAACGAAGGACAATCTCAACCTTCATGTTTATCAAACATGTAACCATATAGGCTAAAATCACATTTTCGCGACAAGGAACATGCCAAGCTTTTCATTTTACCAAATACAAAATAAAATATGTTCACATATCATGTTTTAAATCAAAGGACAAGTTCAACCTTCTTATTTCTCAAACTTAGAAGCAGCAAAAATCTCATTTTCGTGACAAGGAACATACCAAGACTTTCATTTTACCAAATACAAAACAAAATATGTGAATATATTATGTTTTAAATCAATGGACAATTTCAACCTTCCCATTTATCAAATTTGCAAGCATATAGGCTAATATCTCTTTTTTGCGACAAAGGGCATCCCGATACTTTATAGTTACCGAATTTAGAACCAAATAGGTTCAAATATCATGTTTCGCATCAAGGGACAACGAGGGACAAGCTCAATCTTCATATTTATCAAACATGTAACCATATAGGCTAAAATCTCATTTTTGCGCAAGGGTCATACCAACACTTTCATTTTACCAAATACAAAACCAAATAGGTTCAAATCATGTTTTAAATCAAGGGACACTTTCAACCTTTCCATTTATCAAATTTGCAACCATATATGCTAATATCTCTTTTTTCCGACAAGGGTCATCCCAATACTTTATATTTACCGAATTTAGAACCAAATAGGTTCAAATATCATATTTCGCATCAAGGAACATTGAGGGACAAGTTCAACCTTCATATTTATCAAACACGTAACCATATAGGCTAAAATCTCATTTTCGCGACAAGGGTCATTCCAATACTTTTATTTTACCTAATAGGTTCAAATCATGTTTTAAACCAATACTTTCAACCTTCTTATTTCTCAAACTTAGAAACATATAGGCCAAAATCTCATTTTCGCGACATAGAATATTACAAGACTTTCATTTTACCAAATACAAAACAAAATATGATCACATATATGTTTTAAATCAAGGGACAATTTCAACCTTCCCATTTATCAAATTTGCAACCATATAGGCTAATATCTCTTTTTTGTGACAAGGGTCACCCCAATACTTTATATTTAACGAATTTAGAACCAAATAGGTTCAAATATCATGTTTCGCATCATGGGACAACGAAGGACAAGCTCAACCTTCATGTTTATCAAACATGTAACCATATAGGCTAAAATCACATTTTCGCGACAAGGAACATGCCAAGCATTTCATTTTACCAAATACAAAATAAAATATGTTCACATATCATGTTTTAAATCAAAGGACAAGTTCAACCTTCTTATTTCTCAAACTTAGAAGCAGCAAAAATCTCATTTTCGTGACAAGGAACATACCAAGACTTTCATTTTACCAAATACAAAACAAAATATGTGAACATATTATGTTTTAAATCAATGGACAATTTCAACCTTCCCATTTATCAAATTTGCAAGCATATAGGCTAATATCTCTTTTTTGCGACAAAGGGCATCCCGATACTTTATAGTTACCGAATTTAGAACCAAATAGGTTCAAATATCATGTTTCGCATCAAGGGACAACGAGGGACAAGCTCAATCTTCATATTTATCAAACATGTAACCATATAGGCTAAAATCTCATTTTTGCGCAAGGGTCATACCAACACTTTCATTTTACCAAATACAAAACCAAATAGGTTCAAATCATGTTTTAAATCAAGGGACACTTTCAACCTTTCCATTTATCAAATTTGCAACCATATATGCTAATATCTCTTTTTTCCGACAAGGGTCATCCCAATACTTTATATTTACCGAATTTAGAACCAAATAGGTTCAAATATCATATTTCGCATCAAGGAACATTGAGGGACAAGTTCAACCTTCATATTTATCAAACACGTAACCATATAGGCTAAAATCTCATTTTCGCGACAAGGGTCATTCCAATACTTTTATTTTACCTAATAGGTTCAAATCATGTTTTAAACCAATACTTTCAACCTTCTTATTTCTCAAACTTAGAAACATATAGGCCAAAATCTCATTTTCGCGACATAGAATATTACAAGACTTTCATTTTACCAAATACAAAACAAAATATGATCACATATATGTTTTAAATCAAGGGACAATTTCAACCTTCCCATTTATCAAATTTGCAACCATATAGGCTAATATCTCTTTTTTGTGACAAGGGTCACCCCAATACTTTATATTTAACGAATTTAGAACCAAATAGGTTCAAATATCATGTTTCGCATCAAGGGACAACGAAGGACAAGCTCAACCTTCATGTTTATCAAACATGTAACCATATAGGCTAAAATCACATTTTCGCGACAAGGAACATGCCAAGCATTTCATTTTACCAAATACAAAATAAAATATGTTCACATATCATGTTTTAAATCAAAGGACAAGTTCAACCTTCTTATTTCTCAAACTTAGAAGCAGCAAAAATCTCATTTTCGTGACAAGGAACATACCAAGACTTTCATTTTACCAAATACAAAACAAAATATGTGAACATATTATGTTTTAAATCAATGGACAATTTCAACCTTCCCATTTATCAAATTTGCAAGCATATAGGCTAATATCTCTTTTTTGCGACAAAGGGCATCCCGATACTTTATAGTTACCGAATTTAGAACCAAATAGGTTCAAATATCATGTTTCGCATCAAGGGACAACGAGGGACAAGCTCAATCTTCATATTTATCAAACATGTAACCATATAGGCTAAAATCTCATTTTTGCGCAAGGGTCATACCAACACTTTCATTTTACCAAATACAAAACCAAATAGGTTCAAATCATGTTTTAAATCAAGGGACACTTTCAACCTTTCCATTTATCAAATTTGCAACCATATATGCTAATATCTCTTTTTTCCGACAAGGGTCATCCCAATACTTTATATTTACCGAATTTAGAACCAAATAGGTTCAAATATCATATTTCGCATCAAGGAACATTGAGGGACAAGTTCAACCTTCATATTTATCAAACACGTAACCATATAGGCTAAAATCTCATTTTCGCGACAAGGGTCATTCCAATACTTTTATTTTACCTAATAGGTTCAAATCATGTTTTAAACATATACTTTCAACCTTCTTATTTCTCAAACTTAGAAACATATAGGCCAAAATCTCATTTTCGCGACATAGAATATTACAAGACTTTCATTTTACC
This sequence comes from Medicago arabica, assembly GCA_946800305.1. Taxonomy (NCBI): domain Eukaryota; kingdom Viridiplantae; phylum Streptophyta; class Magnoliopsida; order Fabales; family Fabaceae; genus Medicago; species Medicago arabica. The sequence goes on from OX326964.1 coordinate 9,793,911, forward strand.
AAATACAAAATAAAATATGATCACATATATGTTTTAAATCAAGGGACAATTTCAACCTTCCCATTTATCAAATTTGCAACCATATAGGCTAATATCTCTTTTTTGTGACAAGGGTCACCCCAATACTTTATATTTAACGAATTTAGAACCAAATAGGTTCAAATATCATGTTTCGCATCAAGGGACAACGAAGGACAAGCTCAACCTTCATGTTTATCAAACATGTAACCATATAGGCTAAAATCACATTTTCGCGACAAGGAACATGCCAAGCATTTCATTTTACCAAATACAAAATAAAATATGTTCACATATCATGTTTTAAATCAAAGGACAAGTTCAACCTTCTTATTTCTCAAACTTAGAAGCAGCAAAAATCTCATTTTCGTGACAAGGAACATACCAAGACTTTCATTTTACCAAATACAAAACAAAATATGTGAACATATTATGTTTTAAATCAATGGACAATTTCAACCTTCCCATTTATCAAATTTGCAACCATATAGGCTAATATCTCTTTTTTGCGACAAAGGGCATCCCGATACTTTATAGTTACCGAATTTAGAACCAAATAGGTTCAAATATCATGTTTCGCATCAAGGGACAACGAGGGACAAGCTCAATCTTCATATTTATCAAACATGTAACCATATAGGCTAAAATCTCATTTTTGCGCAAGGGTCATACCAACACTTTCATTTTACCAAATACAAAACCAAATAGGTTCAAATCATGTTTTAAATCAAGGGACACTTTCAACCTTTCCATTTATCAAATTTGCAACCATATATGCTAATATCTCTTTTTTCCGACAAGGGTCATCCCAATACTTTATATTTACCGAATTTAGAACCAAATAGGTTCAAATATCATATTTCGCATCAAGGAACATTGAGGGACAAGTTCAACCTTCATATTTATCAAACACGTAACCATATAGGCTAAAATCTCATTTTCGCGACAAGGGTCATTCCAATACTTTTATTTTACCTAATAGGTTCAAATCATGTTTTAAACCAATACTTTCAACCTTCTTATTTCTCAAACTTAGAAACATATAGGCCAAAATCTCATTTTCGCGACATAGAATATTACAAGACTTTCATTTTACCAAATACAAAACAAAATATGATCACATATATGTTTTAAATCAAGGGACAATTTCAACCTTCCCATTTATCAAATTTGCAACCATATAGGCTAATATCTCTTTTTTGTGACAAGGGTCACCCCAATACTTTATATTTAACGAATTTAGAACCAAATAGGTTCAAATATCATGTTTCGCATCAAGGGACAACGAAGGACAAGCTCAACCTTCATGTTTATCAAACATGTAACCATATAGGCTAAAATCACATTTTCGCGACAAGGAACATGCCAAGCATTTCATTTTACCAAATACAAAATAAAATATGTTCACATATCATGTTTTTAATCAAAGGACAAGTTCAACCTTCTTATTTCTCAAACTTAGAAGCAGCAAAAATCTCATTTTCGTGACAAGGAACATACCAAGACTTTCATTTTACCAAATACAAAACAAAATATGTGAACATATTATGTTTTAAATCAATGGACAATTTCAACCTTCCCATTTATCAAATTTGCAAGCATATAGGCTAATATCTCTTTTTTGCGACAAAGGGCATCCCGATACTTTATAGTTACCGAATTTAGAACCAAATAGGTTCAAATATCATGTTTCGCATCAAGGGACAACGAGGGACAAGCTCAATCTTCATATTTATCAAACATGTAACCATATAGGCTAAAATCTCATTTTTGCGCAAGGGTCATACCAACACTTTCATTTTACCAAATACAAAACCAAATAGGTTCAAATCATGTTTTAAATCAAGGGACACTTTCAACCTTTCCATTTATCAAATTTGCAACCATATATGCTAATATCTCTTTTTTCCGACAAGGGTCATCCCAATACTTTATATTTACCGAATTTAGAACCAAATAGGTTCAAATATCATATTTCGCATCAAGGAACATTGAGGGACAAGTTCAACCTTCATATTTATCAAACACGTAACCATATAGGCTAAAATCTCATTTTCGCGACAAGGGTCATTCCAATACTTTTATTTTACCTAATAGGTTCAAATCATGTTTTAAACCAATACTTTCAACCTTCTTATTTCTCAAACTTAGAAACATATAGGCCAAAATCTCATTTTCGCGACATAGAATATTACAAGACTTTCATTTTACCAAATACAAAACAAAATATGATCACATATATGTTTTAAATCAAGGGACAATTTCAACCTTCCCATTTATCAAATTTGCAACCATATAGGCTAATATCTCTTTTTTGTGACAAGGGTCACCCCAATACTTTATATTTAACGAATTTAGAACCAAATAGGTTCAAATATCATGTTTCGCATCAAGGGACAACGAAGGACAAGCTCAACCTTCATGTTTATCAAACATGTAACCATATAGGCTAAAATCACATTTTCGCGACAAGGAACATGCCAAGCTTTTCATTTTACCAAATACAAAATAAAATATGTTCACATATCATGTTTTAAATCAAAGGACAAGTTCAACCTTCTTATTTCTCAAACTTAGAAGCAGCAAAAATCTCATTTTCGTGACAAGGAACATACCAAGACTTTCATTTTACCAAATACAAAACAAAATATGTGAACATATTATGTTTTAAATCAATGGACAATTTCAACCTTCCCATTTATCAAATTTGCAAGCATATAGGCTAATATCTCTTTTTTGCGACAAAGGGCATCCCGATACTTTATAGTTACCGAATTTAGAACCAAATAGGTTCAAATATCATGTTTCGCATCAAGGGACAACGAGGGACAAGCTCAATCTTCATATTTATCAAACATGTAACCATATAGGCTAAAATCTCATTTTTGCGCAAGGGTCATACCAACACTTTCATTTTACCAAATACAAAACCAAATAGGTTCAAATCATGTTTTAAATCAAGGGACACTTTCAACCTTTCCATTTATCAAATTTGCAACCATATATGCTAATATCTCTTTTTTCCGACAAGGGTCATCCCAATACTTTATATTTACCGAATTTAGAACCAAATAGGTTCAAATATCATATTTCGCATCAAGGAACATTGAGGGACAAGTTCAACCTTCATATTTATCAAACACGTAACCATATAGGCTAAAATCTCATTTTCGCGACAAGGGTCATTCCAATACTTTTATTTTACCTAATAGGTTCAAATCATGTTTTAAACCAATACTTTCAACCTTCTTATTT